>CM069160.1:34809257-35005188 GCA_035221665.1 Okamejei kenojei
GCAAAAGAGACGAAAAATTCACCACGCAAAAAAGCGACTAAAATTTTAGGACCACAAAAAATGCGATTAAAATGTCTGGAGGTGAATAAGCAATGAAGTTTCAGCACACGGATGCCATGAAAATTCTGCAATACGAAAAGTAGACGGAAAATGCACGCACCGGGTGAAAAGCGACCCAAAATTCAGCATGTTGAACTGTGAGGAAAAATTCAGGTCGCGAAAGGTGACGATAATTCAAAACACCAAAAGCGACGTAACCTGGGACGAGGGAAAAGGAATAATTTCAGGACACAATGTCAACATTGATTTATGACAGGGAAATCATGCTTGTCTATTTTCTGGACTTTTTGGGATGTGACAATTAAAATGGATGACAGGGGTGCCCAGTGGATGTAAAATATCTAGACTTTAAGAAAGCCTTTGATAATGTCCCGCATGGGAGGCTGGTGACTTAAAATAGAGCACATGGGGGTATTGGGGGTAGGGTGTGGAATGGATACTAAATTGGCTGGTGACCAGGATCAAAGAGTAGGAGTGAATGCATCCTTTTCAGAATGGAGGCAGTGGCGAGTGGGAGTGCCGCAGGCTCCGGTGTGGGGCCGCAAAAATGGTTCCCTATATATTTATGATTTGGAAGAGGGAATTAGGAGCATCCACTAGCAAGTTTGTGGATGGCACATAAGTGGGTGCAGTTGGACCTATGAAGAGGATTTTAAGGAGGTTGAAGAGGGACCTGCACAGGTTGAAGTGAGTGGACAGTTGCGTTGGCAGATGCAGTATTAATACTGAATAAATGTAGGTTTATCCACATTTGGCGGCAAAAAAATTGGAGCAGATTATTATTCAATGGGGTTAGGTTAGGACCTGGGTGTCCTTGTTCTACAGTCACTGAAAGTTTGGCGTGCAGGTACAGAAGGCAGTGAAGAAAGATAATGGATGTTGGCCTTCATAACAAGAGGATTTCAGTTTCAGAGTAAAGAGTTCTCTGCAGTGTTTCGGGCTCTGGTAAGACCACCATCTGGTGTATTGTGTACAGTTTTGGGTCTCCTAATTTGGGAGGACATCCTTGTGATCGAAGGCAATGTTGGGCGAGTCCAGAAACCAGGGGCCACAGTCTTAGAATAAAGGGGTGGTCATTTAGACTGAGGTGAGAAAAAAAGTATGCTCCCAATGAGTTGGAATAAATTTATGGAATTCACTGCACAGGGGGCAGTGGAGGCAAGTCAACTGGATATGGATTTAAGAGACAGTTCGATATATTCTTGGGATTAGTGGAGTCTAAGGGATACAGGGAGAAGGCAGGCACGGGTTATTGATTGGGGACGGATCAGCCATGATCACAATGAAGGTGGTGCTGCTCGAAGGGCCGATTGGCTTCCTCCTGTTACCCAGTTTCATGCAAAGCGATGAAAATCAGCGCAAGCGAAAAAAGCTATCGAAAAAATTCAGGACCCTAAAAGAGACAGAATTCAAAGCACATAAGCGATGTAAATTCAGGCCTTGAAAAAGCAACTAAATTTCAGGAAACGCATATAAAGTGATGAAATTTCAGCCGGCATACGCGCTACGGAAATTTCACAAATAAAAGTGATGATAAGTTGAGAAAATGAGACGAACATTCAGCACACGAAAATCGACGAAACCTACAGGATACAAAAAGTGATGGGAAAATTATGGACTCTAATAGTGACGAAAATCAGGACGTGAAAGCGACAAAAATTCAGGACGCTAAATGCAAAGAAATTTCAGGAGTGCATAAGCAACTGAATTTCAGAACAAGTAAGTGACGAAATTCATCACGCGAAAAGCGGTGTGCAAATTCAGCATGCGAAAAGGGACAAAACTTCAGGTTATGAAATGCAACCAAGATTCAAGACGCAACATACACCTAAATTTCAGGACGGGAAAACCGACGAAATTTCAGCACATGAAAGTGACCTCAGGATGCAAAAAAGCGACCGAAAAATTCATCATCTTTTAAAGCGTTTTGAAAATTCTGCACACTGTATATGTGACAAATTCAGCACAGGAAAGGAAACATAAATACAGCGACAAAACTTCAGGACACATAAAGCGGCAAAATTTCAGGACGTGAAAAGCGACAAAATTTCAGCACTCATGAAGGAGACGAAAATTCAGCCTGCGAAAAACGCCAAAATTTCTCACGCGATAGCGATGAAATTTCAGCACAGGAAAAGTGGATGAAATTTCAGCATGTGAAAAGCAAGGAAAATTGGAGGACGTGGAACGGCCCACGGCTACAAAAATATTTGTTTAATGCATATAGCGACATAAATTTAGGATGCGGAAACAACACTGATATTTCGGATCCATTTAAGCGGACATAATTGCAAGACGCGAGGCGATATCGACCAAAAATTTCAGCACAGAAAAAGCACGGAAAGTTCAGAACACGAAAAGCGAACGAACCTTCAGGGATGCAAAAAGTTAATGAAAATTCAGGACGCTAGAAGCGACGAACCAGGATGCAAAAAAGTGATGAAAATTCAGATGCTAAAATGCGACGAAAATTCAGCATGTGAAAAGCAGCGTAAATTCAGCACACTCGAAAAAAGCGACGAACCTTTCAGGATGCAAAACGTGACGAAAATTCAGACACTAAAAGCGAGGACGAAAATTCAGGACATGAAAATGCGGACAAAAATTCACTGGACGCTAAATACAACGAAATTTCAGGATGTGAAATGCGACGAAATTTCAGAACAAGAAAGCAACGAAAATTCACCACGCAAAAGCGACAAAAAATTCAGTACGCTATAGCGAATAAATTTCAAGATGTGAAAGGCGACAGAAATTCAGATGCGAAATGCAACTAAAATTCTGGATGTGGAAAAACGATGAAGTTTTGGCACAAGGAAAATGACAATCCTTCAGGAAAATTGAAGGCATGCGAAACGTGACAAAAATTGATCATGCTTTTAAAGCGAATGAAAATTCTGCCATGGATAAAGCATTCAAGCATGCATCCTGGAGACGTCGTCGCTTTTTGCATCCTGAATTTCATGTGTTTTGGTGTTTTGAATTTTTTCACCTTTCGCTTGCTGAAATTTCTTCATATGTATGTCCTGCCATCCCAGGGAAGTACTGTCTGGTGAACCTTCTCGGTACTCCGTCTATGGCATAAGAATGTCTTTCCTCAAATTAAAATCAGGCAATGTGAAAGTACTGTAATTAGGGCGCAAAAAAAAAGTGATGACGATTTGGCTGCAAAAGAGGACCACATTCAGGACCATGGAAAAGTGACGAAATTCAGCAAGTGAAGAGTGCGAAAAAAATTCAAAACTCCAAAAACAAAATGTAAATTCAGGATGCAAAAAGCGACGCGTTTCAGAGGCGTAAAGCCACGAAATGTTCTGGTGACAAAAGTTGATGAAATTTCAGTTACTCGAAAAGCGACGAAATCAGACGCGTAAAGCTGCAAAATGTTCAAGACACAAAAAGCGACTAAGTTTCAGCACAAGAAAAGCAACAAAAATTTCAGCAAATTAAAGGCGACAAAATTCAGCATGCCGTAGTGTTACGTAAATGAGGACATGAAAAAATGAAGTAATTCAGAATCGCGAAATTAGGGAAGAAAAATTTCATGACGAGAAATATTGACAAAATTTCAGGACATGAAAAGCACAAAATTTCAGGACGCAAAAAGTTGACAACGTTTTTCAGGCTGTGAAATATGGATCTAAATTTCATCACAAGAAAAGGTACGAAATTAATCACGCGAAAAGTGTCAAAAATTCAGCATTGCAAAAGGGACATACTTCTCGACGCAAAAAAGTGATGAAATGTAGCACGCTAATAAGTGACAAAATGATGCACACGAAAAGTGATTGTAAATCAGGCGACCCAAAAGCGACGAAAATTCAAAATGCCTAAGCGATCGTAAATTCGGGTGCATAAGCAAACAAGATTTTATGGACATGAAAAGCGGGGAAAACATTCCGGCACACGAAAAGTGACGAAAGTGCAGGACACAAAAAGCGACGAAAATTCTGCACGTGAAAAGTGACGAAAATTCAGCAGCAAAGAGCGACGAAATTTCTGGAGTGAAAAAGTGACGAAATTTCAGCACAAAGAAAAGTGATGAAATTTCGCACACAAAAAAACGACAAAAATCAGCATTGCAACCAAGCGATGAAAATTGAGCACGCGAAAAGTGACAAAATTGCAGAACGTGAAAAGCGACGAAAATTGAGCACGCGAAAAGCCACGAAAATTCAGCATGCAAAAAGTGACGAAACTTCAGGAAACGAAAAGTGACAAAAATTCAGCACACGGAAAAGACCGACTCAAATTTCAGGATGCATAAAGCGTCATAATTACAGGATGCGATATACGACAAATTTTCAACACGGGAAATAACGACGAAAATTTCAGCATGTGAAAAGCGATACTAAAATTCAGCGCAAGAAAGCGACTTAAGATTTCTTCACATAAAACAAACAAACCTTTTTTTCTCAGGACATGAAAGCAAATGAAAATCAGGCTCGTGAAAGGCGACGAAATTCAAAATGCCAAAAGGCGATGTAAATTCAAGCACACGAATAAGCGGACATATTTACAGAACGCTAATGGGAGGGGTGGCTACTATATTAGGGCTACATTTAGGGGAGGTTGCCTAGAATTGGGGGGGGGGGTTAGGGAAGGTGCACCTGTAAATGTGGTTTTGCGTATGGCATGTAAAGGGAGTGGAGGGGAATGTAGGGGGTGCGGCACCCTTTAAATGGTGAATTTAAAGGAGGGCATCGTAAATGGTGAATTAGGGTGCGGGCACCTTTTAAATGGTCGAAATTAGGAGGGCATCTCTGTTAAATGGTAAATTAGGGCGAGCGGCCACCAGTTAAATGGTGCAGTAGGGAAGGCATCTGTAATTTAGGGTAGATTTAGGGAGAGAGTACTGTATGGCGCAATATATTGAGCAACATCAACTGAAGCTATACAACAACAACTGGTGTGTAGTTACACCATTCCTCGTGACAATTCATTTAATTATTTCCGCTCATTAATTTATTCTCACATGTTCCGAGGTCGGTGAAAAGCTTTTGTAGCGTGCTAACCAGTTAGCACAAAGACAAAACTTATCACCCCAATTCAGCCAGCTAGATGGCTACATTTTTCCTGTATAACTAGGTAGGCTCGCTAGATGGCTACATACATACTGGACATATCCCCAATACCGTGTATCTTTAAATTTGCATACTTATTAGTATGCAAATTAGTTAAATAAGCAAACCTTAAACCACACGGTATTGGGGCTCCGTATTCTGTGGATAGAGAACTGGCTGGATGACAGGAGGAAAGGGTTAGGAGTTAACGGGTCCTTGCAGAAGGGCAAGCAGTGATATGGTTGGGGTCCGCATGACTCGGTGCTGCGACCCGCTGTAGTACCATATGTTATTAATGATTTGGTCGAGGGGATATTGAATGCAACATCTCCAGTTTGCGGATGACCCAAGTGGGGGACAGTGTTAGCTGGGAGGAGGATGCCTTGGAGGCTGCAAGGTGATTGGATGAGGTTGGGGTGTGTGTTGTGTTTGTTGGTGGTTGGGTGCGTGTGTGGGTGGGATTTGGTGTGTGTTTGTCGGTGGGTGAGGTGTCGGAGTGTAGTTGTTGTGGAGGGGTTCGTTTGGTGCGTTTGTGGTGTGGCTGTGTGGGTGTGAGTGATGGTGGTTGTGGTGGTGGGGGTGGGTTGTGGTGGTGGTGGTTGTGGCAGGTAGGGGGGGTGTGTGGGTGTTGGTGGTTGTTGGGTGTCGCGTGTGTTGTAGGGAGTGTTTTTCGGTGGTTGATGTGGGGTTGGTTGGTGTTTTTTTGTTTTGGTTGTGTGGGGTGTCGTGGTTGTGGTGGTGTGAGGGGGGTGTTGTGAGGGTGAGCGTGTTCTGAGGTGGTGTGAGTTGGCTGTGGTTGTGGTTGATGTTGGTGGGGTGTAGTGGTGATGGGGTGTCAGTGTGGATGAGGGTACGGCAGAGTGTGATTGTGCTTGAGAGGTTGGGTTGAGTGGGGAGTGGGGGAGTGTGGTGTGGTTGGTCGTGTTGTGAGCGGGCGGAGTGGAGTGAGCGGTGGTGAGATCGTGAGGGGGGGTTGAGCGTGTTGAGTGTTTGGCGGTAGTGGGGGTGTGTGTGGGTGAGCTTGAGGGGCTTGAGGTTTGAATGTGAGTTGTTGAGTTGGGCAAATGCATGGAGAAGCAAGTATAATGTGGGTAAAATGATTGTGGTTAAACACTTTGGTGGCAAAAAAAACAGGAAGTAGACTTTATTTGATTGGTGGCCGAATAGGATAAAGGTGAAGACACAACGAGACCTGGGGTGTCACGGTGCACCATTATTGAAAAAAGCATGCAGATGAGCTAGGCAGTGAAGAAGAAATGGTATGTCTGCATTTATATCAAAATGATTAGAGTAGAGAGCAGGGCGGTTGTACTGCAGTTATTCAGGGTTGTTGGTGAGACCACACCTGGTGATTTGCGCACAGTTTTGAGCTCCTAATCTGAGGGGAAAGGCATTCGTGCCATAGAGGGTGTACAGAGAAGGGTTCACCAGACTGATTCCTGGGATGTCAAACAAAAGTGCTGGTCTACAGTGCCGTGTCCTCTACTCCTGTTGTATGCAGTTGAGTCATGGACCAACATACAGAGGGCACCTGAAGAGCCCTTGGAACAATATTCATTGAAGATCCTTACGAAAATCTGGGATCAGCTGGGAGGACAAAGCACCAACATCAGCGTTTTTGGAGGGAAGACAACATGACCAGCGTCACCACCACATTCATGCAGCCCAACGTTGATGGGACTGGGCGTTATCATCCCGCATGTTCAAACACACGTCTCCCACTAAACAAATTCCTGTGACTCTCAAACTGAAAGAAAGGTCGGCGAGCCCCTGGCGGGCCCCAAAGAAAAGCTTCAAAGGACAACACAAGAACAGTCTAAAAGAAAATTCCTCATCACATCAAGCATCTGGGAGTTGTGTTGCACTAGACCATGCACTCCTGGAGGAAAGTCCGTGCAGGAATGAGCTGCACTTTCACGAAATGAACCGCGCGTGTCACAGAGACAAAGCGAACCGCATAGTAAGGAGAGAGAGAAGGGGGCTCGACAACTACCAACCGCGCGTCTCACTGCCCACGTTGAACAAGGTGTTGTGGATTGTGGATGGGCCTTTACAGTAGTCTGCAGGTCCCACAAGTGGGACGACCCTTATGGGACGAGGGCAGTCTTACTTGAAATTGTTTCGACTTCGACCGCCGTATGATCCACAGAGAGCAATTTAAACGGTTATGCCAAGCCAATTTAGTATATAATGTAATAAATGAGTGGATGAAATCTATGTTGATTGGTTAGTTTAATTTCGAGATACAGCGCGGAGGACAGGCCATTCGGCCACCGAATCCGGCACCGAGGAAGGAAACGACTGATGCTGGTTTTACACCAAGATAGACGCAAAAAAAGATGGGAGTAACCAGCGGGTGGGCAGGCAACGTATCTGGAGAAAAGGTTGACATTTTGGGTCGAAGCCTTCTTCAGACTGAGAGGCAGGTTGAAGGGAAAAAGAGAGGTATAGGAAGGTTCAGAACATTCAGAGGCTGAAAACCATGGCTCCTGGAAAGGGGAGCCATAATGGTCTATGGTGGGCATGAAGAGATTTATACACACCAGGGAAAGGGGAAACTTAGCAGAACAATAACGTGGGTGAGGTAAAAGAGAGAGGGAAAGCATGGTTTTCTTGAGTTAAGGAGGAAGTCAATGTTCATACCGCTGGGGTGTAAGTGCCCAAGCAAAAAAATTTGAGGTTGATGTTCCAATGTAGTTTGTAACTTTGAATACACCGTATGTATTTAGCTATCCAGTATGTTGCTCAGTATCGCTATATCTTATTGCTTTCAGATAATGGTCTCTTAATTCTAGTTAGCTACCAAGCTATCCAGTACACAGCCATCTAGCTAGCTACCTATTGTTATACAGGATGTAGCCATCAAGTGGCTCAATTGTGATCATGTGTTGTCTTTCTGCTAACTGGTTAGCACTCGACTAAAGCTTTTCACTGAACCTCGGTACACGTGGAGAAATAAATTAATGGGGAAAGAATTATAAGAGATTGTACGTGGATTGGTGAAACAACACAACCAGTTGTTGTAGCTTCAGGTGTCGTTGTTGCCCATATTGTATTGCTCATTTTGCAGGTGCTCTCCCCTAAATCTACCCTAAATTTACAGATGCCTTCCCTACTGCACCATTTAATGGTGCCCTCCCGCAATTCACAATTTACAGATGCCCACCATTTAAAGGTGCCCTCCCTAGATTCGCTCCCATTTATGCCATACCCAAAATGCCCCACATTCAGTGGTGCTTTCCCTAAACCCTCCCCTATTTCTAGGCACCCTACCCTAAATGTAGCCATCTAGCTAGCAAATGCGTCCTGTAATTTTGTTGCTTTTCGTGTCCTGAATCTACGTCGCTTTTGCCGTTCGAATTTTTCCGGGCGCTTTTTGTGTACTGAAATTTTCGGCATTTTTGATGCCTGGAAGGTACGTCCACTTTTCGTTGTGAACCGAACTTTTTGTCACTTCGTGCGTCATGAACTTTTGCCGTTTTTCATATCCTGAATTTCATTGCTTTTGGCGTTTTGAATTTTTTTCGCCTTTCAGGTTCTGCATTTTCTGGCACTTTTCATGTGCTGAATTTTCGTCGTTTTTCGCATGCTGAATTTTCATCGCATTTCACGTCCTGAAGGTTTGTCGCTTTTCATGTGCTGAATTTTCGTCGCTTTTTTGTGCTGAAATTTTGTTGCTTTTCACGACCTGAAATTTAGTTGCATTTCACATCCTGAATCGCTTTTCGCATCCTGAAGGTTCGTCACTCTTCGCATCCTGAAGGTTCGTTGCTTTATGTGTGCTGAATTTTTGTTGCTTTTCTCATGCTGAATTTTCGTCGCTTTTCCTGTGCTGAAATTTTGTCGCTTATCTCGTCCTGTAATTTCGACACTTTATGCATCCTGAAATTTTGTCGCTTTTCGTGTGCTGCATTTTTGTCGCTTTTCGCGTCATGAAGGTTCGTCGCTTTTCGCATGCTGAATTTTCATTTCTTTTCGCATTGCGTAAATGTTGTCGCTTTTTCACGTCTTGAAGGTTTGTCACTTTTCGCGTGCTGAAATTTCGTCGTGTTCACGTCCTGAAATTTTGTTACTTTATGCGTCGAGGTTTACGTCGCTTTTCCCGTACTGAAGTTTTCGTCGCTTTTCCGCATGCTGAATTTTGTCGCTATTCGCATGCCGAATTGTTCGTCCTTTTTTTGCATGCTGAACTTTTGTCGCTTTCGTGTGGCTGAATTTTAGCGTCACTTTTCAAGTCCTGTAATGTTGTCACTTTTCATGTGCTGAATTTTTCTTTCGCTTCTCGCACGCTAAATTTTCGTCGCCCTTTGTGTGCTGAATTTTTCTCGCTCTTCGCGTCCTGAAGGTTCGTTGCTTTTCGCATGATTAATTTTTGTCGCTTTTCTCACGCCGGGGAATTTTCGTCATTTTTGCATGCTGGAATTTTTTTGTCGCTTTTCGAGTGCTGTATTTTCGTCACTTTTCACGTTCTCAAGTGTTTGTCACTTTTCGTTGTTTTTGTGCTTAAATTTAATCACTTTTCATGTCATGAAATTTCGTCACTTTTTGCATGCTGAATTTTCGTCACTTTTCACATGCTGAATTTTTGGCGCTTTTCATGTCCTGAAGGGTCGTCACTTTACGCGTGCTGAATTTTCGTTGATTTTCGCATCCTGAAGGTTCGTCACTTTTCACATGCTGAATTTTCATCGCTTTACACATCCTGAAATATTTGTCGCCTTTCGTGTGCTGCATTTTTGTTGCTATTCATGTCTTGAAGGTTCGTCGTTTTTCGCATGCAGAATTTTCGTCGATTTTTGCATGATGAATTTTCATCACTTTTCGCTTGCTGAATTTTCGTCACTTTTCACGTCCTGAAGGTTTGTTGCTTTTTGCATGCCAAATTTTCATCACTTTTTGTATCCTTAAGGTTCGTCACTTACCGCAGCTGAATCTTCATAGCTTTTTGCATGCTGAATTTTCAGCACTTTTCACGTGCAGAATTTCTGTCTCTTTTTCTGTGCTGAATTTTCGTCACTTTTCACGTTCTGAAATTTTGTCACTATTCACTCGTGTTCAATTTTCGTCGCGCGCTTTCGCATGATTGAATTTTCGTTGTTTTTGTTTTTGTGTGTTGAACTTACGGCGCTTTTTGTGTGCTGAATTTTCATAATTTTTCACGTCATGAAATTTTGTCGCTTTTCGCATGCTGAATTTTTCTTCACTTTTCACGTGCTTGAAAATTTTCATCGCTTTTCATGTCCTGAAGGGTCGTCACTTTTTCGCATGCTGAATTTTCGTTGCTTTCCGCATCCTGAAGGTTCGTCACTTTTCGTGTGCCGAAATGTTATCGCCTTTCGCATCCTGAATTTACGTTTGCTTAGGCATTTTGACTTTTTGTCGCCTTTCACTTCCTGAATGTTTCGTTACTTTTCGCGTGCTGAATTTTCATCGCTTTTCACATCCTGAATTTCGTCGGATTATGCTCCTGAAATTTGGTCGCTTTTGGTCCCCTGTCAATTTTCGTTTTGTGCTTAATTTTCGTCGATTTTATCGTTCTTCATTTTCATCACTTTTCGTGAGTGCTGAAGGTTTTGTCGTTTTTTGCAGGCTAAATTTTTGTCACTTTCGTTTTTGTGGTGAATTTTTTGTCACATTTTCTTGTCCTAAATTGAGTCGATTTTCGCATCCTGAAATTTTGTTGCTTTATGCGTCTTGAGTTTCATCACTTTTTAGTGTCCTGAATTTACGTGGCTTTTCGCGTGCTGAATTCTCATCGCTTTTCGCGTGCTGAAGGTTCCGTCACTTTTTGTGTGCCGAAATTTCATGTCCTGAAATTTAGTTGCTTTTCACATCTGAATTTATGTCGCTTTTGGCATTTTGAAATGTTTGTCGCCTTTCGCCTCTTGAAGGTTCATTCACTTTCGTGTACATCAATTTTCGTGCGCTTCCTTTTCGTCGATTTTCGCGTTCTTCATTTTCATCACTTTTCGCGTCCTGAAGGTTTGTCGTTTTTCGCATGCTGAATTTTGTCACTTTTCGCGTGCTGAATTTTCGTAGCTTATCATGTGCTCAAATTAAGTCACATTTGGCATGCTGAAATGTTGTCACCTTTTGCGTCCTGAATTTTTGTCACATTTCATGTCCTAAAATTTAGTTGCATTTCATGTCCTGAATTTTTGTCGCATTTCACGTGCTGAATTTCCGTTGCTTTTAGCATCCTGAATTTTTGTCACTTTCTGCATCCTGAAATTTCATCACTCTTCGCATGCTGATTTTTGTCACTTTTCATGTGCTGAATTTTTGTCGCTTTTCATGTGCTAAAATTTATCACTTTTTGTGTCCTGAAATGTTGTAGCTTTTCGCCTGCTGAATTTTCGTCGCTTTTCGTGTGCTGAAATTTAGTCGCTTTTCATGTCCTGAAATTTAGTCATTTTTCGCATGCTGAATTCTTGTCACTTTTCACGAGCTGATTTTTTGTCCCTTTTTATTGATTTTATTTTATTGAAATTTTATTGATTGTGTGTCATGAAATTTCGCTGCTATACGCATCCTGAAATTTCGGCGCTTTTTGCGTCCTGAATTTATATTTATTTTGGTGTTTTGAATTTTTGTTACCTTCCGCGTCCAGAATTTTTGTCGCTTTTAGCATGATTAATTTTTGTCACTTTTCGTTTGCTGAGTTTTCGTCACTTTACACGTCCTGAAGGTTCGGCGCTTTTCGCATGCCATATTTTCATCACTTTCTGCGTCCTGAAGGTTCGTCACTTTTCGCAGCTGAATGTTCATCGCTTTCCACGTGCTGAATTTTCGGCACTTTTCACGTGCAGAATTTAGTCACTTTTTATGTGCTGAATTTACATCGCTTTTCACGTTCTGAATTTTTTGCATTTTTCACATGCTGAATCTTGTCGCTTTTCATGTGCTGAATTTTTGTCGCTTATTGTGTGCTGAAATGTAGTCGTTTTTTGTGTCCTGAAATGTTGTAGCTTTTCGCGTGCTGAATTTTTGTCGCTTTTCGTGTGCTGAAATTTTGGAACGTTTCACGTGCAGAATTTCTGTCGCTTTTTGTGTGCTGAAATTCCATCGCTTTTCACGTCCTGAAATGTAGTCATTTTTCGCATGCTGAATTCTTGTCACTTTTCACAAGCTGATATTTTGTCTCTTTTCGTGTGCTGAAATGTAGTCGCTTTTTGTGTCCTGAAATGTTGTAGCTTTTCACGTGCTGAATTTTCGTCGCTTTTCGTGTGCTGAAATTTAGTCGCTTTTCATGTCCTGAAATTTAGTGATTTTTTGCATGCTGAATTCTTGTCGCTTTTCATGTGCTGAATTTTTGTCGCTTTTCATGTGCTGAAATTTCGTTGCTTTACGCATCCTGAAAGTTTGGCACTTTTTGCATCCTGAATTTATATATCTTTTGGTGTTTTGAATTTTTGTTGTCTTCCGCGTCCTGAATTTTCGTCGCTTTTAGCATGCTGAATTTTCATCGATTTTCACTTGCTGTATTTTCATCACTTTTCATGTCCTGAAGGTTCGTCGCTTTTTACATGCCATATTTTCCGTCACTTTTCACGTCCTGAAGGTTCGTCACTTTTCGCAGCTGAATGTTCATCGCTTTCCATGTGCTGAATTTTTGGAACCTTTCACGTGCAGAATTTCTGTCGCTTTTTGTGTGCTGAAATTCCATCGCTTTTCACATTCTGAAATGTTGTCATTATTCGCTGCCTCAATTTTCGTCGCTTTTTGCATGCTGAATTTTTGTCGCTCTTCACATGCTGATATTTCGACGCTTTTCACGTGCTGAAATTTCGTCACTCTTCACATGCTGAATTTTCGTCAATTTTCACGTGCTGAATTTTCGTTGCGTTTCATGTTCTGAAAGGTCGTCACTTATTGCGTGTTGAAGTTTCATTACTTTTCGCATCCTGAAGGTTCGTCACTTTTCTTGTGCTGAATTTTCATCGCTTTTCACGTTCTGAAATGTTGTCACTTTTCGCGTGCAGAAATTTAGTCGATTTTCATGTCCTGAAGGATTGTCACTCTTTGCGTGATGAATTTTCGTCGCTTTTCGTGTTCTGAACGTTCTTCACTTTTTGTGTGCCGCAATTTTGTCACTTTTCATGTCCTGAAATCTTGTTGCTTTTCACATTCCTGAATTTACATCTAGGCATTTTGAATTTTCATCGCCTTTCGCCGCCTGAATTTTCGTCGCTTTTTGAGTGCTGAATTTTCGTCGATTTTTGCATGATGAATTTTTGTCACTTTTCGTTTGCTGAATTTTCATCACTTTTCACATCCTGAAGGTTCGTTGCCTTTAGCATGCCAAATTTCCTTCAATTTTCGTGTCCTGAAGGTTCATCATTTTTCGCAGCTGAATTTTCATCACTTTTTCCTTGCTGAATTTTTGGCACTTTTCACGTGTCGCTTTTCGGGTGCTGAATTTTCGTCACTTTTTGCGTCCTGAAGGTTCATCACTTTCTGTGTGCCGAAATTTTGTCACTTTTCATGTCCTGAAATTTTGTCACTTTAAGAGTGCTGAATTTTTGTCACTTTTCTCATGCTGAATTTTCGTTGCTTAATGCGTCCTGTAATTTTGTCACTTTTCATGTCCTGAATATTCGTCACTTTTCGCGTGCTGAATTTTCATCGTTTTTTGCATGCTGAAATTTCGTCGCCTTAGGTGTGCTGAATTTTCGGCGCTTTTCATGTGCTGAATTTTAGTCACTTTTAGCGTGCTGATATTTTGTCACTTTTTGCGTCCTGAATTTATGTCGTTTTTGGCGTTTTGAATTTTTGTCACCTCTTGCCTACAGAATTTTCATCACTTTTTATGTGCTGAATATTCGTTGCTTTTCTCTTGCTGAATTTTCATAGCATATCGCCTGAAGGTTTGTCCCCGCTGATCGCATGGTGAATTTGCATTGCTTTTCCACACCCTAAAGGTTCCCTCGCTTTAAGCAAGCTGAATTTTTGTCATTTTTCGCATGCTGAACTTTCGTCGCTTTTCCTGTGCCGAAATCTTTTGTAGCTTTTCGCCCAACTGAAATTTCGTCGCATAATGCGTCCTGTAATTTTGTCGCTTTTCACGTTCTGAATTTACGTTGCTTTCGGCTTTTTGAATATTCCTTGCCTTTCGCCTCCTGAATTTTCATCACTTTTTGAATGCTGAATTTTTGTCACTTTTCGCATGCTGAATTTTCATCGCGTTTTGCATGCTGAAATTTCGTCGCCTTTTGTGTGCTGAATTTTCGGCGCTTTTCATGTGCTGAATTTTCGTCACTTTTAGCGTGCTGACATTTTGTCACTTATATGCGTCCTGAATTTATGTCACACTTTTTAGCGTTTTGAATTTTCATAGCTTTTCGCATCCTGAAGGTTTGGCACTGATCACATGCTGAATTTGCGTTGCTTTTATGTGTCCTGATGGTTCTTCGCTTTAAGCATGCTGAATTTTTCTCGCTTTTCATTGCTGAATTTTTGTCGCTTTTCATGTGCTGAAATTTCATCGCTTTTTCACCCACTGAAAATTTCGTCGCTTAATGAGTCCTGCATTTTGTTGCTTATAGCGTCCTGAATTTATGTTGCTTTTGATGTTTTTAATTTTCGTCGCCTTTCGCGTACTGAATTTTTTGTCACTTTTCGCGTGCTGTTATTTCATCACTTTTCCTGTGCTGAAATTCATCATTTATCGCGTCCTGAAATTTTGTTATGTTTTGAATTCCGGCATTTTTGTTTACTGTTTGTGTGTGCTGAATTTTCGTCGCTTTTCGCATTCTGAAGGTTCTTTACTTTTCGTGTGCCGAAATGTTATCACTTTTCATGTCCTGAAATCTTGTCGCTTTTCGCATCCTGAATTTACTTCTAGGCATTTTGAATTTTCATCGCCTTTCGCCGCCTGCATTTTCGTCGCTTTTTGAGTGCTGAATTTTCAACGATTTTTGCATGATGAATTTTTGTCACTTTTCGTTTGCTGAATTTTCATCACTTTTCACATCCTGTAGGTTCGTCACTTTTCGCATGCCAAATTTCGGTCACTTTTCGCGTCCTGAAGGTTCGTCACTTTTCCCAGCTGAATTTTTGGCACTTTTAATGTGCAGAATTTGTCGCTTTTCGTGTCCTGAATTTTCGTCGCTTTTCACGTTCTGAAATTCTGTCACTTTTTGCATGCTCAATTTTTGTTGCTTTTTGCATGCTGAATTTTCATCGCTTTTTATGCGCTGAATTTTCGGCGCTTTTTGTGTGCTGAAATTTCGTCGCATTTCACATTCTGAAATTTCGTCGCTTTTCATGTCCTGAAGGGCACCACTGTTTGTGTTCTGAATTTTCACCACTTTTCATGTCCTGAAGTTCGTCACTTTCCGTGTGCTGAAATTTTGTCACTTTTCATGTCCTGAAATTTTGTCGCTTTTCTCCTGCTGAATTTTCGTAGCATATCGCCTGAAGGTTTGTCGCTGATTGCATGGTGAATTTGCATTGCTTTTCATGCCTTAAAGATTAATCGCTTTAAGTAAACTGAATTTTTGTCGCTTTTCCTGTGCCGAAATTTTGTAGCTTTTTGCCCACTGAATTTTTGTCGCTTAATGCATCCTGTAATTTTATCGCTTTTCACTTTCTGAATTTACGTTGCTTTTGGCTTTTTGAATTTTCATTGCCTTTCGCCTCCTGAATTTCCATCACTTTTTGTATGCTGAATTTTTGTCACTTTTCGCGTGCTGAATTTTCGTCGCTTCTGAAATTTTGCTGCTTAATGCATCCTGTAATTTTGTCGCTTCTCATGTCCTGAATTTTCGTCACTTTTCGCGTGCTGAATTTTCTCATTTTTTGCATGCTGAAATTTCGTCGCCTTATGTGTGCTGAATTTTCAGCGCTTTTCGTGTGCTGAAGTTTCGTCACTTTTAGCGTGCTGAAATTTTGTCACTTTTTGCATCCTGAATTTATGTCGCTTTTGGCATTTTTAATTTTTGTTGCCTCTTGCATATAGAATTTTCGTCACTTTTCATGTGCTGAATATTCGTTGCTTTTCTCCTGCTGAATTTTCGTAGCGTATCGCCTGAAGGTTTGTCGCTGATTGCATGGTGAATTTGCAATGCTTTTCAAGCCCTAAAGGTTCCTCGCTTTAAGCAAGCTGAATTTTTGTCACTTTTCCTGTGCCAAAATTTTGTAGCTTTTCGCCCACTGAATTTTCATCGCTTAATGCGTCCTGTAATTTTATCGCTTTTCACATTCTGAATTTACTTTGCTTTTGGCTTTTTGAATTTTCATTTCCTTACACCTCCTGAATTTTCATCACTTTTCGCATGCTGAATTTTTGTCACTTTTCACATGCTGAATTTTTGTCACTTTTCGCGTGCTGAATTTTCATCGCATTTTGCATGCTGAAATTTCCTCGCCATTTGCGCGCTGAATTTTCGGCACTTTTCGTGTGCTGAATTTTCGTCACTTTTAGCATGCTGAAATGTTGTCACTTTTCGCATCCTGAATTTTCATCACTTTTCTTGTGCTGAATTTCTGTCACTTTTCGCGTGCAGAATTTTCATCACTTTTCACGTCCTAACCGTTCCTCGATTTTTGCGTGCTGTATTTTCGTCGCTTTTTGCGTCCTGAATTTTCATTGCATTATTCTCCTGTAATTTCAAAGCTTTTCATGTCCTGAATGTATCGCTTTTGGTGTTTTTAATTTTTGTTGACTTTCACGTCCTGTATTTTCGTCACTTGTCGTCTGCTGAATTTTCTTCACTTTTCGTGTGCTGAATTTTCGTTGCTTTTCGCTTGCTGAATCTTCGTCGCTTTTTGTGTGCTGAAATTTCGACGCTTTTCCTGTGCTGAAATTTCGTCGATGTTCTTGTGCTGAAATTTCGTCGCTTTTCGCATTCTGAATTTTCATTCCATTTCGTGTCCTGAATTTATGTCGCTGTTCGCATTTTGAGTTTTTGACACCTTTTGCATCCTAAATTTTCGTCACTTTTCATCAGCTGCATTTTTGTCACTTTTCGCATGCTGAATTTTCTTCGCTTTCCATGTGCTGAATTTTCGGCGCTTTCCGTGTGCTGAAATTTCATTGCTTTTCGCATCCTGAAATTTCATCGCATTTTGTGTCCTAAAATGTCGTCGCTTTTTGCGTGCTGAATTTTCATCGCTGTTTGTATCCTCAAATTTAGTCGCTTTTCTCGTCCTGAATTCACGTCACTTTTGGTGCTGTGGAATTTTCGTCTGCTTTCGCGTCCTGAATTTTTTCATGTGCTGAAATTTTGTCACTTTTTGTGTTCTGAATTTATGTCTCTTTTGGCATTTTGAATTTTTGTCGCCTCTTGCGTCCAGAATTTTCGTCACTTTTCATGTGCTGAATTTTCATTGCTTTTCTCGTGCTGAATTTTTGGAGCTTTTCAGGTCCTGGTTTGTCGCTGATCGCATGGTGAATTTGCGTTGCTTTTCGTGCCCTGTAGGTTCCTCGCTTTAAGCATGCTGAATTTTTGTTGCTTTTCGCATGCTGAATTTTTGTCGCTTTCCATGTGCTGAAATTTCATTGCATTCCATGTGCTGAACTTTCATCGCTTTTCGCCCACTGAAATTTCGTCGCTTAATGCGTCCTGTAATTTTTTTGCTTTTAGCATCCTGGATTTATGCCGCTTTTTGCCGTTTTTTAATTTTCTGGCGCACTATTCGTTTCCAGAATTTTCATCACTTTTCATGTGCTGAAATTTCATCACTTTTCCTGTGCTGAAATTTCATCGCGTATCACGTGCTGAAATGTAGTCGCTTTTTGCGTCCTGAAATTTTGTCTCATTTTGCGTCCTGAAATTTTGTCGTTTTTTTGTTTCCTGCATTTTTGTTACTTTTTGTATGGTGACTTTTCGTCGCTTGTCACGTGCTGAATTTTCGTCGCCTTTTATGTGCTAAAACTTCGTCGCTTTATGCATCCTGAATTGTCGCCGCTTTTTGCGTCTTGATATTTTCCCCATTTCAAATGCTGAATTTTCATCGCTTTTTGCGTCCAGAATTTTTCTCCTTTTTAGCATCCCGTATTTTCATACCTTTCGAATCCTGAAATTTTCGTACCTTTCAGCATCTTGAAATTTCCTCACTTTCTTTCTGCGTTTTTGTCGTATTTTCACGTCCTGAATTTTTCGTAACATTTTGTGTCCTGAATTTTCATCACTTTTTGTGTGCTGAATTTTTGTCACTTTTCGCGTGCAGAATTTTTATCGCTTTTCACCTCCTAAACGTTCCTCGATTTTCGCGTGCTGAATTTTCGTCGCTTTTCACGTCCTGAATTTTCGTCGCTTTAATCTTCCTGTAATTTCATAGCTTTTTGTGTCATGAATGTACGTCGCTTTTGGTGTTTTTATATTTCTTCATCTTTCACGTCCTGAATTTTCATCACGTCGTGTGCTGAATTTTCTTCTCTTTTTGCGTGCTGCATTTTCATCGCTTTTCACTTCGTTGCTTTCTGTGTGCTGAAAGTTCGCTGCTTTTCCTGTGCTGAAATTTTGTCGATTTTCATGTGCTGAAATTTTGTCACTTTTCAGTTATGACAGTTTATGTTGCTTTTGACCATTTTAATTTTCATCGCCTTTCACGTCCTGAATTTTCGTCACTTTCTGCGTGATGAAATTTGCGTCGCTAAATTTTGTCGCATTTTTCATCCTGAAATGTCGTCATTTTTTGTTTCGTGCATTTTTGTTAATTTTTGTGTGCTGAATTTTCGTCGCTTGTCACGTGCTGAATTTTCGTCACCTTTCATGTGCTAAAATTTTGTTGCTTTTCATGTCCTTAAATTTTGTCGCTTTATGCATCCTGAAACTTCGTCGCTTTTCTCGCCCTGAATTTACATCGCTTTTGCCGTTTGGAATTTTCGCCACTTTTTGCGTCCTGACATTTCCCCCCGTTTCAAATGCTGAATTTTAATCGCTTTTTGCGTCCAAAATGTTTCTTTCTCCATTTAGCATCCTTAATTTTTGGTACCTTTTCGAATCTTGAATTTTCGTACCTTTCTGCATCCTGAAGTTTCGTCACTTTCTGCGTCCTAAATGTTTGTTGCATTTCACGTCCTGAATTTTCGTACCTTTTTGCGTCCTGAATTTTCATCACTTTTCGTGAGCTGAATTTTTGTCACTTTTCCTGTGCAGAATTTTCATCACTTTTCGCGTCCTGAAGGTTAGTTATTTTACGTGTTTTCGAAATTTCACCACTTCTCATGTGCTGAGTTTTCATTGCTTTCCACATTCTAAAGGTTTCCTCGATTTTTGCGTGCTTGAATTTTCATAGCTTTTTCCATCCTGAAAGTCAGTCGCTTTTCTCGTCCTGAGTTTACGTTGCTTTTGGTGCTTTGGAATTTTCGTCTCCTTTCGCGTCCTGAATTTTTGTCGCATTTCGCATGCTGAATTTTCGTAGCTTTTCGTGTGCTGAATTTTCGTGGCTTTCAGTGTGCTGACATTTCATTGCTTTTTGCCTCCTGAAATTTCATTGCATTTTGCATCCTAAAATTTTGTCGCTTAGCGCATGCTGAATTTTTGTCGCATTTCACATCCTGAACTTTCTTCGCTTGTTGCATGCTGAATTTTCATCACTTTCCGCGTGGTGAATTTTCATCGCTTTCCCTGTGCTGAAATTTTGTTGCACCCTGAAATTTCGGCGCTTTTTGCATCCTGAATTTATGTCGCTCTTTGCGTTTTTTACTTTCATTGCCTTTCGCGTCCTGAATTTTTGTCGCTTTTCGCGTGCTGAAATTTCATCACTTTTCCTGTGCTGAAATGCCATCGCGTATCGCGTGCTGAAAATTAGTTGTTTTTCACAGGCTGAATTTACGTTATCTTTCACCTGCTGAAATTTCGTCACTTTTCATGTCCTGAAATTTCGTTGCTTTTCATGTCCTGAAATTTCGTCACTTTATGCGTCCTGAATTTACGTCGCCTTTCGTGTGCTTAATTTTTGTTCCCCCCCCACCCCCCCCCGCTTGACATGTACTGAATTTTTATCGCTTTAAACATAGTGAATTTTTGTTGCATTTCCCGTGCTTCATTTTCATCGCTTTTCGCGCCCTGAAGGTTCGGTCATTTTCTTGTGCCGAAATGTCGTTGGTTTTTTATGTCCTGAAATTTAGTTGCATTTCGCAATTCTGAATTTTTGTCATATTTTTGCTGAATTTGCTTTGTGTGCTGAAATTTAATCGCTTTTCTTCTCCTGAAATTTCATCGCATTTTCCTTCCTAAAACATCATTGCATTTTGCGTGCTGAATTTTTCATCACTTTTTTCCATCCTGAAATTCAGTCGTTTTTCTCGTCCTGAATTTACATCGCTTTTGGTGCTTTGGAATTGTCATCTCCTTTCGCGTCCTGAATTTTTGTCGCAATCGGTCCTGCATACTTTTGTCTTGACCGACAAGCCTCTCTTCTTTAGACTTTTCTATTAGTAGCTTTCTACCCATTGTCACACATTTATTTAACCTTTCTTTGTGTTGTTTAAGCCTTTTTCTGTTCATCTATTTGTCTTCTTAAGTTACCTTTCTGGTTCTTCATCAAGAAGTAAGATCTATATTGTCTTTGAAATACAACACTGGCTTTGATTTGTTCTCTGTTTAGTTTTCTTGCTTCATAAGCAAGGTAGTGAGACTGCACTACAATTGTTGTATAATTCTGTTTGAGGAAGTGTTTCCTATATCTTTTAAGCCTTTTGTATTGTTCCAGCCTTTTCTGTTGTGCCTCTATTTGTCTTCTTAAGTCTTTCTGATACCAACTCCTATGGAGTACTGACTGTACTTTTACAGTAGCTCTCTTTTGTTTAACCCACTACCTAACCACCATACACTTGCAAGCAGCCTGAATGGTAATAGTTGCATCCCTCATTGACTGATATTGCACAAACTGGTAATGCCCCTTTTTTGCATGCTTTGTACCATCTCTGGATGGAAATGACTGCTTGTTACATAGCTCTGTAGCGTACCCTTCATCGGTAACCATGGTATGCAGCCTACAGAGTGATTACAGCCACCTTTTTCATCAAGAAATGCTTTCTTGCAATGCACAACCTTATGAATGACTTAATATGGTGCACGGCCTTGATTTTCGCAACCAATACTCTGGCTTTAATCCCATGGTAGAAGGCCTGAATACACACCAACTGCTTTTCTCAAACTATTATAATGTCTCCCTTGGACATTTCTTATGCAACATGCTCTGTATCTTTGCTGTACAGTAATGGCAGACCAGTGTAGTTTCTTGAAATACTCGTGCTGTTTATGCATCTGATAATACGTCTGTATGAAGATCCCCTGTAAGAAGAGGGCGGAGGACACGGCAGGACCTGTCGTGGGAACGCTTCTGGATACTGTGTTTTTTTGCAATGCGTTTCCGGACCAAGGAAGGTTTAAAGACGGAGGGGGACAGGGACTGCTGAGACACCGGGACCGTGGGCAACGTGACCCGGGACATGAGTCGCTGAGCCGGGGAGCCCAGGGCATGGTCGCGGGAGATGTTGCGGAGGTTCAGCAGGGCCAGGTAGATATCGGAGCGGGTTAGGCGGCAACGTTCCAACAATCTTTTGGTACTGCGGACCGCGTGCTCGGCCAGTCCATTGCTCTGCGGGTATTCCGGGCTGCAGGTGTAATGACGAAATTTCCATCGTTCGGCAAAATCACGGAACTCGGCACTGGTGAACTGGCTGCCGTTGCCCGACTGCAGGCTGGCCGGAGACCCGAAGGTGGCAAAGTGGCGGCGCAACTTCTCGATGACCGCGGAGGAAGAGAGGGAGTGGAGCTGGTCAACTTCAAACCAGCTGGAGTAAGAGTCGACAAGCACCAGGAAGTGCTTTCCGTGCCACTCGAAGATGTCGGTTGCTAGCGCAGACCAGGCATGTAGGAGCTGGCTTGCTGCAGGAGCGGCTGCCGCTGTTGCTGCGGAGCGAGGCTGTTGCAGGTAGGGCACGCGAAGACTCTATCCCAGAAGTAGCGAGACATGTCAGGCCAGAAAAACTGGCTCTGAGCGATGGAAAGGGTCGCTTCGGCCCCGGGATGGCCACGATGAGTGGTTTCGAAGTATTGTTCTCGTAGTGCTGCGGGCACCACCACCTTGTGCCCCTTCACAATCACACCATCACGCAGCACCAACTCGTCACGAACCAAGAAGTAAGGCACCGCTGCGGCCGGCAGGGAAGAACGGCGGTCTGGCCAACCCTGCTTGATGATAGTGGCCAGCTGCTGTAGCGAAGCGTCAGCCGCCGTGTGCTTGGCCAGGGACATCAACTGACCGGAGGGCACGAAGTTAACGTTTAGGACTCTCAGATCGGACGTCTCATATGGATGTCGGGTTGTGGATGAGAGAGGCGCCCGAGACAGCGTGTCAGGAACAAACGTGTCCTTGCCCTTGCGATAAACCACTGTGAAAGTGAAGCGTTGTAGCTGGAGCATCATGTGCTGGAGCCGGGAGGAGGCCATGTGTATCGGCTTGTTGAGGATGGTGACCAGAGGCTGGTGGTCCGTCTCGACAGTGAAGCAGTTGCCCAGGATATAGGCTTTGAATTTGGAGCAGGCAAAGACAACAGCCAGCAGCTCTTTCTCAATCTGGGCATAGTGTAATGTTCAGCGGTCGTCATTGTGTGGATGCGTAGGACACAGGCAGTTGCACCCCGATCATGGGATCTGCAGGCAGGCGGCCCCAAGGCCAAACTTAGATGCATCTCACACGTGAGCACGATGGGCGCTGGAGGTCAAGTACTACTCAGCGTTGGCACATGCTGATCAGTTAGATTTGAGGGTGTCAAATGCATCGCTGGAGTTTGCGGGAACCAGGCCCAGCAGTGTCCTTTTTCACCAGATCCCGCAGAGGGGCACTCAGTTCGCTCAGTCGGGGATGAACCGTTCCCAGGTAGTTGACCATGCCCAAGAAGCGCTGCAGGCCAGGCACGTCAGCAGGTGCAGGCATCTCGGATATTGCGGCCGTCTTCAGTGGGTCGGGCTTCAGCCCCGCTGCAGTGAAGACATGCCCAACGTAGGTGACCTCAGGGACCCGGAATCGGCACTTCTTCGGGTTGAGCTTCAGGTTGACCTCCCGGGCCCGATGCAGCACCTGGCGAAGGTGGTGGTCATGCTCAGCGACATTCTTCCCATAAACCAGGATGTCGTCGACATGGCGCATGGGAGCCCGGCAAACAGTTGTTCCATGGTCCTTTGGAACACCTCACTGGCAGAGTTGATCCCAAATGGCATGCGGAGGAAGCATTACCTGCCGAAGGGCGTGCTGAAGGTCGTCAGGTGCGAGGATCGCTCGTCTAGAGGTCACTGCCAGTACGAACTCTTGGCATCAAGAACCGAGAACACGGTGGCAGGGCCGACCTGTGCAGCAACATCCTCCACCGTCCGCATGAAATAGTGCGGGCGCCTGATGGCCAAGTTCAAGTCCTTAGGGTTGATGCAGATCCGTATTTCACTCGTCTTTCTTCGCAGAGACAACCATAGTAGAAACCCACCGGGTGGAGTCCGTTACTGGCATCAGGATGCCCGTGGCCACCATCTCGCGAAGAGCAGACTCGACCTTGCCCCTCATGGCGAAGGACAAACGGTGCGGGGGACGGACGACCGGCGTGATGTCGGGATTGAGGGCAATCCTGTAGCTGCAGGGCAACTTCCCCAGCTTCAAGTCAAACCGGTCTGGGAATTTGGCCAGCGTTTCAGGGTGCCCACTACCAGGGTGGACATCACTGTGGAAGCTCACCAATCCGAGGTCCTGGCAGGCCTCCACACCGAGCAGGGGGTCACATTTACCATCTAGCAGGAAGAAAGAGAGGGGCCGAGTGGTCTTCAGCACCTTGCAGTGGAGAGTGCCCCTCCCCACAGGAACAAGTATGCCACCCCCATAGGCACGCAAAACAGCACTGTCTGTGGAAGCAAGCTCATTATTTCTTATCTTCCAGAACTGGCTTGTTGACATAACATTAGCAGTATCCCCCGTATCCACCTTAGCAGAGAAGGCCATGCCATTCACCGTGACTCGGACGGTCGGGTCCGTTATCAGAGCAGCGGCACCTCGCAAGGAGAACACACTCAGCTCGCTCTGAGAAGAGTCAGGGTCAGACGGTGGGAGATCATCGTGCTGGAGATGGGAACCAGACATTGAATCATCACATGTCAGGTAGCGAGATGGTTTCTGCTGTGGTGTGCAGGGTTCCCATGGGAACGGCATGCTGCCGAGAAGTGGTTGGGCTTGTTGCAGAAATTACAGGTTTTCCCCAACGGCAGGCACACATTAGAAACAAATTTACAATTTGGACATCGTTGAGACGGTCTGAAGCCCTGCAGTGGTCTTACCCTCTGTCGCCGGGGAGCATTGTACTGGCGACCAGCGAGATTGGCTGCGTGGACCACAGGGTCGGGTACAACAGGGGGGTGGGGGGGGGGGGGGGGGGGGGAGGAGACAGCCTCAGCTAAACGAGAGGCATGCAATGCCTCATCGAATGTCAGATCAGGCTTACGCAGCAGCTCAGTGCGCAGCTTATCATCCCGTAGACCAAAGACCAAGATGTCACGGGTCAAAGTATCAGGGGTCAGAACATGCAGGTCACATCGGCGAGCCAGTTGGCGCAGCGCGGCCATGAAATTGTCATAATTTCCCACAGGGTTTTGGCGTCTGGAGAACAGTTTGAAACGCTCTAAGATGTGGTTAGTGGGTTGGTCACACATCGCCGTAAATTTAGCAGGCAGACATACCGGGTCCTGGACACTCTCACCCTGTCCATAGATGAATGACTCCGAATGCTCGAGCGCTTTGGGACCAGCTAGATTAAGCAGCAGGGAAGCCTTGACAGCGGGGCCACAACAGGGTGGGCGATGGTAACAAATAATGCCAAGTCAGGGGGGGGGGGGGGGGAACGTCGGAACACACTCCAGCGATGAGTGATGTCTGCATCAAAGACTAGTATGTCAGGTTTACAACAGGCAGAGAACCATCACGGCACAGGGAGGGGGTAACTTGGACTAAGAAAATAAAACGCGATAGACTGGAGACGCAGAAGAAGCACATCTGATGCCATGTAGAGAAGGTACAAACAGACACCTTAAGGTCTTCACTACTTTATTAATCATACATCATATATAGTCCTGGCTGTACGCGGTCTGTCCACGTCACTGGAGAGAGAGCTAGGGCGTGTGGGTTACAATTATACTAACTGGTGGGGGGGGGGGGTGTTAGCATGGACAAAAATCGTCACTATCAATTAAAGGTGGTATACACATCATATCTATCTACAATACCCCAAGGGAGATGAACGGATGTGAGAGGTACCTTTTCCTGACAACAAAGTTGCCATCCCAGCAGAAGATCCTATTTTGGGTTTTGGTGCAATGGGTTTACTTATCATATTGGTATCCTGTGGCCTGCGGCAGCGCCCGTTTAGGGCTGCCTACGAATCACACCCTCACTCTGAGGTGGGAAGAGCACATTATGTTTTGTACAACACACAAAGGGTAAAAAATATCTGACTGAGGCACAGTCGCAGCATTCCAAGCAAATGTGATTATGGCCAGGGTTATTTTTTAAAAGTTAAGGTTCAGAAATTGGGCAAATGTGTTCTCATGCAAACCACCCATGGAATAAGGCAGGAGTGGCATGTTTTATTATAAGAATGGAGAGTGTCAGGCGATTTGAAACTTACTTCCAAATATGAAAACTTATTTTTCCTGACTAATAACAGATTCATAAGGTCAAAGATCCATGCTATGCCCAATTCCATTACAAGGTTATCAAAGACATAATAACTGTACTAATAACAGTAAAGCTTTGCCGGAATTGATTAACTAGTACGTGGTTCTTGGTATTTACCTTTAATTATTCTTACCTGACTCCGCCCTTGGCAAGAGATTGTAGTAATAGCAATCTGTATACAACTTATTTTTATTTTCATCACGAGTATTTGGGCAATATAGCAGCCTGTAGTTTCAGCCTAGCAAATCAAGGAACTGATATCGATTAAGTAAGCAACCCTCTCAAAGGACAAATAACCATTGTTAACAACCTATGCTATTAGTCAGCTGAAAGCTACCTTAGTCACAATGAAGAAAAACAGTATTCAGCATTGCTGAACAGACAATAACTCATTTGAACTTGAACTTGAAACCCGCCACAGTAAAGTGTGGCGGGTCGAAATTCAGTTATATACAAACCTGATGCTAGGACTCTAAGATTGAGAAGTATCCGACCACACGACCATCTCTACTTGGAGTATTGGAGATTGCATGATTAGCCAATTCTCAATTGGGTTGGTATCAACTAAATATGTACACTAGATGCAGACCCCATGGGTAAGGGCTATTGAGCGAAAATACATATTCCATAATGCTCAAATTCAAGTTGCTGCTCTACGATGGTGACATATGTTAGTCACATGGTAATCAAGGAAGTAAAATCCCCCCCCCCCTCTGTAAAAATTACCTAAATCTCACTTGCCACTGTATGTATCATCCAGTTCAGTTTCGATGACAACACAGAATAGGTATTTGGATCTCAACGTATTATGAAAGTATGGGTTCAATACATACATCGAAATCGACATGTTGGTGCATGTTTATTCACTGATTGCAAAAATATTTGGCATAACCGTAAGGATAAATAATTCTGCTACAAAAGGAGTAATTTCATTTATGTGTTAACCTCCATTTTTCGCCTCATTAGCTGGGACTTAAAACAGTCAGCAAGACCTTGCGTGGGTTCGTACAGTCGGACTGCTAAGCAGCCATGTTGCCTGGCTTCATCATCATAATGTGCACAACGGTGTACATGGTTATTAACCAAAAAACAAAAACTTGCTTGGTTCAAACGTGGATCAGGAGACTGGCCTATGCCAATAAAACAATTATGGACAAATTACACACATTTTGAATGGATTGACTTAGCTCTCAGGTTGTCACATCAGCCATAAAAATGTGCTCACTGCAGATTGCAACGGGATAGCATCCAAAAAAGCAGTACATTCCTAATTGAGAATCCAGAAGTGATTTTGCTATAAATGTTTAATGTACTTTTTATACGGTTCAGATTACTGACATTTCCAGTTCATTCCTTAAAATGGTATTGAGACAATAATCAGTTATAGTAGACACTACAGCTGCAATCAAAAAGGAACCACTCCGTCGGGTGCAACCCGGATGTCAAGTTGTTAAAAAGATCATTGGACACAAGTTTCTCCCATTACAAGTTTAAGCAGATTGGTTATTGAAAATGTGTGAAAATTACTTACACCAAGGGGTTCCAGCTACATCCTTAGTCTGACACTTATATCAGCAAATAATTGATTGCGAACATTGCAAAGGCTGTGGCTGGATAGGATGGAATTGCGGCTGTAGGGTGCACATTACATTTTTCATTGACACAAGCAGACAAGACCAGGGGTGGCATGTCTTAAATCATTTTTCATGATACCCCACGGTGCTCACGTCTATGTTATCAAGGCCACCTGAAATCTTTAAGAAGTGTGGAAATCAGCATTGTTTATTAATCAACAAACAACTACACAAAGAAGGTCGGTTTATGCTATTTCAAGGTGGCTGCAGTAGGTTCTGGGTTATGCAGTTATTAACACTGACGATTGTTTATCTCATTTCACCAGGTCAGCATCAACGTCAGCGGCCAGTGCAATGGACATGCACAGCTACCATATCCTCGCGACCGCAGGATGGTCAACTAAATTGTTTTTAATTTTTTTCCATTGGCCGGTTACTGACCCGGGGTTTTGCCCATTCTGTTTGTGTCCACTTTAGCCTCCCCTGAATTACCGGGGTTGCTATAGATTTCTTTATTAACGTAAACCATTAATACATGTGCATCAATATCGTACTAATGCATTTTGATTATTCACTCATCCTGAGTCAATCGATGCAGTGGGACGCCGAGATTTCAATCTGCGGCATGGCATGAAATTACAAAGCTTTGAAGTTTTCACGGAATCACTCACGTGACTCCGACGTAAAATAGTAAGATTAAATGAGAACTTACCAGTTTGGAGTTTGATCTTGATTTATGAGTTACGTTGGTGATTACGTGCCCGCCACGCCCTACCGTCTCTCCTAAAGATCATCTGGCAGTTCTCGAGTCACGCATCTTACTATGTCACTTTGATGTTTGTTATTTGTGATTTCAATTTGTGATTTGAAGATTGACGCGCATGCGGCCGAGACGGGGTTCTTCACGTAATCACCAACATAACTCCTCATAAAATCAAAATCAAACTTCAAACTGGTAAGTTCTCGATTAATCTTACTATTATACATGATTGCAATCTATCCGTCCACAGTGCACAGATATAGGATAAAGGTTATAACACTTATTAAAACAATGACGTCTGATAAAGTCCAATAAAAAAAAATGTTTCTAATAACGTAGATGGGAGGTCAAGTCTGCTCACTAGGTGTTGGCAAGACGATTCCGTTGTCTGATAACAGCTGGGAAGACTCCTGAACGGAGCTGTGCGCTTATCTACCTCTTGCCTGATGGGAGAGGGGAGAAGAGGGAGTGATCGGGTTGAGACATATATAAAAAAGGAGATAGGATAAATCCTGCAAATTATCGCCCAGTTTCACTGACCTCCATACCATGCAAGATTCTCCAACAAAATAATCCACCGACATATTATGAACCCCATAGTGACTTCCACAAGGTACTAACAATCCACCAACATGGCTTTAGACAGGGTCGATCATGTGAAACCCATCGACTGGCGGGACTCGTCGATGATCTAGCCAGGCCCACATCGATAACAAGGTCATGACTGCTCTGTTTATATTAGACTTCAGTAAGGCTTTTAATAAGGATCCCCACAAGGCTTCTGTACAGCTCAAACATGTAGTAATAGACAGCAACCTTTAAAATGGATTGAGATTATTTTTGACCAGGAGACACACCAGTGAGTTTCCCTTGGAGGGAGAGACGTCTATTGAAACTTCTTGTGACATCAGGTGTACCACAGGTACAGACATGGGTCCATTGCTCACTTCCTACTGTATATCGAATGACATTCCAAATGCAGTTTTCGTCCAGAGTTCGACTCATCACAGATGATCCATAATTTATAGAGAGATTAAAACACCAGAAAACAGCTTGTCCTTACAGTAGGATCTCGATGCTCTCTGTTGAGTGGGGAAAACCTGGCAGATGTCATTCAATATACAACCAAATGTCATACCATGCATGTCTCATACAAGATTACACGACTTTTATCAGAATACAACAAGGGTGGCTATACATTGCTTGCTGTCAACCATCACCCATATCTAGCAGTCGAATTAGCAAAGATTTAAGTTGGACGACGCATATTAGTCAAGTGTCTAACAAAGCAAATAGAATTCTCGGCCTACTCAAGAGATATGTTCACGCATGTGGTACATCCATCAAAGAGAATGCTTGCAAATCCTTTGTCAGGCCCAAACTGGAGTATTGTGGAGCCGTATGGGATCCTTTCACCAACAACAGCAAAATCACCCAGGAGAAAGTACAACTTGCTAAATGTCAACAAACGTTGCGACCAATCTTCCCTTTACCCAAGGACGATAACGCCACTGATGTGTACGGGAAGCGGCAGTGACAAGGGACGTAAAGCACTGGTCCGACCAGTCAGAGGCCATGCTACAAGATGCACTGACAGATGTCCACTGGAATATGTTCCAAGCAAGTTCCCAGAATCGGTCACAGACTTCATCGCAACAATGGCCGATTACATCGTCCGCACGGTAAGGGCTAACATCTTTCTGAATCAAAAACATTGGGTGGACAGAGACGTTTGTGTATTGACACCTTGAATGCTCGCACGGTGCGCTGCTTACAAACTCCGGCCTGGCATCCGGAATAATGGACGTCTCCAAGGGAGAGTCCTACAGACTGCGAAGGGCGGTGAAGGACACAAAAAGGAGGTACAGGGACAGGATGGAGTCACAGCTGGAGCAGCAGGACACCAGACGCCTTTGGAAGGGCTGGACCATAACCAACTACCGTAAGAGCAGCCCCCCCTCAACCGCAAGTGCCGGCACCACCCTAGCTGATGACCTGAACTTTTTCTACGCTCGTTTCCAGACGGGCAACATCACTCCAGGCTTGCCGGCTAACGACAACACCACCAGCGCACTGGCTGTCGAGGCTGGAGGGAGGGCCACCGCTGGGGATGGGTACACACTCTCATTGGCCGAGCACGACGTGAGGAGGACTCTGACACGTGTGAACACGAGGAAAGCTGTATGGCCCAGTCATGAAATGTATTGAGAGGCTGATCAAGAAACACATCTGCACCTTCCTCCCTCGCAACACGGACCGGCTACAATTTGCATACCATTCGAGCAGATCCACGGATGATGCGGTCTCCCAGGTCCTGCACACCGCTCTCTCTCACCTTGACAGCTAGAAGGGGGGGCTATGTGTGGATGCTGTTCATAGACTTCAGTTCAGCTTTCAACACGATAGTCCCCACCAGACTGGCCGAGAAGCTGCTGGAATTGTGGCTCAACACCCCTCTGTGTGCCTGGTTCCTGGACTTTCTCACCGCCGGGCCCCAGGTAGTCAAGATGGAGGGAATACATCGAAGTCCCTAACCCTGAGCACAGGACCCCCTTAGGGTTGCGTCCTCAGCCCCCTTATTGTACTCCCTGTACACCCATGACTGTCGCTAGGTTCAGCTCCAACTCTATAATCAAGTTTGTTGATGACACTGTGGTGGTGTGTCTGATCTCAGACAATGATGAGACGGCCTACAGGGAGGAGGTGGCTGATCTGGCACTCTGGTCTCAGGACAACAGTCTCCTCTTGAATATCTAAAAAACGAAGGAGCTGATCATGGACTTTAGGAGGGCACGACATCCGAGGACGTACACACCACTGAAGATAAATGGGGATAATGTGGATAGGGTGAGCTACTTTAAATAACTGGGAGTCCACACATCTCTGAGGAGATCTGACATGGACATCACACCTGCCGCACTGGTGAGTAGGCAAGGCAGCGCCTTTAGCACCAACTGAGAGTGTCTCTGAGGATCCTCCAGTGCTATCTATTCAGCGGCTGTGGAAAGTGTCTTGTCTGGAAACATTACAATCTGGTTTGGACAGCTGCCCAGGACAAGAATGCTCTGCAGAGAGTAGTGCGTTTCGGCCGCACGCACGATGGGAAACTACACTCTCGCGCCCCCCCCTGCAGGAACTAACACCAGGAGGTGCGGATCCAGAGGCAACAAGGTCACAGGGGACCCTTCCACCCCAGCAACAGACTCTTCCAGCTGCTACTGTCAGGCAAACGCCTCGGTTGCCATGCTGTGGAAACAGAGGGTGAGAAGGAGCTTCTTCCCAGAGGCCATTCGGACCTGTAAACTCCTATCCCACCAGGGGACTAACTTACTGTCCCAAATTTACTGTTGGTGTGGCGTCATTTTTAAATTGCTGTATTTTTCTTTATTTTTTGCTCCCACAAATATGTAATTACTGATTCTGTTCCATTCTGTTTGTACTTTCCCCCTCAATCTACAAGCATTGCCACTGATCATTTCACTGCACATCTCGTATGCGTATGTGACGAATAAACTTGACTTGACTTGATGAGGTGTTTGCGCAGAAAACAACCAGAACCAGTTGTGCAACATTCCGGGCCGCATTGAGGAAACCTCACCTGGTTTATCTTTCCCACCCCGCCCAATTCTGGCTTACATTTTATGAAAACTTGAGAGGATTTCTCTCCTCTCCCCCCCCCCCCCCCCCCCCCCACCGTTCCCCTGCGGGATTCCCGGACTCCAGGCTGAAGAAAGCGCTCCCTCTGACGCCGGTTACTCGGCGCTGTTGCTGGGCGCCCGTGACAGACTCGGCCCCCGGGGACAAGGAGGGTCCCGGCCGGAGGGAGCGAGGGGAAGCGGCCGCGCCGGGCGGGCGGAGATTGATCAGGTGAGTGGGGTCCGGGACAACTCACGGCGCCGGAGCCGCTGGGACAAAGCGATCACTCACTCACCTGTTTGCCGGCGGCATTCGGTGAAAGGGAACCCCCACTGCCCCGACCCGGCCCGGCCCACTGCCCCCGGGGTCCGGCTCCGTCCCAGTCCCGGTAGGTTCCCGGGTCCGGCTCCGTCCCAGCCCCGGTAGGTTCCCGGGTCCGGCTCGGTCCCAGTCCCGGTAGGTTCCCGGGTCCGGCTCGGTCCCAGCCCCGGTAGGTTTCCGGGTCCGGCCCGGTCCCAGTCCCGGTAGGTTCCCGGTCCGGCTCGGTCCCAGTCCCGGTGGGTCCGGGTCCCCGGTTCCGGCTCCGGTCCCAGTCCCGGTAGGTTTCCGGGGCCGGAGCGGCGAGTCTGGTCGCCCGGGAGAGCGGGTGCGGGTCAGGGAGGGAGGGGGCGGCAGTCGGTGACACCTCGGGAGCGCTGGCCGGTCACCGGGATTTGTTTAATCCCAGTTGTCACGTTCAGTCTGTGACCGGCGGGCGGGCGGGATGTGGCCGCGATTGCAAGAAGGGAACTTGCTGCTCCACTCTCTGCAACTCTGGGTCGGCGGCGGCGTCCCGAACACCGAGCGCGGCGACAAACTGCGCTGAAACGGTTCATGTGTTACTGTTGGGAACATATTAATGTAACTGAACCAGAATCTCACAGCGACTGCCTCCTCTGTAACCCCATTCCTCACTTCCTACTAGTCGCACTCCCCCAAGCCCGGCGCGGTCTCCCTGAGGAACTCCGGTCTCAGAGCAGCTCCTCGGCTTTCTTATATAGATACGGAACATTAGCCACCCTCTAGTCTTCCAGCACCTCACTCGTGTCCTCCTGCAGTTGTACCGGGCCCTAGAGAGACCACACCTGGAGTATTGTGTGTAGTTTTGGTCTCCAAACTTGAGGAAGGACATTCCTGCTATTGAGGGAGTGCAGCGTAGGTTCACCAGGTTAATTCCCGGGATGGCGGGACTATCATATGTTGATAGAATGGAGCGGCTGGGCTTGTACACTCTGGAATTTAGAAGGATGAGAGGAGATCTTATTGTAACATAAAAGACTACTAAGAGGACACGCTAGAGGCAGGAAACATGTTCCCGATGTTGGGGGAGTCCAGAACCAGGGGCCACAGTGTACGACTAAGGGGTAAACCATTTAGAACGGAGATGATGAAACACTTTTCCACGAGAGAGTTGTGAGACTGTGGAATTCTCTGCCTCAGGTGGAGGCCAGTTCTCAAGAGCGAACTAGATATGTCTATTAAAGATAGCGGAGACAGGGTATATGGGGAGAAGGCAGGAACGGGGTACTGATCGTGGATGATCAGCCATGAATGGCGGTGCTGGCTCGAAGGGCCGAATAGCCCACTCCTGCTCCTATTGTCTATTGTGTCCTTTGTGGACATTTATCTCAGCCAAGGCGCCTGCATTTACTTGCTCTCGCTTCCCACACTGTCCTCGGATAGAACTGATCAGGGTCAGAGTTTATCCCGACTGTGTGTTACAGAGACAAGAATAAATACAACGCCTTTGAAACGGTGAACAATGTAAAATATTCTGAGAGAGAAGGCAGACTAATCCAGTCTGGGTAATGACTACACAAGCAGTCTGCTTTCAATCAGCAAATGGTTGAAAGTGTTGCCGGCTGACCTCCCAAGCAACATTGACACATCAGCTGTATGAAGTCCGTCTTCACCTACCTGTTCTCCCGGTTGCTCAGTACTTTAATTCCCCGTCCCATTCTCAACCTGACCTTTCTGTCCTGAGCCTACTCCATTGTCAATGTGAGGCCCAGCGCTTTTTGGAGGCACAGCACCTCATATTTTGCATGGGTAGTTTACACCCCAGCGGTATGAACATTGACTTCTCCACAGTAACCTTTGCTTTCCATCCCTCTCCCTTCTCAGTTCTCCCACCAGTCTTTAATGTCTCCGACAACATTCTATTTCTGAGCCGCCCACTCCCCTGACATCAGTCTGAAGAAGGGTCTCGACCCGAAATGTCGCCCAATCCTTCTCTCCAGAGATGCTGCCAGTCCCGCTGAGTTACTCCAGCATGTTGTGTCTAGCTTTGTTCTAAACCAGTTCTTTGCGACACATATTGGCACATCATAGACCCTGCTCACTGGAGAGCAATGGGCGTTTCACCAGAAGGTTTCCGCTCCAGACTCCATGAGAGCTTTGGTCGATGATGGACGGGAGCTGGTTGGCAGAGGTGTGGCGAGTGAGTGTGTTTGTCCAAGTGAGGCATCGAGCAGCCACTGGCCAAAGCAGCAGCATCGCATCGGCTGGGGTCGGGCATGGGTGAACGGGACGTGTTAATGTTCCTGCCCACGACCCCACCGCCGGAGATAGTCAGGACAGTGTCCCAGGCCCCGCCATCCCACGCTCACGGCAACATGGGAGCTGGAGGCGCAATTAGACCCGCCATCATGCCCATCCCACTCCTCCTCTCTCCCACTTATCCATCCAACATTTCTCGGTCCAGCATATATTTATCCACCTCCTCTTTCAATACATCCAGTGATCCAATGTCCATGGATACAGAGAATTCCAGAAAGCGTGGCTACAGGTGGCGCCGACCTGAGAATAAAAGATGACCCTGTCAGCGGCCTCCAGCTCCTTAAATGAATGGCAAATATCATCTCACCCCCTGATTATTTGTATTGTTCCCACATCCTTTGGCCAGAATAATTGTCTGTCCTAGTTGCTATTCAGGGAGTGCAGCGTAGAATTACGAATTAATTCCCGGGTTGGTGGGACTGTCATATGATGTCTGGTCACCGCGAGAGAAACAAGATCAAATCAGAGAGCAGACACCTGGGAGCATCGTTCACTGTTTATTCCACTGGACAATATAACCTCACCCCCTGGTTATTTGTATTGTGCCCACATCTTTTGACCAGAATCATTTTATGTCCTTTGACAGGTTTGATGATGGGTGACTGAAGAAATTCCCGGGAGAAGATTCGCCCCGGACCCGACCCCCGTGACAGGAGACTCAAGGAGCAGATGGTAAAGGGGGCCGGGGTCTCGGTGCGGAGCCTGGAGTCCTTTGGCCACCAGTTGGCCTCGGCCACCCCGCACAAGGTGTGACCTTTCACCCCCTGGTCAACAGTGAGTGGGGGTGGTGGACACCGCCAGCGGGGACGGAGGTGGAGGGGGGGTCACAGCTTCCCGCCCATCACGGGTCTAACACTTCTCTCTCTGTCTCACCCTCAGGCACTGACCCCTCCACTGGGATGGGAGTGGTTCACTGCGCTGTGTTGTTACTGCACGGGATCCTCAGCTCAGTCCACGGTAATGACCACAACATCTGGTCTGATTTCTATTTATTTATCTCATGGAGGCGGCTTCATGGGGTCAGAAGATTCATATTTTAAAATCGCTCATTGTCCACATCACTTAATACGATCAGTAAGGAGGTTCTTCCTCCCTCTGTGGGCGATGATGGGACCTGCAGGAGGAGGAGGCAACTTCATTTTTGTGGATAATCGGGATAGCAGGAAGCGGAGAGTGGGTGCTGATCGTTTTACTCTCAGGGTGGCAAGATGTAAGGAGTTGTGTCCCACGGGGATTGGTTGAGACCCCAATGTTATATAATAAAATAATCGTGAACAACCAGTGAAAATGTTCATATCCTGGCTTCATCCCTGGATTATATGGTCATAAGTGATAGGAGCAAATAAAGGTAATTTCGCCTACTCTGCCATTCAATCTGGGCTGATCTATCTCTCCCTCCCTAACCCCATTAGAGCCATTGAGTGATACAGCGTGGAAACAGGCCCTTTGGCCCAACTAGCCCCCACCGGCCAACAATGTCCCAGCTACATTAGTCCCACCTGTCTGCGCTTGGTACATATCCCTGCAAACCTGTCCTATCCATGTACCTGTCTAACTGTTTTTTAATCGATGGGATAGTCCCTGCCTCAACTACCTCCTCTGGCAGCTTGTTCCATACACCCACCATGTGTGAGAATGTTACCACTCGCATTCCTATTAAATCTTTTCCCCTTCACCTTGAACCTATGTCCTCTGGTCCTCTGCTCTGGAGAAAATACTCTGTTTATTTACCCGATCTATTCCTCTCATGATTGTGTACACCTCTATAAGATCTCCCCTCACCCTCCTGCCCTCCATGGAATAGAGACCCAGCCTACTCAACCTCTCCCTATAGCTCACACCCTCTAGTCCTGGCAACATCCTCGTAAATCTTCTCTGAACATTCTCAAGCTTGACAATATATTTAATATAACATGGTGCCCTGAACTGAACACAATATTCTAAATGCGGTCTCACCAAACTTATACAACTGCAACATGAGCTGCCAAGTTCTGTACTCAATACCCTGACAGATGAAGGCCAAAGAGCCAAAGGCCTTTTTGACCACCTCATCGACCTGTGACTCGACCTTCAATAAGAGGTTCCCCGTATTGATTTCCTAAATAATTATGTTTTCAATTATTTGAATTGACCCGCAGGTGAATTTCTCGTTATTGTACAGGGCGATGGTTTTGTAGCCACTGTAGGTGGGGATGTGGTGTTGGAATGTCAGCTTGTCCCAGATATATTGACCCGCAACATGGTCGTGCAGTGGAGGAGGTCAGGTCTCACCTCGCCAGTCCTCATGTACAGACAAGGACACAATGACACCCTCGCTCAACACCAGGATTACAGAGCAAGGGCCGAACTGTTTAAAGATGAAGTGGCCAAAGGGAACATTTCCCTCAGAATAAAGAACGTAAGAAGGTTTGATGAAGGGGAATATACATGTTCCGTTACAGAGGGAACTGAGTATGAAACATCTCCAGCACAACTGCAAGTTCGAGGTGAGTATATTTTTGACGATAAATGTGAAAAGAACAAATGGTAAAGAGCGTTCAATCAGCAATGTTGATTTATAATTACATAAATAAGAACGTGCTGTTTATACTGAGAAGTAACTTGAGTGAATGGAGGACAGCCATGGGAATGTGTTTAACTGGAGTTCCATCACATCTGTCCCAGTGTTTTTAATTGAGGGGAATGGAGAATAGATGTTGGGAAGCCTCATCACAGTTGTACAGGATGTTGGTGAGACCTCACCTGGGGCACTGTGTACAGTCTTTGTCTCCTTAGTGAAGGCAAAATGTACTTGCCATATACAGCATATATGTACACACATATATATATATACATGCTCTCCCTTTGAAACTCCGCCTCGTTGCGTTCATTTCCCAAATCAAGGTCAAGTATAATCCCACCGAGTGATGGATTAACTGCCTAGTGTGTCAGGAAACCCTCCTAGATGCATCGAACAAATGCTGCCACATCTAAGTCCTTGCCCCATAGGCATTCAAGGTCAATATTGGTTGGTTGTGGAGGATGACACCAATTTTCCCAATATTGACCATGAGTGCTACTTCCAGGTGGCCATATACTCGGACCCCTGGATATCTCCGTTCCACCACACTCTCCAGGGCCCAGCCATTTACCCTGTCACTCTCAGCCTGGATTTAATTACTGCGATGCTGAAAACATTCAGCAGGTCAGGCAGCATCTGGGGAGAGAGAAGCAGAGTTGACATTTCTGCTCAATGACTTTCCATTGGAACTAGAAATAATTAGAATTGTACGTATTGTTGCAAGAGGTTTGAGTACTTGACACAAAATGCTGTTTGGTCCAAGTTGCTATTCTTCCTGACTATTGTTATTTCTACATCTGTCACTGATGCAGCTTTGGGGAGTTTGCCCCGGATTCGGTTGCAGGGACACCAGGGAGATGGAATCCAGCTCGTGTGTAAGTCCGGTGGATGGTATCCTGGGCCAGAGATGCTGTGGATCGGCGAGGATGGACAGTTTTTACCACAAGCTGAAACAATGTACCACAAAGATACGGAAGGTCTTGTAAATGTGGAGCGCAACGTAACAGTAACGAGGCAATCAACACACAAGATCAAGTGTGTTGTTCAATACAGATGGTTAAACATACAACGTGAGGCGATCGTTAAAATATCAGGTTTGTAACCGCTTCTGTTTGATCATTGAAGTATAAAGGTGATTTACATTCCATTGAAACCCCGACTGCCCAGAATGCTCACTGAGGAGCTCACATGTTCTCACTGATGATTTATCCACATCTCACGTCTGTGGGGAAATGATCTCTGATTTTTAAAGACAGTTTACTATATTTGCCGTTCACTGTCTTCACTCTGCAGATGATATCTTCCCTGCTGGAGATCCTGACTGGGTCCTGCCGCTGGTCCTCACCATTTGTCTTCTCATTGCCGCCCACGTTGCTGTGTTTTATTGGAACATGAAACAAAACAGACGCATTAAAGGTACGTTAAACAACAGCGTAAAATGCAGGTCAGGAAATCCGGGCGGGATTCTGCCAGATTCCCACTGTAACTTCAGTGGAAAACCAGAGCACTCTCCGCGGGGCTTCCACCTTCCAGCGGTAACTGTTGCCCCTGGAGAGAGTATCAGTGTCCTGGGAGGTGGGGGTAATGGGGTAAAGGGGCAGATGTGACATCTGTGTGTGCATGAGGCAGTGCCCTGGGAGGAGATTTAACCGGACACAGAGTCACTTGGACTTGTCGCTGTTTCCTGTATGTGATCACCACTGTGGAGAGACGGATCACAGATGAGGCGATCACTTGGATGAACATCTCTGTTCAGTTCCCCGTTGTCAACCTGAGCTTTCATTGCGTGTCCCGTCCCAGTGTGAGCTCTCCCTCTCTCTCCTACACTGATCTAATGAGGCTGAGCAGAGGCTGGGAACCGCCCGCCTTTGAATCCGGCATCTTGCAGCCTTCCACATTCAACATTGTCCTCAACCGTTTCACACAATGATCGCCGTGTTCACATTTTCCTACAGCAACTGTTGGTTGCATAGAAATACAGAAAATAGGCGCAGGAGGAGGCCATTCGGCACTTCGAGCCAGCACCGCCATTCATGGCTGATCATCCCCAGTCAATAACCCGTGCCTGCCTTCTCCCCAGATCCCTTGATTCCACAAGCCCCTAGAGTTCGATCTAACTATCTCTTAAATCCACCCAGTGATTTGGCCTCCACTGCCCTCTGTGATAGGGAATTCCACAAATTCACAACTCTCTGGGTAAAAAAGTTTTTCGCACCTCAGTCTTAAATGGCCTCTTCTTTATTCTAACACTGCGGCCCCTGGTTCTGGACTCGCCCAACATTGGGAACATTTTTCCTGCATCTAGCTTGTCCAGTCCTTTTATAATTTTATATGCTTCTATAAGATACCCCCACATCCTTCTACACTCTAGTGAATACAAGCCTAGTCTTTTCAATCTTTCCTCATATGACAGTCCCGCCATCCCAAGGATCAATCTCGTGAACCTACGCTGCACTGCCTCAATCACAAGGATGTCCTCCCGCAAATTAGAAGACCAAAACTGTACACACTACTCCTGATGTGGTCTCACCAGAGTCCTATAAAACTGCAGAAGAACCTCTCTACTCCTATACTGAAACCCTCTTGTTATGAAGGCCAACATTCCATTAGCTTTCTTCACTGCCTGCTGTACCTGCATGCCAACTTTCAGTGACTGGTGTACAAGGGCACCCAGGTCTCGCTGCCACTCCCCCTTCCCTAACCTAACCCCATTGAGATAATAATCTGCCCCCTTGTTTTTGCTGCCAAATTGGATATCCTCACATTTTATCTATCATACTGCATCTGCAACGTATCTGCCCACACACTCAACCTGTCCAGGTCACCCTGCAACCTCCTAACATCCTCTTCACAGTTCACACTGCCACCCAGCTTTGTGTTATCTGCAAACTTGCTAGTGTTGCTCCTAATTCCCTCTTCCAAATCATTAATATAAATGGTAAACAGTTGCGGCCCCAACACCGAGCCTTGCGGCACTCCACTTGCCACTGCCTGCCATTCTGAAACGGACCCGTTCACTCCTACTCTTTGCTTCCTGTCTGCCAACCAATTTTCTATCCATGTCAACACCCTACCCCCAATACCATGTGCTCTAATTTCAGTCACCAGTCTCCCGTGCGGGACCTCATCAAACGCTTTCTGAAAGTCTAGATACACTACATCCACTGGCGCCCCTTCATCCATTTTACTTGTCGTGGGTGAATCATTGAAACGTCCCCGGACCCACAGTGTATTTATTCACCTGATCCGTTCCTCGTCATTCCCCTCTCCTGCCCTTCACATGTTACACAACATTTGTTTTCCCGCCTTTATTTGCCGCTACACTTGTCTCACACCTGTCACCATCTGACATTGTCCAGGCCTGATGAGACCCTGTCAACGTGAACCAGGAATTCTGTTCCTCTCTGCAGCTGCCTGACCCGCGCGGAACTTCCCTCATTGTCTGCACTTATTTCCAGCCTTGTTTGGATTGACCTCTGACTCTGATAGTCATTGTCTCTGATGCTCATTGTTCAAATGTAACACTGGTTTCTCCTTCCAGAGCTGGAACGGCGCAAATCCATCGTAGAACTTGGTAAGAATTTATTATAGAAATATTCCCAAATGAGAGGGAATGGCGACACAGTGGCGCTGCTGAGAGAATTGATATCTCATAGCCCCAGAGACGCGGGTTCGACCCTGACCTCGGGTGCTTCTGTGTGGAGTTTGCGTGTTCTCCCTGTGACGGGTTTCCTCCGGGTGCTCCGGTTTCCTCCCAATCCCGAAGACGTGCGTGTTTGTGCGTTAATTTCAGGAATGCCGATGGAGTACACGCCCCAATCAGCACCAGTGGTGGTGAAGTGCAAGTGGGTGAGAGCCTCGTGTATCTCGTGTTAATATTCCCAGTGATCTGTTGTGGACCAGGTACAGTGAAGCAGCAGCCAAGATGTCACCCAATGTGACAATGGATCTAGGAATAACTGTGCATAGTTCCCTGAAGGTGGAATCGCATGTAGATAGGGTGGTAAAGAAAGCCTTTGGTGTGCTGGCCCTTATAAATCAGAGCATTGAATATAGGAGTAGGGAAGTAATGTTAAAATTGTACAAGGCATTGGTAAGACCAATTCTGGAGTATGGTGTACAATTTTGGTCGCCTAGTTATAGGAAGGATGTCAACAAAATAGAGAGAGTACAGAGGAGATTTACTAGAATTTTGCCAGGGTTCCAGCAACTATGTTACAGAGAAAGGTTGAACAAGTTAGGTCTTTATTCTTTGGAGCGCAGAAGGTTAAGGGGGGACTTGATTGAGGTCTTTAAAATGATGAAAGGGATAGACAGAGTTGACGTGGATACGTTTTTCCCATTGAGGGTAGGGAAGATTCAAAACAAGAGGGCATGACATGAGAATTAAGGGACAGAGGTTTTGGGGTAACGTGAGGGGGAACTTCTTTACTCAGAGGGTGGTGGCTGTGTGGAATCAGCTTCCAGCAGAAGTGGTGGAGGCAGGATCGATTTTAACATTTAAGCGTAAAGTGGATAGGTATATGGACGTGAAGGGAATGGAGGGGTATGGTCTGAGTGCAGGTAGATGGGACTAGGGGAAAACAAATGGTCGGCACGGACTGGAAGGGCCGAGAGGGCCTGTTTCCGTGCTGTAATTGTTATTGTTATATGGTTTATATGTCTCTACTGGCTTAGGAGACTGAGGAGATTCAGCATGTCTGGCTGAGATCGTAATTACTGAAAGATATAGATGTAGCCCAGTCCCACACAGCCCACACTCCCCACCATTGTAGATGTAGCCCAGCCCCACACAGACCACACTCCCCACCATTGTAGATGTGGCCCAGTCCCACACAGACCACACTCCCCACCATTGTAGATGTGGCCCAGTCCCACACAGCCCACACTCCCCACCATTGTAGATGTAGCCCAGCCCCACACAGACCACACTCCCCACCATTGTAGATGTAGCCCAGTCCCACACAGACCACACTCCCCACCATTGACGCTGCTTTGTAAAAGCTGCCAACACAATCAAAGACTTGTCCCTGTCCCACCTTCTTCTCCCCGCTCCCGTCCGGCAGAAGGTACAGAAGCTTGATAGCGCGCACCACCAGACTCGGGAACAGCTTCTTCCCCTCTGTCATCAGGCTTCTGAACGGTCCTCCCGTAGGCTAGGGTACTGTGCGATTCACCGCTGCCCCATCGTGTCCATTGGACCTTGTCTGTGGAGCTGATGCACTACACTGCTGAGAACTATATTCTGCACTCGGTAGCTTCCCCTTAGCTCTGCCTGTTGTCCTTGGCCTGGACCTGATTGTATTAATGCATCGTGTTGATCTGATCCGATTGGATGACATGCACAACTAAGCTTTTCACTGTACCTCAGCACACGTGTCAATAATCCACCTAAACCCCTCAATTATTAGGAATAAGGGTCTGGACCCGAAACCTCACCCATTTCCTCTCTCCGGAGATGCTGTGTGTCCCGCTGAGTTACTCCAGCATTTTGTGTCTATCGTTGGGTTATTATTGCTCCTTGTACTCAGCCACAGTGAGGATATTTTGTCCGTGTGTTATCCCATTACAGCATCATATTATACATGAGTGAGATCAAGTCATATACGTCCAACATGTGGAGCACAGGGAATAATCCCAGAGTGCAGAATGTGGTCCCAGCTGTGGGACCAGGATACTTACAACCCCTCCCCAGTGACGTCCCCACTCGGCCACAGCTGTCAGTGGGTGCATTAGGGACCGGAGCAAGGTGATGGGCGCGGCGTGTACCTACACCGTGACACAGCACGCCAACACACGGAGGGATTCACGCAGAGGGAGGTTAAACCCAGGCTAGCGCCTTTAATCTGTTGCTGGAGTCCTGAAAGGTGTCCTTGACGCAAACCTGCGCCTTTGTTCACTGATGCCTGTTCCGATGTACTTTATTCATGGCTTATCTTTGTTCCTTTTTTGGACAATGGGCACCCCTTGTTCAGTCGGGTATGTTCCTCACCAACACAGTCACGCACGCTCACTCACACGCACGCTCACACGCACGCACCCTCACACTCACGCTCATGCACACACACACGCACCCTCACACTCACACACACATTCACACACACACACACACTCGCGCACACACACTCACACACTCGCGCACACACACTCACACACACACGGGCACAGTCACGCTCAAACACACACACACTCACACACAAACGCACGCACACGCACACACACGCACACTCTCACACACACACTCACACACTCTCTCTCACACACACACACAAACACTCACACACACACTCATTCTCTCACACACATACATACAGCAAGACTCACACACTCAGAGGAAGAGAGGGAGAAAAAGAGGGGGGGGAGGAGAGAGAGAGAGAGAGAGGGGGGGGGAGAGAGAGAGCGAGAGAGGGGAGAGAGGGGGGGAGAGAGAGAGTGGGGGAGAGAGGGGGGAGAGAGAGAGAGAGAGAGAGGGAGAGAGGGGAGGGGGGGAGAGATAGGAGGGGAGAGAGAGGGGGGAGGGGTTGGGATAGAGAGGGGAGAGAGAGAGAGATAGGGAAGGGGAGGATGAGGGGGAGAGAGAGGGGAGGAGAGGAAGGGGAGCGAAAGAGAGAGGGAGAGGGCGATAGAGATAAGATAAGATGAGATGCATTTATTTGTCACGTGTGCCAATTGGTAGTGAAATGAAATCACCATGCAGCTATACAATAAAAAATAAAGAACACAACATGGAGTAGATAGAATTCAACATAAAACATCCCCCCACCGCAGGATCAAAGTTTCCCACTGTGAGGGAAGGCACCAAAGTCAGTCTCTTCCCCTGATGTTCCCCACTGTTCCCCCGTGGTCGGGGCCTCCCCGAGCCCCCTGCAGTCGCCGCTACGGGCGGCCCGATGTTCAGGCCCCCTCGCCGGGGTGATGTAAGTCCGACGTCGGGGCTGGGGGACGTCCTCAGCGGCCTGAACCCCGAGTCGGCCCCCTCCTACTGGAGTCCGCGGCTCACAATGTCCGCAGGCCGCACCGGATGGAGATGCAACGCTGGAGGCCCTCGGCAAAGGGCCCCAGGACTCATGGAGTTCAGCGCCGCCCGCGTTGGGAGCTCTCTAAACCAGAGCTCCACGATGTTGGAGCAGCCGCCCAACGCTGTGGAGCTCCAACGGCGACCCAGGTAGGGATCGCCCGCCCCACGGTGACTCCAGCGCCGCCGCTGTTGCAGCTCTGGTCCGGTTCCCGGTCCCCGGCAGGAAAGGCCGCTCTGATCCAGGAGGTGGGGGGCGAGGGCGCGACTCAGAGAAATAGGGGGGAGAGGGAGAGAGAGAGCGAGGTGGAGAGAGAGAGAGGGGGGAAGGAGAGAGGAGGTGGAGAGTGAGAGGTGGAGAGAGAGAGAGGGGGGGAGAGAGAGAGGGGGGAGAGAGAGGGGGAAGGAGAGAGAGGGGGAGGAACGATTTACCTAGAGAGTTTTGAATCTGTGCAGTTCTCTGCCTCAGAATGCAGTGGAGGCCAATTCACTGGACACTTTCATGGGAGAGTTAGAGTTAAAGGTAGTGGAGACAGGGGATACGGGGAGAAGGCAGGAACGGGATACTGATTGTGAATGATCAGCCATGATCACATTGAATGACAGTGCTGGCTAGAAGGGCCGAATGGCCGACTCCTGCACCTATTGTCTATTGAGAGAGAGAGAGAGAGAGAGAGAGAGAGAGAAGGGGAGGGTGAGGGAGGGAGAGGAGAGGAGGGGGGAGCGATAGAGAGAGGGGGAGAGTGGGAGATAGAGAGGGGAGGGGGAGAGAGATAGAGAGGGGGAGGGAGAGAGAGAGGGGGTGTTGAAAGAGAGAAAGGGAGGGAGAGGGGGGAGAATGGGAATGAGAGAGAGGGGGTGGAAGGGAGCGGGAGGGAGAGAGGGGAAGGGAGAGAGATAGAGAAGGGGAAGTTGAGAGGGAGAGAGGAGGAGAGGAGGGGGAGCGAGAGGGGGCGAGTGCGAAGGGGAGAGGGGGAGGTGGAGAGCGAGGAGAGAGGGGGGGAGAGGGGGGAGAGAGGGGGCGAGGGGAGAGGGGGAGAGGGGTGGGAGAGAGTGAGTGGTAGTGAGATAGAGAGGAGAGAGGGAGCGTGAGAGAGGGAGGGGGAGGGGGAGGGGGTGAGGGGGAGAAAGAGAGGTGGTGAGAGGGGGAGAGGGGTGGGAGAGATAGAGTGAGGGGGAGAAAGAGACACGATAGGGCGAGAGAGAGGGTGGGAAATATAGGGAGGGGAGAGTGGAGAGGGGAAGCAGGGAGAGAGGGTGGGAGAGAGGGGGAGAGGGAGGGAGCAGGGAGAGAGGGGGGAGAGGGAGGGAGAAATATAAAGAGGGGGACGGCGAGAGGGGATGGGAGAGAGTGGGGGAGCGGAGGGGAAACGATAGAGAGAGAGAGAGAGAGGGGGGGGGGTCGGAGAGGGAGAGATGGGGAGAGAGAAGGTGGGAAGGGGAGGGGGAGGGAGAGCGGGGAGGGGGTGGGAGACAACGGGAGAGGGTGAGAGAGGGATTGGAATGAGGGGGAGAGCGGGGGAGAGGGAGAGAGAGTGAGGAAGGAAGAAAGAGAGAGAGGGGGGGGAAGGAAGAGAGAGGGGAAGAGGGAGGGAGAGGGGAGAGTTGGGGAGCGTGAGGGAGAGAGACAGGGCGATAGAGAGGGAGTGAGGGGGGAGGGAGAGAGATAGAGGAGAGGGGGGGGGGGTAGAGAGACGGGGGAGAGGGATGGGAGAGAGTGAGTGGTAGTGAGATAGAGAGGAGACAGGGAGAGAGAGCGAGGGGAGGGGGTTCAGGAGGAAGGAGAGAGAGGGGAGGGGGGTGAGGGGGAGAAAGAGAGAGGTGGTGAGAGGGGTGGGAGAGATAGAGGGAGGGGGAGAAAGAGACACGATAGAGAGGGCGAGAGAGAGGGTGGGAAATATAGGGAGAGAGTGGGAGAGGGAGGGGGACGGCGAGAGGGGATGGAGAGAGAGGGGGACAGGGGAAACGATAGAGAGAGGGAGAGAGAGAGAGAGGGGGTCGGAGAGGGAGAGATTGGAGAGAGAAGGTGGGAAGGGGAGGGGGAGAGATAGAGCGGGGAGGGGGTGGGAGACAACGGGAGGGGGTGGGAGAGGGATTGGGAATGAGGGGGAGAGGGAGAGAGAGCGAGGAAGGAAGAGAGAGAGAGGGGAAGAGGGAGGGAGAGGGAGACAGAGAGCGGAGAGAGTTGGGGAGCGTGCGAGGGAGAGACAGAGAGGGGAGAGTTGGGGAGCGTGAGAGAGAGAGACAGGGGCGATAGAGAGGGAGTGAGGGGGAGGGAGGGAGAGAGAGATAGAGGAGGGGGAGGGGTAGAGAGGGGAGGGGGGGAGAGAGGGGGAGGTGAGAGACGGGAGGGGCAGAGGGAGAAAAAGAGAGTGGGAAGGGGATGGAGAGGAGGAGAGATAGAGGGAGGGGGAGAGGAAGATAGAGAAGGAGAAAGAGAGGGGAGAGAGAGAGAGAGGGGAGAGAGTTGGGGAGTGTGAGGGGAAAGAGTTGGGGTGCATGAGAAGGGGGAGAGAGGGAGGGGAGAGATAGAGAGGGGGGGAGAGAGGGGAGTGAGTGGGAGAGGGAGAGAGAGGGGATAGAGGGGGGGGAAAGAGAGGGGCGAGGGGGAGAGAGAGAGTGGGGAGAGAATTGGGGAGCGTGAGAGGGAGAGAGACAGAGGGGAGAGTTGTGGAGCGTGAGAGGGAGAGAGAGTGAGGGGAGGGAGAGAGAGAGAGTGAGGGGGAGTGAGGGAGAGAGATGGTGAGAGAGAGGGGGAGAAAGGAGGGGGAGGAGGTAGAGGGAGAGAGAGGTGGGAGGGGGCTGAGGGTGGAGGAGAGAGAGAGAAGGGGAGAGGAGAGGGGGCAGAGGGAGAAAAAGAGAGGGGAGAGAGAGTGGGAAGGGGATGGAGAGGAGGAGAGAGATAGAGGGAGGGAGAGAGAGCGTGGGAAGGTGTGAGACAAGGGGAGGGGCAAAGGGATGGAAAGGGAGATAGAGAAGGAGGGAGAGAGATAGAGAGAGAGGGGAGCGAGCGAGAGGGGGTGAAAGAGAGTGGAGGAAGGAGTGATAGAGGAAGACAGGGGAGAGAGTTGGGGAGGGAGATAGGGAGAGGGTTGGGGAGCGAGAGCGGAGAGAGGGAGTGAGATAGAGGGAGAGAGAGGGGGAGGAGAGGATGCGAGAGGGGAGAGAGTTGGGGAGCGTGAGAGGGAGAGAGGCGAGGGAGAGGGAGAGAGATCGAGAGGTGGAGGGAGAGAGAGAGGGGGAGGGAGCGAGATAGATAGAGGGGAGGAAGAGAGGGGGAGGGGGAAGAGAAAGGGGAGGAGAGGGGAGGGGGGCTGAGTGAGAGGAGAGAGAGAGGAGGGAGAGTGAGAGGGGAGGGGAGGGGCAGAGGGAGAAAAATAGAGGGGATAGAGAGAGGGAAGGGGATGGAAAGCAGGTGAGAGAGCGACGAAGGGTGTGAGAGTAAAGGGGTGGGGCAGAGGGATGGAAAGGGAGATAGAGAGGGGGAAGTGGGGAGAGGGGGGAAGAGGGAGATAGAGAAAGGGAGAGAGGGAAAGGGAGTGAGGAAGATAGAGGGGGGGGGGAGAGAGAGGAAGGGAGAGAGTGAGGGGTGAGAGCGGGAGAGAGAGAGAGGTGGGAGGGGGAGAGTGATGGAGAGAGAGGGGGGAGGGAGAGAGAGATGGGGAGGGAAGGAGGAGAGGGTGAGAGATAGGGAGGGTGGGAGAGGGAGAGAGAGGAAGAAAGAGGTAGGGGAGAGAGAGAGAGTGAGAGAGACAGGGGAAGGGGGAGGGAAGGAGGGTGAGAGAGAGGGGGAGAAAGAGTGAGAGAGAGAGAGGGACAGACAGAGAGAGAGAGATGGAGGGAGAGAGGGCAGGGGAGGGGTAGAGAGAGGGTTGGAGAGAGGGGGGGAGAGAGAGCGAGAGAGAGAAAGGAGAGAGAAAGAGACGGTGGGGGCGCTGTGAGCCGGCAGCCCTGCCAGCAGCTTGTTAGTTCTGTGAGATATGCAATGTGCTCACAATCACAACTCAAAGACTAAATCTTGGAAGCAAGAGATTCTTTATTTTCGAGTCTGCAGAATCGGGTGCCTCTCCAAGTTGAGACACACCAAAGTCATAAGAGTCATCCCCCTTTATACACACAATTCTATATCCAACCTCCCCTCCTTGGACCCGCTCCAATCAGACACTGAGGTGGACAACCTGTAGGTACTTTCCCCCAGTACCTCCCACATCATACATCGCATGTTCATGGTAATGAGCAGTTTCTTGACCAGGGGTGTGTTGTAATATTCATTTATTTTATTAAGCATGCTCAGTTGTTCATGACCTATCCTAGTTTTACTCACCTCCAAGTGAACTCTCTCAGTCCTCCTATATCAGCACTAAAGCTAAGCTATAGAGACAAGGGTCCCATCTATCACTCCCTTCTACTGATAGGGATCTATCTACATCACTCCCTTCTACCGCTATACAATGCTATCACTTCTTACACAAGGATGGGTCTGGTAACTTTCATACGCAGCTGTGTCAGAACCCTCTCCCTGGCCTCTATTGGTTTGAATCCTCTTTAAAGCCCCTTACAATAGTGGGGTTTAATCACTTTATCCCTCACAATCCTCCCTTTTTCTTTTGCTACGCATCTATTGATTAAACTTCAATTTCAAGGTCCTTCAGTTCGAATTGACGTAACATTGTCCTAACCTCCTTTTCCTGTGGATCCTGGACCTTCCCTGGTCGCATTATCATTATTTTCTGTATTTCCCCTTTCTCTCCCATAGGCATGACTACAGCCTGCATCTGACTTATACTCCTTGTAATAAGTTCCCTAAAACAAGGGATGCAACAGGGGATAAAGATCAGTCCAGCCACTGCACATAGAAACACGAGTCCCGCTGTTCTCCACCATGTTCCTCCGAGGATGGAATCCCACCATCGGGTTCCCATAATCGAATTCCACTTCTGTATTGGAACATGTGCCAACTTACAGATTCCTTCTGATATGTCCATCACTGCCTGTCCATTGTCATTGATGTTTAAACAGCAATTAGAGGTTGAATTTCCCGCATACCCCTCCTTCTTCTGCCAGGAGGTAATCTAGGGCCAACCGGTTCTGGTATATTGCTGCTCTCATCTGTGTCTGCTGCTTTGCCAGCATCTCCAGTGCCCCCGCAGTTTGGTTGGTAATTACCTCCAGTACTGCTTGAAGTCTTATGATCCAGTTTAACATGTATACTGGTGTTCGGTAGCCCCAGGATCCATCCTGTGCCCAAGTGGCTGGTCCATAGTATGAGATGATTCTTGCGGGTGGCCATTCATCATCTTCCCATTCTCCAATGTCTATTTTCCTCTTCTTCCGATATAGGTCGTCAAATACAGGTGTTCCTAGCGACCGCCCTTCTTCGGTGTTTAACAGGAAAAATCCCGGTTGTACCAGTCCAATAAAGCAAGTCCTGCTCCAATTTGTCGGTAACACCGAGTATACCTTGTGTCCGCATATCCATAGCAGTCCTTCAGGGCCGGTCCACTAGAGGTAACCTTGTTCCACATGTCTCGCAACACCGGGATTCCTTGATAAGGGTTGTTCCCGGTGCAGTTCCATAGTCTAGTCGATTCCATTCCATTGGTCTCCATCCAGATAGTGCAGTTTCTCTCGTCTTTCTTACTGCTGCCTACTAGGACGGCATCCTTTGCCCAGGGCCTAGCGATACACTCAGTCCCAACCGGAGCGTCTGTCAGGACCCATGCCTGGGGATCTCGGTCTTGTCCAACTGTCAGGTTCCACTCCATCAGGTTCCATATTTCAACAATGGATCCTCTCCACGGCCAACGTGAGCTCATCAGTGGTCCGCCACAGACCCAACAGTTAGTCACATTCAGGATTCCAGCTATCCGGAGAGCCAAGTCCACAAACAGGTTTTTTTTCCTCCTTCAGGGATCTCAATCTGCTTCTTTATTTCTTCATACAGTGTCTGGTGCAATGAGGCTGAGTAGGTGGGAGAGGGGGAGGCTTGGTGACTACTACTTTCGATAACCTTGTTATTACTTCCTCCTTCATTTTGTCTAATGTCCATCTTAAGGCATGGAATGGGAGACCTAACTGCCCTATCCTAGAACCCATCTCTCCCCCTTTGGGCAGGTAACGTACCCAAACCTCCTTACATATCCTCTATTCTCTACCCTATAATACTTCCTTCCCTGTCCTCACAAATTGTTCTAGTGCTCAGATTATAGCAAGCATCGTTCACATGGGAATGATAGGTAAATGATCTGGTTGTCCGCCCTCTGTATCTTATAGGATGATAACATTTATCACAGTTATTAATACTTTTTACCATAATTACATGCAGAGCAAACAATACCACGACTGCTCCTTTCATACTGTCAGTTATGCATTCCATTTTTTTAAAAAGTTAATGTTAGGGGCTTATTTCCTGGCTTCACCATTTACTGTTCCTCCTTATCAGGAGCGGGTGGATCAACGCGTCCTTTAACCCGGATTGCGTGGGTCCACCATTTTTCTTTTGTTCGTACTGCTGTCTCGGTTGTCAGTAATATTAGGTATGGGCCGGTCCACCTGGGCTGGAGTTTCTCCTCCTTCCAATTCTTGACCAGTACCCAGTCGCCGGCCTTTACAGCATGTATTGGAAAGTCGAGTGGTGGGCTTTGAGCCAATAGTCCTTTAGCTTTTAATTCTGTAAGGGAACGAGGTACTGCCAGTAAATAGTTCCTTAAGAATACATCACTGCCCTCTATGGTGGGTATTCCTTCTATCTTTCTCAAATAAGGTAACCCAAACAACATTTCATAGGGAGACACTGCTAACTTTGCATGGGGTCTCCGTTGCTTTTCTCAAAGCCTTTCCGTTTCCCTACTGCTCCAAACATGTGCCAGACTCCATATACATATGCTGCTCTTAAAGCCTTAATTCCTACCAATTGAGCTAAACAAGATTGCAGGCAAGCTTCCAATTTGATCCTGCGCTATAGCTTTTAATTCTTTAGATTTTACTCATCCAAAATATTCTACCTGCTGCTGACAAAACAACAACTTCTTCCTTGATACATTAGTCATCTTTTCCAAGATAATTACAATGTCTCTCACATTGCTTCTCACTTGTGGAACAAACCAACAAATCATCCACATACTATATCAACACCTTCCAAATCTGCCTACAACATCTGATTAAAAACACGGCGCTAGTATTTAAAACGCTGCCGCATCCTAGCCTAGGTGTATTTAATACCTCTTCTTAATGTTCTTACCATAGCTATGTTCACCATTATCTTAATATTATTATTATTATTATTATTATTATTTCCTAATTATCGTACATGTTCACATCCCCAACACACCTTATCCATTACCTAACTCCTTACTAGCCTTCCTTGACCTCTTCCTTGAGATCCCTCCCTCCCTTGGGGACCCCAGTCCTGTCTGCGCTTATATCCAGATTTATTTCACTCCTGATAGGGCATTTGAGGAAACACTCTCCCAAATACATTTATTATTGGCATGGAATCTCTGGCCCCTGTTGGGCTCTGTCATAGGACTCACTGTGTGTCGGTGCATCACTTATTTCAGACTTTTCAACCAGGTCTGTTGTTACTGACAACATTGTCTTTCCTTTTTCACGCTCTTTCTTTTTAAAGCAGTCTCATCAATTTATCCCTCTGCTTCCCACTTTAATCCTTTCTGATCTGCCTTCTTTCTCATTCTAAACTCAATGTCTTACTTCTCAGATAGTTTATCCTCCTTTCTTTTAAAATCTTCCACTGACTTCTCAATTCTCATATTTTACCACCACCCCTTCTTCCTCGGGGGCAGTCATCACTTTCCCCCCTACCCCCGAGATTCGGACTTGTATTTCACCCAATCCAATTTCGTCTGGTACCTTAGTTCCACTTGATCTCTCCACTCCCGAATTACCATAAATACCATATCCTCTCCCTGGGGTCCTAATTTCAAGTTTACCAGAGGTTCCCGTGTGTATCCCATACACCCCAGGGAGCAGGACCCCCGACTTCCCCATTCTTCCTCCATGAGTGTGCACGACCGCACCTCCCGTCATATCCCGGGACATTCCCTCCCAAAATGACCCTCCTCGTTACAATAGCAACACCGGGATGGCCCCGTGTAACACCCTCCTGATCCTTGTTCCCTGTTTTCCCAGGGACCCCAACCTCGGTCCCTCCATTCACCTCTTCCTCGTCCTCTGTCTCTGCCTCTTCCCCTTCCCCGGTCTCCATGAGCACCCGGCCTTCTATCACCTTCATCTCCCTTCTTCTTTACCCCTTGCTGTACTACCTGCAACATCATTTTTGCCTTTCCCTTCTGTTTTTCCTCATCCCATCATACACATACTTTCTGAGCCTCTGATAACAATTGATTTAATGGTTTGTCATTCCAATCCTCCAATTTTTCCAGTTTCTTTCTAATATCTGGCCATGACTTGGTTACGAAATTAACCTTTAGTAACTGCTGACCTGCGTCTGCTGCTACCCCCGTAGCCTGCAACCACTTTTCCCAGATCTTTATTCCTGCTTGTCTGACCATCTGTCTTTCTTCTGAAGTAAATAAACTTCCCATTATTGACATAATTGTCTGCTAACTCCTCTTTTTTTCCCTCTGGGCCCCTTTAATTTATTACCCTTCTCCAACCAGAATGTTTATCTAAACAAACCATAAAAGCTGCTTGTTGTTCAGCAATTAACTTATTTCTAATTTTGTTCAAACCATTCTCCCTACAATTCCCAAATTCCAATTCCTAGTTTAAATACATACGACTACAATTTTCCAAATTAACTTTACTGAAAAGAAATCAACAAAGCCAAGCAACCTACATTTTCCAACTTTCCCCTTTTTAAGTTGCGATGATACAAAGCGTTGTCCGTTACCTTACAGCTGTTTGTAACCTCCCCCATTGCTTACAATTTCTTAAAGGAGCACACACACCTACCCTTACAGCATGTGGCCTACAGCAAACAAACCTATCACATATACAAATTTCCTCATTAGTACAAAACCGTTTTTTTACGCACACGTCACATTAGTTCCATTCTTACTTCAATGAGATTGTGTGAAACAACTCAATATTTCTTTCATAGAAACATAGAAACATAGAAATTAGGTGCAGGAGCAGGCCATTCGGCCCTTCGAGCCTGCACCGCCATTCAATATGATCATGGCTGATCATCCAACTCAGTATCCTGTACCTGCCTGCTCTCCATACCCCCTGATTCCTTCAGCCACAAGGGCCACATGTAACTCCCTCTTAAATATGGCCAACGAACTGGCCTCAACTACTTTCTGTGGCAGAGAATTCCACAGATTCACCACTGTGTGAATTTTTCCTCATCTCTGTCCTAAAAGACTTCCCCCTTATCCTTAAACTGTGACCCCCTTGTTCTGGATTTCCCCAACATCGGGAACAATATTCCTGCATCTAGCCTGTCCAACCCCTTAAGAATTTTGTAAGTCTCTATGAGATCACCCCTCAATCTTCTAAATTCCAGCGAGTACAAGCCGAGTCTATCCAGTCTTTCTTCATATGGAAGTCGTGCCATCCCAGGAATCAGTCTGGTAAACCTTCTCTGTACTCCCTCTATGGCAAGAATGTCTTTCCTCAGATTAGGAGACCAAAACTGTACGCAATACTCCAGGTGTGGCCTCACCAAGACCCTGTACAACTGCAGTAGAACCTCCCTGCTCTTGTACTCAAATCCTTTTGCTATGAATGCCAACATACCATTCGCTTTCTTCAAGCCTGCTGCACCTGCATGTCTACTTTCAATGACTGGTGTACCATGACACCCAGGTCTTTCATGTGCTTCTCCTTTCTTTTACCCCCAGGGCTTCCTTCTCCCCAAGATTGCCACATTCGCCCCAATGGACTATCAGGCAGAATGTGCGGCTCTTCACCAGTGTGAGCCTTGTCCTGTTTCCCCCCGGAATCTTACTTTTCCCGTTCCGGTTATCTTTATCTTATCGGACTATTCCCGTCCGACAGACCCCGGTCGCCCAGGCAATACTTAATAGTCAGTTTTCTTACCTGGGTCTTGTGCACAAGAATCGCTCGACCGTCCCTTATTTATTTACCTTACACTCCCTCTTGCTTCCTGAGTCTGTTGCCCGAATTTCACTCGCTCAAACCGCTGATGGCAAGCAAGGAGATCAGAGACTGCTGAAATCAGCAGGGTGCACCTTCCCTTCCTTCTTTGCCTCCACCAAGCAGCCGGAGTGGCGATCCCGGACGAGCCCCCAGTTTGTGGGATATGCAATGTGCTCACAAAAAACAACTCAAAGACTAAATCTTGGAAGCAAGAGATTCTTTATTTTCGAGTCTGCAGAATCGGATGCCTCTCCAAGTTGTGATACACCAAAGTCAGAAGAGTCATCCCCCTTTATACACACAATTCTACATCCAACCTCCCCTCCTTGGACCCGCTCCAATCAGACACTGAGGTGGACAGCCTGTAGGTACTTCCCCCAGTACCTCCCACATCATACATCGCATGTTCATGGTAATGAGCAGTTTCTTGACCAGGGGTGTGTTGTAATATTAATTTATTTTATTAAGCATGCTCAGTTGTTCATGACCTATCCTAGTTTTACTCCTCCAAGTGAACTCTCTCAGTCCTCCTATATCAGCACTAAAGCTAAGCTATAGTGACAAGGGTCCCATCTATCACCCTATTCTACTGATAGGGAGCTATCTACATCACTCCCTTCTACCGCTATACAATGCTATTACTCCTTGCTCAAGGATGGGTCTGGTAACTTTTATACACAGCTGTGTCAGAACCCTCTCCCTAGCCCCTATCGGTTTGAATCCTCTTTAAAGCACCTTACAATAGTGGGGTTTAATCACTTTATCCCTCACACTTCTTGCTACTTTTTTGTTTTTTTAGTGTTTCAATCTGTTTTTAATGTTTCTCTGTGTGACTGGTGTGTGGGGGTGGGGGTTAGGGGGAAACCGCTTCAGTCGCTTCCACCGTGTCGACTCCCCCATGGCCTAACATCGAGATTTGGTGCGGCCTTTCCCAGTGACGCGCCTGGGTCTTCAGCCGCGGGCGCAGCGAGGACTCTTTCTATGTTTCTTTCTATGACCGCCGGCCTGCGGCCTACACCAACCTAAAGCCGCAGTCTCCAGTGGGGAGGCACCGATTCAGGACTCATCTGGACTTGCCTTGTCTGAACATCTGGACGCCTGCAGCGGCGACTGTGGAGGGTGGAGGTTCTGACCACGGGGGGAAATGGAGGAGGACGGGCCAATTTTGTGCCTTCCACCACAGTGATGAATGCTGTGGCGGATGTTTGTTACATTTGTATTGTGTATTGTGTGTTCTATTCATTGTACCGCTGCTGGCAAATTCATTTCACTTGCACTTAAGGTGCAATGTGACGAATAAACTTGACTTGACGAGAGAGAGAGAGAGGAAGAGGGAGGGAGGGAGGGTGAGAGAGAGAGAGGAAGAGGGAGGGTGGGTGAGAGAGGGTGTGAGAGGCGAGAGAAAGGGAGAGAGAGAGGGGGAGAGAGAGAGAATTAATCAACATGGTTAACATGTGCAGTACACAGACAGACACACAGACACGTGCAACATTCACGCAGCAACATTATCACCAGCGTGTAGTGATACTGCAGCAGGTCCATCAGGAACTTCTTTACACATTTAAAGCTCTTTGCTATGAAATGAATCGCAGATTACATCCCAGAGAGTTTTATTCAGTCTTGTTTGTTGTTACTGTTTTCAGAGTGGAAAAGGATACGTGGCCACGAAGGTAAGATTTAAATTTACGTGACTGTGTGTGTGTGTGTGTTCGTTTGGTGCGTATGTATGTGTGCGTGTGCCAGAGTGTGGCGTGTGTGTGTGTCTGTGCGTGCGTGTGTGTGGTGTATATGCATGCATGTGTGTGTGTGCTATATATGCATGCGTGAGTGTGTGTGGATATGTGTGCGCGCGAGTGTGTGGTGTATATACTGCATCAACCTGTATATCAAAGACTAACTTACTTCACTACTCTAGTCACAGCTGAAGTGGGTTAGTTGTCAATAATCACTATTTACAGCCATGTGTCCTCCCTCCCAACCAAGGTCCGGTTACTTCCAGCTAACGACGCAGAATAAACAGTTATATTTTTAAATGAAGCACGATTAATTCTGAGGAATAATTTTAACGGAGGTCATAGTTTACAAAGGATTTACAAAAGACAAGTGCAATTCTTACAATTGAGGATAACATATGAATGAGTAGCAGAGGAACAAGTGGTACATCAGTTATCATGGGTGACTTTAATCTACGTATATTTTGTGCCGACTAATTTGGTAACAACACTGAGGAGGATTTCACGGACTGTATACGGGATGGTTTTCTAAGGAACCAACTGGAGGGCAGGTCATCCTAGACTGGGTATTGTGTAATGAGGAAGGATTAGTTAGTGATCTTGTACAAAGCCCCTTGGGCAACAGTGACCATAATATGGTGGAATTCTGCATTAGGATGGAGAGTGACACGGTTAATTCACAGACCAGGGTCCTGACCTTAAAGAAAGAGTCTTTGATGGTATGAGACGGGAATTGTCTGGGATAGACTGGCAAATGATACTTAAAGGGTTGACGGTGGAGATGCAATGGCAAAGATTTAAGGATCGCATGGATGAACTACACACATTGTTCATCCCTGTCTGGCGAAAAAATAAAATGGTGAAGGCGGCTGAACCGTGGCTAATGGGAGAAATTAAGGATAGTGTTAAATCCAAGGAAGAGGCATAAACATTGGCCAGAGGAAGCTGCAAACGAGAGGACTGGGAGACATTTAGAATTCAACAGAGGACACTGGGGTTAATTAAAAGAGGAAAATGGAACATGGAAAAAAAAACTTGCGGAGAAAATAAAAACTGACTGTTAAAGCTTCTTTAGATATGTGAAGAGAGAAAGATTAGTGAAGATAAATGTAGGTCCCTTATAGTCAGAAACAGGTGAATTTATAATGGAAACAAAGAAATGGCAGAACAGTTAAACAAGTACTTTGGTTCTGGACTTCCGGGTGGCGTCAATAGTGTGGTGAGAGACGTCGCTGTTTCGCTCTACTCCCGAAGAATGTTGTAATGTGCTAAAATAACAGTTGGAAGACAGGGGAGTTCTGAAAATAACTACCGGAGCTGCTATTTAATTGTGTGTTATCAGAAATCCTGCTGATAACAGAGAATAATTGCAGTTTTAAATGAAAATACAGAAACCTCGCCAGAAGCCTGCAAAAGCCACTTCAAGACCTGCTAGAAGAGCCTACTTAAAAAAAAAAACTGAAAAGACTCCTCAATCCCCTCAAACATCAGCTGGAAGTTCAGAAGAAGAAGTTGATTCCCAAAATCCTTCTACAGAATTGACTTTAATGGAGGAACAAATGGAACATCTGGAAAAGTCAGTATTAGCTTCAGTCACTGAAGTTATTTCAAAACTGATACGAGAGGAGAACCTCGTGCTGGACAAAAGCCTCTCTGAAAAAATTAAACAAGGTAATGATACGCTGATGGGGAAAATTGATGACTTAACCAAACGTGTGGTCGAAGTTGAGGAGGATTTAAACAAAAAAATTAAGCGGGTTGATAAGGATTGTAATAAAAAACTGGATGCAATGCTAAAATCTACTGAGGTGGCTATGGAAGGAATGGACAATACGATAACTGAGATGGCTAAGGAGATAAAGAGACTAAAACAGGAACAAGAAAGTACTGGGAGGGAGCTTGCTAAAATGAAGCATAAATGTATGGACTTGGAAGCAAGATCAAGGAGACAAAATTTGAGGATAATTGGAGTAAAGGAGGGAAAGGAGACTGGACAAAACTTTCAGGAGTTTGCTGCCAATTTACTCAAACAAGTGCTTAAGCTGCCTGAAGCCCCGAGAATTGATATGGCTCACCGGGTCCGACGTAAGGCTCAAGCAAGCTTAACTGCCCCCCCCCCCAAGACAGATTATTCTGAAATTCTATGACATTTCAACCCTGGAAGGAATTATGAAAAAGATTCCATATGGTGTGAATTTGATGTTTGGAGAAGACAAACTAAGATTCTTCCGTGATTTTCCAGCTGAAGTCATGGAAAAGAGGAACAAGTTTACAAAGATGAGAAGGCTACTGAAAGAGGTCTCGGGAGTAAGATATGTGATAGTATATCCCGCTAAATTGAGAATTACTTATAATCATGTTGAACGTGCATTATAACCATATAATATAACCATATAACAATTACAGCACGGAGACAGGCCCTCTCGGCCCTTCCAGTCCGTGCCGACCATTTGTTTTCCCCTAGTCCCATCTACCTGCACTCAGACCATACCCCTCCATTCCCTTCACGTCCATATACCTATCCACTTTACTTTTAAATGTTAAAATCGATCCTGCCTCCACCACCTCTGCTGGAAGCTCATTCCACACAGCCACCACCCTCTGAGTAAAGAAGTTACCCCTAAACTTCTGTCCCTTAATTCTCATGTCATGCCCTCTTGTTTGAATCTTCCCTACCCTCAATGGGAAAAGCTTATCCACGTCAACTCTGTCTATCCCTTTCATCATTTTAAAGACCTCAATCAAGTCACCCCTTAACCTTCTGCGCTCCAAAGAATAAAGACCTAACTTGTTCAACCTTTCTCTGTAACATAGTTGCTGGAACCCTGGCAACATTCTAGTAAATCTCCTCTGTACTCTCTCTATTTTGTTGACATCCTTCCTATAACTAGGCGACCAAAATTGTACACCATACTCCAGAATTGGTCTTACCAATGCCTTGTACAATTTTAACATTATTTCCTACTCCTATATTCAATGCTCTGATTTATAAAGGCCAGCACACCAAAGGCTTTCTTTACCACCCTATCTACATGCGATTCCACCTTCAGGGAACTATGCACAGTTATTCCTAGATCCCTCTGTTCCACAGCATTCCTCAATTCCCTACCATTTACCATGTACGTCCTATTTTGATTTGTCCTGCCAAGATGTAGCACTTCACACTTATCAGCATTAAACTCCATCTGCCATCTTTCAGCCCACTTTTCCAAATGGCCCAAATCTCTCTGTAGACTTTGAGAATCTACTTCATTATCCACAATACCACCTATCTTAGTATCATCTGCATACTTACTTATCCAATTTTCCACCCCATCATCCAGATCATTGATGTACATGACAAACAACAGTGGACCCAACACAGATCCCTGAGGCACCCCACTGGTCACCGGCTTCCAACCTGACAAACAGCCATCCACCATTACTCTCTGACATCTCCCATTCAGCCACTGTTGAATCCATCTTGCTACTCCGCCATTAACACCCAAAGATTGAACCTTCTGAACCAACCTTCCATGGGGAACCTTGTCAAAGGCCTTACTGAAATCCATATAGACAACATCCACTGCATTCACGGATCCAGAAGAGGCATTTAAATATGCACAAAGTATCACAAAGGAGGATTACTGATCGTTAGGAGTTGGTCTCCTACAATAACATCGAGGAGAAACGACAAAGAAAGGATTGTGTCTCTTTTATACAAAAAAGACTGCTCTTGTTAAAATGGCGTTGTCTAGACATCTTATCTTTGGAATGTTAATTCAAGGTCGGATTTTATGTTTCATCTCAACAAAGGACTGACAAAGAAGAAAAACTGTGGCGGGGAAAATAAATTGAGAATATAGTGTAATATAGAATATTATCAGTGGACTTGGATTTAGAAATTTATGATTTAAGAAACATATAATTACATACTAACATAAAATATAATTAATAAAATTGGGTAATATTAAGGCATACCTTAACTATAGCTGATGTTTATTTCATGATGTTAATTATTTGCTAATAAGAATAACGAGTTAAATATGATTGATAAGTATTAATAACATATTAACACACTTTATGGATACAGTAGACTTAGTCTAGATTGCGCGTAAAGGGGCGGGAGGAGACTCAGATACTTGGAAATTATCCAAGGGTCTGAATCTGGTTAACCCCTTGGAACCTGCTGTTGTCTGATACAAAAGTTTGAGACTTAATTGTAATAAATCTAGGCATATTGATAGATGTGGATATATAATTAACATAATTACTGTTATATCTAAGTATATAATTAATGTTGGAAACTACTTTTTTATTTTGTTTTTCCTCTTTGAAGATACATTTCTAATCTAGCTATTGGAGTACGTTTTATTATATATATATAATTTTGAACTTTGTATCGCTCTCTCTTCCAATTAATAATAATTGGTCAAGGGGGCAGAACGAAACATATAAAAACATCTACGGAAGTCAATAAGAATTTTTCTACCACCTGTTGGTGGTTTGTTTTTAATTATAATATCTTTATTTTTGGATATTATAATATTACTTTTTGTTTGTTAATTATCTTTTCACGACTCTACACTTTCTGGTCTTTTTCAAGGTTTATTCTGAAGGGGAGATGCCAACAAAACGTAACAGCTGGGGATGACCATCCTTCATCTGGAGTTATAAGGTTCGTGGTTGCACCATATGAAGTAAAGGTATTAACATAATGCAAGACGATAAACAAAAGAAAACTGGAGGAATCACATTTTGTAGTTGGAATATAAGGGGCGCTAATGAACCAATTATTTCTTAGTGGACACAAAACTAATTCCATATACATATAATTCTAAATATCATAATAGTATTATTTCTGATCATTCCCCTTTAACTTTTTCTTTAAAATTAGAAGGAATGCCTGATAAAAATTCGTTTTGGAGGTTTAACCCCCAAATTTTAAATAACTCACAAGGTTGCACATATTTAAAAGAGAAGATGAGATGCTTCTTTGAGACAAATGATACACCAGATATTTTATCCTCCTTATTATGGGAAACTTTTAAGGCATTTATTAGAGGAACTATAATCTCATATCAAGCTTTCCAAAAATAAAAATAATAATACTGAACAATTGCAGTTAGAACAAGAAATTAGACAATTAGATTTAGAAAATGCCAAAGAACCAACTATAGATAAACATAATAAGATAACAATACTAAAATATAAATTAAATAAAATTTTATCGGCCAGAATAATAAGATTATTTCAAATTACAAAACAAGAAAATTTTGAATTTGGTGATAAACCTCATAAACTCCTAGCACGCCAACTGAAAAAAAGGGACACAGAAAATACAATTACTTAAATTAAATCAGACAAAGGGGAATTACTAACACTACCTAAAGATATTAATAAAAGATTTGCTCAATTTTATCAAAACTTACATACATCGAAAACCTCTGCAAATAATACAAATTTCTTAGATAACTGTAATTTTCCAAAATTAAATATGGTGGAACAAGAGGCATTAGGAGCTCGGATTACGCTACAGGAAATAGAAGAAACAATTAGTTTGTTGAAGAATGGCAAAACCCCAGGACCAGATGGCTTTAGTAATGAATTCTATAAAAGATTCTACGAGATAATTTCTCCACGGTTGCAAGATTTATATATATACACTTTTAAAGAAAATAAACTACCAGAAACACTAACTGAGTCAACTATTACACTTATACCAAAAAAGGATAAAGATCTAGAAGACCCAGGCTCATATAGAGCTATTACACTCCTAAATACAGACCAAAAAATATTAACAAAGACCCTAGCGAGAAGATTGAGTAAATATGTTAGTAAACTAATAAATCCGGACCAAACAGGGTTCATACCAAAGAGATACTCATTTAACAATTTGAGACGGCTGTCTAATATAATGTACTCACATAATACTGAAGAAGAACTAGCAATCATTTCATTGGATGCAGAAAAAGCTTTTGATCAAGTAGATTGGCAATACTTATTCAAAGTATTTGAAAAATTTAACATGGGAGATAATTTTATTTCATGGGTAAAATTATTATATGATAAGCCGACGGCTAGAATGCTGACTAATAATATATTATCCCCGAAATTCCAATTAGCAAGGGGCAATAGGCAGGGGTGCGCGTTATCGCCCCTGCTATTTGCATTAGTGATAGAGCCTTTAGCTGAAAGTATAAGAAGCCATCCGGATATTCATGGGTATATTACCAAACACTCAAATAATAAAATTTAATTAATATGCAGACGACATATTATTATATATTACAAATTCGCAAATTAGCATACCAAATATACTAAATTTAATAGAGGAATTTGGTTCTTTTCAGGATATAGAATAAATTGGAACAAAAGCGAAATTATGACGATAAAACCTCAAGAGTCGACACATCTGTTGAAATTCCCTTTTAGAATTACAACAGAAAAATTTAGGTATTTGGGCATCCAAATTACTAGGAACTATAAATCATTACTCAACGCAAACTATATGCCTTTATTAACTAAATTAAATGGGTTGATTAAATTTTGGAACACACTGCCGATGTCTTTAATAGACAGAATAAACGCGATAAAAATGATCTTCTTACCACAAATATTGTACCTATTTCAATCAATACCAATATACTTACCTAAAAAATTCTTCAAAAAATTAGATTCTGATATTATAAACTTCATATGGGATTATAAATCACACAGAATTTAAAAAAAAAGTGTAAATCTAAAGAATCAGGGGGACTGACACTCCCTAACTTATTGTATTATTATTGGGCAGTGAATATTAAAAATATAATCTACTGGTTGGACAGTTCTGCCCAACAGGTAGATTGGATAAGAATGGAGAAAGAGGATTGTTCCCCTTATAATATAGGAGTGATCCTTCTTTCCCCGATAAAACTGAACAATGTAATATACAAGAAGAATCCAATTATTCATAGGATAATACGAATTTGGAAACAAATAAAATTTACTTTAAAATTAAGAAAATTATCGCTTCTTTCTCCAATAGCTAATAATCCCTCATTCAAACCATCCATTATTGATAAAACGTTTATCCATTGGGAAAGAATAGGAATTAAAACGATGGGAGATATGTATGAAATGGGAAAACTTTTATCATTCCAACAATTACAACTAAAATATAATTTGAAAAGTAATCAATATTTCAAATACCTTCAAATTCAAGATTATTTGAAAAAGTATATACAAGGATATCAAACTTTAACCCCAGATCTATTGGAGGAAGGAATGAATAGAAAGGCAGAATCAAGCAATTTAATATCTTACTTATATAATATAATTCTAAATATAGAAACACCAATGATAGAGGCAATTAGAAGAGACTGGGAACAAGAGTTATTGATAAAAATTCCGAACGATAAATGGGATAAAAATTTATTATATGTAAACAAATGTTCAATGAATGTAAGACATAACCTAATTCAATTTAACATTTTACATAAATTATATTATTCGAAAACAAGACTGAATAAAATATTTTCAAATGTTTCCCCCATCTGCGACAAATGTCTAACTCAAAATGCCACTATAGCACATTCCTTTGTCTCTTGTACAAAACTGTATACATTTTCGAATGAAATTTTTGGAATTTTTACAAAACTATTTAACACAAAATTGAACCCCAATATCGAATTGATTATCTTTGGATCAATGGAAGAGGGAAGTAAACTAACTATATTCCAATAAGTTTTTCTTAATTATGGTCTAATAACAGTGAAAAAACTTATACTTAAATTTTGGAAAAACGCAACCATGCCAACATTCAAAATGTGGATCTCAAACATGTCTGAAACGCTACATCTTGAAGAAATGACATTCCTCTTACTAGGCAAAGTAGACCAATTCTTAAAGATTTGGTCTCCGTTTATCAACTTTTTACAAGCATATGGTGCAACATCACATAACCTTAGAAATTAAATGGTTTAGAACTGGATGACGGATGGGAAAAATATGAGATAGGTAGATCTCTCCTAATCTCTCTTTTTTTTTACTTTTTCCTTTTCTTTCAATCTTTTAACTTCTCACCTCTGTCCTTTATTTCTTTTGTTTTCTGTTTCTACTCGCTTGTCTATATTCCGACACTCTTTATTTCTTTTTTCTTTCACTGTTCTTTTATTATTGAACCAAAAGTATGAAGTTGTACAAGAATGAAAATATGTATTTATGTATTAGGTACTTAAGTACCAGACTACTGTACTTCTAACAAAAAAAAACAAAAAAAAACCAACAAAAAAAAGTACTTTGGTTCTGTCTTCACTAAAGAAGACACAAACAATCTCCCAGAAATACTGGGGGACCGAGGATCTAGTGGGAGGGAGGAACAGAAGGGAATCCACATTAGTCAGGAAATGGTGTTAGGTAAATCGTTGGGAATGAAGGCAGATAAATCCCTGATGGTCTGCATCCCAGAGTACTCAAGGAGGTGGCCATCGAAATTGTGAACACATTGGTGATCATTTTCCAATGTTCTCTCGATTCTGGGTCAGTTCCTGTGGACTGGAGGGTAGCTGATGTAACCACACTTTTCTCTCTCTCCCCCTCTCTCGGGGAAAACGGGGAATAATAGACCAGTTAGCCTTACATCGGTAGTGGGGAAGGTGCTTGAGTCGATTGTTAAAGATGTTATAGCAGCACATTTGGAAAGCAGTGACGGGATTGGTCAAAGTCAGCATGGATTTATGAAGGGGAAATCATGCTTGACTAATCTTCAGGAATCTTTTGAGGATGTGACAAGTAGAATGGATAAAGGAGAGCCCGTGGATGTGATGTATCTGGACTTTCAAACAGTCTTCCACACAAGAGATTAGTGTGCTACATTAGACCACATGCTTTTGGGGGAAGGGTATTGAATGGATAGAGAACTGGTTGGCAGACAGGAAGCACAGAGTAGGAAATAACGGGTCCTTTTCTGAAGACAGACCGGCTTGTGGGGTGGTCTGGAAGGCAGATTATTATGTAAATATTGTCAGACTAGGAAAAGTAGAGGTGCAATGAGATCTGGGTGTCCTTGTACATCAGTCACTGAAAGTGAGCATGCAGGCACAGCGTCATTGGCCGTCATTCCGAGAAGATTTGATTTTTTTTAATGTACTTTAGTTTAGAGATAAAACAGGCCCTTTGGCCCACTGAGTCCGCATATTAATACTATCCTACACACACTAGGGACACTTTACACATTTACCAAGTGAATTAAACTACATACGTCTTTGGAGTGTGGCAGGAAACCGAAGATCTCGGAGAAAACCCACGCGGTCACGGGGAGAACGAACAAACTGCATTCAGACAGAACCGGTAGTCGGGATGGAACCCGGGTCTCCGGCGTATCAGCGATGTAAGGCAGCAACTTTACCGCTGCGCCATCGTGGCTGCGCTGGCGTTTAGGAGGTCCTACTGCAGTTGTACAGGGCCCTGGTGGACCACACCTGCCTCCTGTTAGGAAATGAGGCAGGACAGGTGACAGAGGTATGCGTTGGTGAGCACTTCAGACCCTGTCACAGAAGTGTCACAGCTGGCTTCCTGGTGCCATCGCAACAACCTAGAGCTCCATGCTCTTAAGACAGTAGAAATGATTGTAGACTTTAGGAGAGCTCCCCCTCCCATCACCCCACTCACCAGCAACAACACCACAGTCACATCTATGGAGTATTTTAAGTTCCTGGGAACCATCATCTCCAAGGACCTTAAGTGGGGGGCTGCCATCGACTCTACAGTCAAAAAGGCACAACAGATGATTTACTTCCTATGGCAGCTGAGGAAGCACAATCTGCCACATGCAATGATGGTCCAATTCTACACGGCCATCGTAGTCTGTTCTCATCTTCTCCATCATGGTCTGGTTTGGCTCAGCCACCAAGCACGACACCTGGAGGCTGCAGCGAATCGTCCGATCAGCTGAGAAGGTTATTGGCTGCAACCTTCTCTCCATTGATGAACTGTACACTGCAAGGGCCAGGAAGTGAGCGGGCAAGATCATCTCTGACCCCTCTCACCCTGGCCACAAACTATTTGAAGCATTTCCCTCTGGAAGGCGACTCCGGACTGTCAAAGCTGCCACAGCCAGACATAAAAACAGTTTTTATCCACGAGTAGTTGCTCTACTCAACAGCCAAAAATCTGTAGCCTCCCTTTGATCTGGTATTTTGTTGGTTCACATGCTTGATCAATGGTGTTTTATCATTAATATTGTATTATTATTGATCTTTAGTGTTTTCTGAGATTCGTAACTCTCACTGTCATGTTGTTACTTGTGGGCGGAGCACCAGGGCAAATTCCTTGTATGTGAATACTTGGCCAATAAACTTACTTACTTAGATTCCTAACTTACTGAAAACAAACATCTTGAACCCTGCACAGTTGCTGTGCTAAAAATCTTATTTTAGCAAAAAAGCATTTGGGCCAGAGAAGTGAACAAGCCTTTGGCTTGGAAAGTGAATATTCATCACAGTGTCTGTGTGCGTAGGAGTGTGAATGAGTGTGTGTATGTGTGTGAATGAGTGTGTGTGTGTGTGTATGTGTGTGAATTAGTATGTGTGTGTGTGAATGAGTGTGTGGGATTGAGTGTGTGTGTGAATGAGTGTGTGTGTGAATGAGTGTGTATATGTGTGTGTGAATGAGTGTATGTGTGTATGAGTGTGGGTGTGAGTATGTGTGTGATGATGAGTATGTGTTAATGAGTGTGTGTGTATATATGTGCGTGTGTGCGAATGAGTGTGTGTGTGTGTGTATGAGTATGTGTGTGATAATGAGTGTGTGTTAATGAGTGCGTGTGTATATATGTGCGTGTGTGTGAATGAGTGTGTGTGTGTGTGTGAATGTGTGTGTGTGTGTATATATGTGCATGTGTGTGTGTGTATATGTGCGTGTGTGTGTATGTAGGTACAAACACACACACACACACACACACACACACATACATATGTAAAGTATTTTGCTGCCCCTTCCCCTGTCTCTTTCTACGGAGGGAGCAGAGGGGAGCATGAGAATGAAGACGTGTCCAGACCCTAGACGTGTTCTGTCATTTCCTTACACATGTGTTGCCTGACCCGTGGACTCCCTCCAGCAGTTTGTTTTTATTTCTCACCGTTCACCCGGTTCCCGTCCACTTCCACCCCAATTTGGAAACTCGGTGACAGATGTGTGTTGTCCACCCGATGTGGTTGGGGTGAAGCCTCAGACAAGGTGTCAGTTGTCCGCCCGCCTGTGCCCGAGTCTCCCCCCGACCCCCGGGGACTCTCTGATTCTCTGCTTCTCCCCCCAGTCTCCGTCACCCTGGATGTGGAAACAGCGCATGCGCGGCTCGAGGTGTCTGAGGATCGGAAGAGGGTGAGACGGACCTGGACCCGGAGGAGTCTCCCTGACACCGGGAAGAGGTTTATAGTGTATGCGTGTGCGCTGGGATCGGAGGGATTCACATCGGGGAGACATTACTGGGAGGTGGAGGTGGCGGGGAGTCGGAGCTGGAGTCTGGGAGTCGCCGCAGAGTCTGTGGAGAGGAAGGGATGGGTCACACTGAGCCCGGAGACTGGAGTCTGGAGCATCAGGCGGCGGGATGACGGGTTTGATGCATTCACCTCCCCTCCATCCCCTCTCCCCGCCCGTCCCATGCCCGGGAGGGTGGGAGTTTATCTCAGTTACGAGTCCGGGACAGTTTCATTTTACGACGCGGACACCAAGTCCCATCTCCACACCTTCACTGGGAATAAATTCACGGAGAAACTGTATCCTTTCTTCGGGCCTTGGCATAAAGACAAGTGGCTGAGAATCTGCTCCGGTTCCGATCCGGGTGAGTAAAAGATAAGCAAACTCCGGGTCTTTGGGATGTGTGCGGGGATGGGGGTGGGGGGGCGTGGGGCACAACACCCACATGAAACCCACATACCCACAGGGGGTATGTGCACCCCACAAGTCTCCAACGGCAGGTCTTAAGTTTGCATGGTCATAGGTGATAAGATCAGAATTAGGCCATTCGGCCCATCAGTCATGGCTGATCTATCGCTTCCTCCTAACCCCAATCTCCTGCCTTTTCCTCAACCCCGATACCTGTATTAATTAATAATTTATCTATCTTTGCCTGAGAAATACCCATTGACTTCACTTCCACAGCCGCCCTAGCAAAGAATTCCACAGATTCACCACCCTCTGACTAAAGAAATTCCTCCTCAACTCCTTCCTAAAGCACCGTCCTTTATTTCTGAGGCTGTGACCTCTAGTCCTAGACTCTCCCACTAGTGGAAACATCCTCTCCACATCCACTCTATCCAAAGTTTCACAATTCTGTAAGTTTCAATGAGGTCCCCCATCAAACCAAGATACCGAACGGAACCGACGGCAAGAAGCCAAATAACTGACCGACGCCAAAAAGCCGAATAACGGACATGACGTCTCCGGGCAGGGAATTAGTCCGAGACCTTGTCGGCGATTGGTCCAGAACCACGCGTCCATCACATCACTGGCCGGGGGAGTGATGTGATGCACGCCTCGTTCTCTATCTCTCTCTTTCTCTCTCTCTCTCTCTCTCTCTCTCTCTCTCTCTCTCCCCCTCCCACACCCCTCTCCCCTCCCCCTCTCTCTCTCCCCCCTGTCTCTTCGCAACCTTGGCCACAAAGCCTTCCATCCCCTCATCCAAATCAGTAATACACAACGTGAACAGTAGCGGCCCCAGTACCGACCCCCACAGAACTCCGCTAGTCACTGGCAGCCAACCAGAATAACCCCCTTTATTGCCACTCTTTGCCTTCTGCCATCCAGCCAACCTGCTATCCATGCTGGTATCTGCCCTTTGATGCCATCGGCTCTCCTCTTCCTGAGCAGCCTCACGTGTGGCTTCTTATCAAAGGCTTTCTGAAAATCTAGGTAAACAACATCCACTAACTGTCCTTTGTCTGTCCTGCTGTTTACTTCTGCAAAGTATTCCTGCAGATTCGTGAGGCAGACCACCCCTTCACAAAACAGTGCTGACTTCGACCTATTTTATCATGAACCAGGTTCTCCGTAAACTCAGCCCTTATACTGGAATCTAAAATCTTACGAACCATCGAAGTCAGACTAACTGGCCTATAGTTCCCAATATTCTGCTTTGCTCCCTTCTTGTGCAGCGGGGTAATATTGGCAAATTTCCAATCATCTGGAACCGCTCCTGACTAGTGATACTTGAAATATCACAGATGCTATGTATCTATCTATGTATTAATGCCTCCACAATGTCTAAAGCCACCTCTTTCAGAACCCTGGGGTACAGTCTATCCAGTCCAGGTGACTTATCCACCTTCAGCCCTTTCAGCTTCCCAGCACCTTCTCCTTAGTAATAGCCACTCCACTAACTTCCACCCCCTGACTCTCTTGCATTTCAGGCACGTTGCTGATGTCTTCCACTGTGAAGACTGGTGCAAAAAAAGTTTTTCAACTCCTCTGCCATTTCTTTATTCTCCATTATCACATCTCCTGCATCGTTTTCCAGCTGTCCAACATACACTCTTACATCTTTCTCACTGTTTGTATAACTGAAGAAACTCTTGCTATCCTTTTACATATTTCCAGCTAGTTTAACTTCATATTTCATCTTTCCCCTCTGTATTGGCTTTTTAGTTACCTTCTGTTGTTCTTTAAAAGTTTCCCAAAACTCTGAATCCCACTAATCTTTGCAATGTTATACGCCTTCTCTTTTAGTTTTATACAGTCCTTGACTTCCCTTTCTCAGCCAAGGTCGCCTCATTCTACACCTGGAATCTTTCTTCTTCTTTGGAATGAAAAGATCCTGCATCTTCCAAATTATTCCCAGAAATTCCTGCCATTGCTGTTCCACTTTCATCCCTGCTAGGGTCCCTTTCCAGTCAACTTTGGCCAGCTCCTCCCTCATGCCTCCATAGTCCCCTTTGCTCAACTGCAATACCGACACATCTGATTTCACCTTCTCCCTCTCAAATTGCAGGTTGAATCTTATCATATTGTGGTCGCTACCTCCTAGTGGTTCCTTTACCTCGAGTTCCCTTGTCAAATCCGGTTCATTACACAACACTAAATCCAGAGTTTCATATTTTGCTGGTGGGCCCCACCACAAGCTGCTCTAAGATTCCATCTCGGAGCATTCTAGAAATTCCCTTTCTTGGGGTCCAGTAACAACCTTCTTGCATATTGAAATCTCCCATCACCACCGTAGTAATGCCTTTCTTACATGCCAATTGTATATTCTGATGTAACCTGTACCCTATATCCTGGTTACTGTTTGGGGGCCAGTAGATAACTCCCATTAGAAAATTTTTACCCTGATAATTTCTCAGCTCTATCCACAATGATTTTCTGATCCCATGCCACCCCTCGCAAGGGACTGAATTTAATTCCTTACCAACAGAGCTGCCTCACCCGCTCTGCCCACCTGTCTGTCTTTCCGATAGGACGTATAACCCTGAATATTCAGCTCCCAGCTCCGATCCTCTTGCAGCCACATCTCTGTAATTCCCACAACATCATGCCTACCAACCTGTAACTGTGCTACAAGCTCATCCACTTTATTTCTTATACTGCACACATTCAAATACAACACCTTTAATTCTGTATTCACCTCCCCTCCTCTCACACCAGTCCCGATTTTACCTGACCTTACTCTCTTATCCCTTCTTTAACTTTCCGTCCTGTTACTTCTGGAAACTTCTGTAGCTTTTCTGCCCTCTCTTTCCCTTTAACTCCACCCTTACACTTCCAATTTGTTGCCCTCCTCTCCCCATTATTTAGTTTGAAGCTCTACATACAGCCCTAGTTATAGACAATAGACAATTGACAATAGGTGCAGGAGGAGGCCATTCTGCCCTTCGAGCCAGCACCACCATTCAATGTGATCATAGCTGATCATCCACAATCACTACCCTGTTCCTGCCTTCTCACCGTATCCCCTGACTCCAGTATCTTTAAGAGCTCTATCTAACTCTCTATTGAAAGCATCCGGAGAATTGGCCACCACTGCTCTCTGGGTGAAAAGGTTTTTCCTCGTTTCTGTTCTAAATGGTCTAACCCTTTTTCTTAAACCGTGGCCCCTGGTTGGGACTCCCCCAACAAGGGAACATGTTTCCTGCCTCTAGCGTGTCCAATCCCTTAATAATCTAAGATTACAATAGATGTTCCAGAGTATACAAGCCCAGCCGCTCCATTCTATCAACATATGACAGTCCCACCATCCCGGGAATTATCCTGGTGAACCTACACTGCACTCCCTCAATAGCAAAAATGTCCTTCCACTTATCTGGAGACCAAAACTGCACACAATACTCCAGGTGTGGTCTCACTGAGGCCCTATACAACTGCCCTAGTGAGATTGTAGCTACACGATTTATAATGACAAAAAAATGTTGAATTCGTAAATGTCTCCACTTTATGAAACATTCTAGGTAATTGCTTTAGTAGTAGATCATTTTATTTTCACTGTTGACAATTATCTTGGGAGGTGATGTGAACGAGAGCTTTTCCTCTTTAATTGAAACTGAAAGGACATAAAAAAGCAGTAACATACCATTAGTTTAAAAATATGTTTTGCTTATTCTGTAAGATTGTACATATTGGGAAATCTTTGTGGGGCAGCTGAATACTATTATGCCTGTACATAATGAAACTGTACACTGTTCATTAGATTGGCCACTAGTTAATCTCTTTGAGTACCAATATTGACAGAACAGATTATTTTATAAAATGCTGCATGTTCATATTGCATGTGACTAATGTAGTAAGTTGTGATCAAAATCCAGCTCGAGGGCATTTATTCTACAATGGATATTGTTGCTCTTGTATAACAGAAATTATATAGTGATGTATACAGTTTGCCAGGAGTCTGGTCCCAGCCGGGTTCAAGTGGAGTCTGGTCCCAGCCGGGTTCAAGTGGAGTCTGGTCCCAGCCGGGCTCAAGTGGAGTCTGGTCCCAGCCGGGTTCAAGTGGAGTTTGGTCCCAGCCGGGTTCAAGTGGAGTTTGGTCCCAGCCGGGTTCAAGTGGAGTTTGGTCCCAGCCGGGTTCAAGTGGAGTCTGGTCCCAGCCGGGTTCAAGTGGAGTCTGGTCCCAGCCGGGTTCAAGTGTAGTCTGGTCCCAGCCGGGCTCAAGTGGAGTCTGGTCCCAGCCGGGTTCATGTGGAGTCCGTCCCGTCGGAACAGTTCCCTCCTTCCCCAATACTGGGGCCAATGTCCCACAGATTCAAATCCATATCTTCCACATCAGACTTTGCTCCACGCGTTCAACTCTCTAATCCTCTCAACTCTATGCCAATTTGCTCTCGGCTCAAGTAGCAATCCAGAGATTATTACCTTCTTGGTTCTGTTGTACAATTTGGTATCTAGCTGTTCAAATTCAGGATTGAACCCAGGTCCCTGGAGCTGTGAAGAGCTGCGTCACTGTGCCCCCCTCTCTGTTCCGTGCTCCCGCTGTCATTATTTTATTTCCAATTTTAGTTGCAGTGAAAATGTGAAATATTTCTGTTTTGTGCAGGAGACGAGGAAATGGAATGATATTATGGTAAGTACAGGCTGATGTACAATTCAGTAAAACTGTCTGATGTGTGTTATGTCGGCTAAAGCGCAGATCATGAATGGTTGAATATAACGTTGAACAGTACAGCACTGAACAGGCCATTCGGCCCACAATGTCTGTGCAGAACATGGTGCGAAGACCAGCTCTTAGCTGCCTGAACATAATCCATATCCCTCCATTCCCTGTATATCCAGGTGTCTATCTAAAATGCCACTTTCATATCTGCTTCCACCACCACCCCCCGCAGCACATCCCAGGTACTCCCCACACTGTGTAAACAACTTGCCCCGCACAAATCCTTTAACATTTGCCCCTCTCACCTTAAAGCAATGTCCTCGAGTCTTTTATTATTTTCACCCTGGGAAAAGGATTCTGACTCTCCACCCGTTCTATGCCTGTCATAATGTTATACACTTCTGCCTCAACGACCTCTTCCCACAGCTCGTTCCATAATCCCATCACCCTAGATTCCCTCTCAGGTTCCTATTGAATCTCCCCCCCTCCCCTTACTTTAAATGGTTGTTGATTCCCCTACTCTGGGGACGAGACTCTGGGGACGAGACTGCGTGCGTTTACCCGATCTATTCCTCTCACGATACTGTACACATCTATAGGATCACCCCTCATCCTCCTGCGCTACGAGGAATAAAGTCCTAGCCTGCTCACCCTCTCCCTAAAGCTCAGGCCCTCGAGTCCAGCCAACATCCTCGTAAATCTAATCTGTACCCTTGTTTAAGAAAGAACTGTAGATGCAGGAAAAGTCGAAGGTAGACAAAAATATTGGAGAAATTCAGCGGGTGAGGCAGCATCTATGGAGCGAAGGAATAGGCGATGTTTCAGTGGCGACGTACCTGAAACGTTGCCTATTTCCTTCGCTGCATAGATGCTGTCTCAGCCGCTAAGTTTCTCCAGCATTTTGTCTACCTTATCTGTACCCTTTACAGCTTGACAACATATTTCCTATAACATAGTGCCCAGAACTGAACACAACTCTCCAAATGTGGCATCACCAATATCTTATATATCCGCAACGTGACCCCCCAACTTCTATACTCAATACTGTGACTGATGAAGGCCAATGTGCTGAAACACTTTATGAGCACACTATCTACCTGTGACGCCACTTTCAAGGAACTATGTTACTGCACTCCTACATTACATTTATATTTAATTCTGTATTAAATACCATCAGCCATTCCTCAGCCCATCTGCCCAACCAATCAAGGTCCTGCTGTAATTTTTTACATCCATCTTCACTATCCACAATACCACCCACTTTTGTGTCATCTGCAAACTTGCTAATCATACCATGTACATTCTCACCCAGATCATTGATATAAGCACAGAACCGTGAGGCACACCACTAATCACAGGCCTCCAGTCCGGAAACCAACCTTCCCTCATCACCATCTGCTTCCCTCCATGAAGCCAATGTTCTATCCAATTAGCTATCTCTTCTTGGATCCAATGCGCTCCAACCTTTCTCTGGTTCTACGTTTCTCACCACACCTTCAATTCTTATCAGAATCCATCATTCTCATCCCTTTGTCTTCAGCACATCACCTCCAGCCTCGGTTCCTGTCTCCACCCTTCTCCCCCCCCCACCTGGTCGTGCTACCAATCACCCACCTCCCTCACCTGAACCCACCTGTCTTGCTCCACCACCTCCCCTCACCTGAACCCACCTGTCTTGCTCCACCTCCCCTCACCTGAACCCACCTGTGTTGCTCCTCCACCTACCCTCACTTGAATCCACCTGTCTTGCTCCACCTCCCCTCACCTCTACACAGATGCTGCTCTGCTCAATTTATACACGTACTGAGAGCAAAAAAGTGTTGCCCGGTAAATAAATGTACGTGTGTGTGTGTGTACACATAAACAGGCACACACTCACACACACTCACACACACTCACACACACTAACACACACTAACACACATACTCTCATACACTCTTACACACACACACACTGACAGGCACACACTCGCACACTCAAACACACACACACACACACACACACTGACAGGCACACACTAACACACTCTAACACACACACACACACACACTATCACACACACACAACCACACATGCACAGACAGGCACACACACACACTCTAACACATACACTCCCTCTCATACACACTGACACACACTCATACATACATACACACTTTCGCACATTCTCACACACACACACGCACTCTCGTACACACTTAAACACATGCGAACACACACACGCAAACACATGTACTCTCGTACATACACACCGTCAGACACACACTATCACACACTCACACACATGCACACTCATACATTCCCCGGGGCCACGCTGCCCGAGTCTCCCCCGAACCCCGGGGACTCTCTGATTCTCTGCTTCTCCCCCCAGCCTCCGTCACCCTGGATGTGAAAACAGCGCATCCAGAGCTCGAGGTGTCTGAGGATCGGAAGAGGGTGAGACGGACCGAGACCTGGAGGAGTCTCCCTAAAACCGGGAAGAGGTTTACAGGCTATCCGTGTGCACTGGGATCAGAGGGATTCACATCGGGGAGACATTACTGGGAGGTGGAGGTGGCGGGGAGTCGGGGCTGGGGTCTGGGAGTCGCCGCAGAGTCTGTGGAGAGGAAGGGACGGGTCACACTGAGCCCGGAGACTGTAGTCTGGAGCATCGGGCGGGAGGATGACGAGTTTGATGCAGTCACCTCCCCTCCATGCCCTCTCCCCACCCGTCCCATCCCCGGGAGGGTGGGGGTTTATCTCAGTTACGAGTCCGGGACAGTTTCATTTTACGACGCGGACACCAAGTCCCATCTCTACACCTTCACTGGGAATAAATTCACGGAGAAACTTTATCCTTTCTTCTGACCTTGTGATGAAGACAAGTGGCTGAGAATCTGCCCCAGTTCTGTTCCGGGTGTGTAAAAGGGTTGGGTCCAGGGACCGGCGTCTGGAGCGGGGCTCAGCCAGGGGCTGTGGGGCAGAAACCCAGTGGACAACATGGCGGCGCTGAACGGCTCCCATTTAATCCCCAAATTCCGCATCGTAAAAGCCGAATGAGCGCGGAAATAAAACCAGGGGGAATGTAAATGTGGCATTCCCGAGGCAGCATGAAGTGCAGATGTGTACAAAATCATCAGAGGAATAGATCGGGTAGATGCACAGAGTCTCTTGCCCAGAGTAGGGGAATGGAGGACCAGAGGACATAGTTTCAAGGTGAAGGGGAAAAGATTTATTAGGTAACTGAGGGGTAACTTTTTCACACAAATCGTGGTGGGTGTATGGAACAAGAGCGTGGTGGGTGTATGGAACTCCCTGCCAGAGGAGGAAGTTGAGGCTGGGACTATCCCAACGTTTGAGAAACAGTTAGACAGGTGCATGGATAGAACCAAGCGCATGCAGGTGCGATTAGTGTAGCTGGGACATGTTGGCTGGTGAGGGCAAGTTGGGCCGAAGGGCCTGTTTCCATACTGTATCACTCTATGACTCTTAGAGTCAATGGAAGGGAGGTTGGTTTGCGCGATGGTCTGGGCTGCGTCCACAACTCTCTGCAATTTCACGCTGTGGTCCATCCCGAGTGTGAAGAAGGATCTCGTCCCCATTCCTTCTCTCCAGAGATGCTGCCTGTTCCGCTGAGTTACTCCAGCATTTTGTGTCTATCTTCGGTATAAATCAGCATCAGCAGTTCCTTCCGTCCGATTAAATGCTTTCTGCGGCACATCTGTAGATTAGTAACGGCGTCAAAGGTTTTGGGGAGAAGGTAGGGGAATGGGGTTGGGAGGAAAAACAGATCAGCGAATGGTGCAGCAGACTTAAGTCCAGGACAGTTGTAATGCCGTTTGCAACCTGAGTGGCCTACTCCTACAGTCCCGGAGTAGGCCTCTCAGCCCGTCGAGCCAGCACTGCCATTCAACATGATCATAGGAACACAGAAAATAGGTGCAGGAGTAGGCCATTCGGCCCTTCGAGCCTGCACCGCCATTCAATATGATCATGGCTGATCATTCAACTCAGTTTCCCGTACCTGCCTTCTCTCCATACCCCCTGATCCCTTTAGCCATAAGGGCCACATCTAACTCCCTCTTAAATATAGCCAATGAACTGGCATCAACTGCCTTCTGTGGCAGTGAATTCCAGAGACTCACCACTCTCTGTGTGAAAAATGTTTTCCTCATCTCGGTCCTAAAGGAATTCTCCCTTATCCTTAAACTGTGACCCCTTGTTCTGGACCTCCCCAACATCGGGAACAACCTTCCTGCATCTAGCCAGTCCAACCCCTTAAGAATTTTGTAAGTTTCTATAAGATCCCCCCTCAATCTTCTAAATTCTAGCGAGTACAAGTCGAGTCTATCCAGTCTTTCCTCATATGAAAGTCCTGACATCCCAGGAATTTGTCCTGCATCTAGCCTGTCCAATCCTTTATGAATTTTATATGTTTCTATAAGATCCTCTCTCACCATTCTAAATTCCAGTGAATACCAGCCCAGTCGACCCATTCTTCCAGCTTATGTCAGCCCCGCCATCCCGGGAATTAACCTGGTGAACCTTGGAGGAAGGGAGTAATAGGGGGAGTGAATATATTTGCATGACTGTCCAAATGATTGCACCACATAACAGACAAACGAGCCGAATAACAAGGATTATTTCAATTTTTTTGTAATTTTCACCAATGAATCTCTGTGCTAACAATAAATGGGACTGTACAGAACATGTATTTTTGTTTTTGAAACCTTGCACATCTTCTTTGTTTGTATGTGTGAGTTAGTGTGATCCCGAAACTACGCAAATATGGTACACGATACAGCTACAATTGTTGGCTCACCTTACTCACCATTGTCCTGTGGTGTGATGTGGCAAATTTCGTTCGGATTGATGTTATATTTTACAAGATGTTTGAATTTTAAACTTTAAAACGTCCACTTTTCACTTTAAAAATTCAGATTTCCCATGCCCTGCCCTGCCCTGCCCGTTACAGTGTTAACACATGACAGGACACCCAGTGCAATGAGATATTTTTTACATTGTTGTAAGGAGTGGGGGAGGGGAGGAGGAGAGGGCGAGGATTGTTGCTTCGTGTTATTTGAACATTGTGCTTACTGGGATGGGGGGAGGTAAGAAGTGGGTGAGCAGGGAGATAGAAGGTGATGAGTGGGGTCAGGAGGGGAGAAGGATTATAGAGGGGGAGGAGAAGAGGGGAAAGAAGAGGGAGGGAGGGGGTGCTGGGGGATGAGGGGGAATGAACCGCGCCTGCGCAATTGGGGGCTATGGGTGAGTGGTGAAATATTGCATTGGGGGAACGGGGCCACTTGTTCTAGTAGACGTGTTTTGACATGAAAAGTGCAGGTTTGAGTTTAGGATTAGTTTTATTCATGTCACCTGTACTGAGGTACAGTGAAAAGTGTTGTTTTGCGTGCTGTCCAATACAGATGCGTTCTACCGTACATAGACGCAATCAGGTCAAACTCAACTACAATAGGTAGAGCAAAGGGGAAGATACAGAGTGCAAAATATAGTTCTCAGCATTGTAGCGCATCAGTTCCAGAGACAAAGTCCAATGTCCACAATGGGGTGGAGGTGAATCGGACAGTAGCCGAGCTTATGGGAGGACCGTTCAGAATCCTGATGACAGAGGGGAAGTAGCTGTTCCTGAGTCTGGTGGTGCGCACTTTCAAGCTTCAGTACCTTCTGCCGGACGGGAGCGGGGAGAAGAAGGTGCCTCACTGCGCCAGAGACCCGGGTTCCATCCTGACTACAGGTGCTGTCTGTACGGAGTTTGTACGTTCTCCCCGTGACAGTGTGGGTTTCCTCTGGGTGCTCTGGTTTCCTCCCACAGAGGTACAGGTTTGTAGGTTAATTGGCCCTCTGTGATTTGCCCCTCGTGTGTAGGGAGTGGATGAGAACGTGGAGTAACATTGTGCACGTGTGGACGGGCGATCGATGGTCGGCGTGGACTCGGTGGGCCGGAGGCCTGTTTCCATGCTGTGTCTCTGAACTAAAGAAAAGTAAACATTACCAAAGTTGGGTAAATCTACTCAACGCTCGGTTGTCAGGGTTCCAGTGAATGGCCGTCACAGCTGTGTTTCTCTTTGGTGTGAAATCGATCCTCAGATTCTGAAGATGAAACAAAAAGCTTTAGCTGGGGTTGACCAGACAGGGCGAGGGCAGATTCCAGACACTGATGGTAACTCCAGTCGGGAACAACAGCGAGGTGAAGTTGCATCCTCCACTCTGCAACCGTGCTCTCTCCCAGCTTCCATCCGTGGCTGTATCCTCAGCCACTGGTCCCCTCCCCGGGAACACACACACATACATGTACACACACACACTCACATATATATAAATATACACATACATGTACACACACACACTCACATATATATAAATATACACATACATGTACACACACACACTCACATATATATAAATATACACATACATGTACACACACACACACACATATATCTATATAAACACATAAATGTATAAATACACACACATTCACATATATACACACACACACATATATAAACACACATACATATGTACACAGACACACATGCACACACACAGGTACACATATACACACACATACACATATATATACACACACATACATATATACACACACGCATATACACTGTAGAGAAGGTACACAGACACCTTAAAGTCTTCACCACCTTATTAAGCATACATTATATATAGCCCTGGCTGTACGTGGTCTGTCACGATTACCAGAGAGAGAGCTAGGGGCGTGTGGGTTACAACTATACTAACTGGTGGGGGGGGGGGGTGGTTAGCATGGACATCGTCACTATCAATTAAAGGTGTATACACATATCATCTACATCCTTCCTCTACCAAAACAAACAGTGAGTGACAGGGCAAACAGTAAAGCACGGGAATACAGGATCACACGTAATTGCCGTAACGGACCGGCGGCCTGACCAGGCGACCAGACCGGGTCCGCACCTCGCCATCACCTCCTTCCCCGACGGGAACAAGCGGGGACGCCGGGGCATGGTGGGGGCTACGGACAGGAGAACCCCTTGACGACGAAGGCATCGGGGGGGACGGTGAAGAGAAGGGCGAGGAAGCTGGAGAAAGCGGGACCGCAGCCGGGTGGCGGACAGGAGGAGGACGAGGGGAGGTTGGCCCCAGAGGAACGGACAAAGCACAGGGCGGCGACAGTGGCAGCGGGGGGGGGGGGGGGGGCATACGGAGCCGCCGGGGGAGGGAGAGGCTCGTTCACGAGCTGGAGATGCTGGCGGGACCGGCGGTACACCCTTCCGTCGTGGTTGACAAGGTACGAACGAGGGGAACCGGCAGAACCGACGACCACGGCCAGCTTGGAACTGCCAGAAGAGGACCTGATACGGACGACCTGGCCGGGGAGAAGAGGGCGGAGGACACGGCAGGACCTGTCGTGGGAACGCTTCTGGACACTGTGTTTTTTTGCAATGCGTTTCCGGACCAAGGAAGGTTTAAAGACGGAGGGGGACAGGGACTGCTGAGACACCGGGACCGTGGGCCTCGTGACTCGGGACATGAGTCGCTGAGCCGGGGAGCCCAGGGCATGGTCGCGGGAGATGTTGCGGAGGTTCAGCAGGGCCAGGTAGATGTCGGAGCGGGATAGGCGGCAACGTTCCAACAATCCTTTAGCACTGTGGACCGCATGTTCGGCAAGTCCATTGCTCTGCGGGTATTCCGGGCTGCAGGTGTAATGACGAAAGTTCCATCGTTCGGCAAAAGCGCGGAACTCGGCACTGGTGAACTGGCTGCCGTTGTCCGACTGCAGGCTGGCCGGAGACCCGAAGGTGGCAAAGTGGTGGCGCAACTTCTCGATGACTGCGGAGGAAGAGAGGGAGTGGAGCTGGTCACCTTCAAACCAGCTGGAGTAAGAGTCGACAAGCACTAGGAAGTGCTTTCCGTGCCACTCGAAGATGTCGGTTGCTAGCGCAGACCATGGCAGGTCAGCAGCTGGCTGCTGCAGGAGCGGCTGCCGCTGTTGCTGTGGAGCGAGGCTGTTACAGGTAGGGCACGCGAAGACTCTATCCCGGAAGTAGCGAGGCATGTCGGGCCAGAAAAACTGGCTCTGAGCGATGGAAAGTGTCGCTTCGGCCCCGGGATGGCCACGATGAGTGGTTTCGAAGTATTGTTCTCGTAGTGCTTCGGGCACCACCACCTTGTGCCCCTTCACTATCACACCATCACGCAGCACCAACTCGTCACGAACCAAGAAGTAAGGCACCGCTGCGGCCGGCAGGGAAGAACGGCGGTCTGGCCAGCCCTGCTTGATGATCGCGGCCAGCTGCTGTAGCAAAGTGTCAGCCGCCGTGTGCTTGGCCAGGGACATCAACTGACCGGAGGGCACGAAGTTAACGTTTAGGACTCTCAGATTGGTCGTCTCATACGGATGTCGGGTTGTGGATGAGAGAGGCGCCCGAGACAGCGTGTCCGCAACAACCGTGTCCTTGCCCTTGCGATAAACCATTGTGAAAGTGAAGCGTTGTAGCTGGAGCATCATGTGCTGGAGCCGGGAGGAGGCCATGTGTATCGGCTTGTTGAGGATGGTGACCAGAGGCTGGTGGTCCGTCTCGACAGTGAAGCAGTTGCCCAGGATATAAGCTTTGAATTTGTAGCAGGCAAAGACAACCACCAGCAGCTCTTTCTCATTCTCATAGTGTTGTTCAGCGGTCGTCATTGTGCGGGATGCGTAGGACACAGGCAGTTGCACCCCGTCATGGATCTGCAGGCAGGCGGCCCTGAGGCCAAACTTAGATGCATCACATGTGAGAACGATGGGGCGCTGGAGGCCAAAGTACTTCAGCGTTGGCATGCTGATCATTTAGATTTGAGGGTGTCAAATGCTCGCTGGTGTTGCGGGAACCAGGCCCAGGCAGTGTCCTTCTTCACCAGATCCCGCAGAGGGGCGCTCAGTTCACTCAGGTCGGGGATGAACTTTCCCAGGTAGTTGACCATGCCCAGGAAGCGCTGCAGGCCAGGCACGTCAGCAGGTGCAGGCATCTCGGATATTGCGGCCGTCTTCAGTGGGTCGGGCTTCAGCCCCGCTACAGTGATGACATGCCCAACGTAGGTGACCTCAGGGACCCGGAATCGGCACTTCTTTGGGTTGAGCTTCAGATTGACCTCCCGGGCCCGATGCAGCACCCGGCGAAGGTCATGCCATTCACCATGACTCGGACGGTCGGGTCCGTTATCAGAGCAGCGGCACCTCACAAGGAAAACACACTCAGCTCGCTCTGAGAAGAGTCAGGATCAGACGGGGGGAGATCATCGTGCTGGAGATGGGAACCAGACGCTGAATCATCACGTGTCAGGTAGCGAGATGGTGTCTGCTGTGGCTGTACAGGGTTCCCACGGGAACGGCATGCTGCTGAGAAGTTGTTGGGCTTGTTGCAGAAATTACAGGTTTTCCCCAAGGCCGGGCACACATTAGAATGGTGTGAAACAAAGTTACAGTTTGGACATCGTTGAGGCGTCTGAAGCCCTGCAGTGGTCTTACCCTCTGTCGCCGGGGAGCATTGTACTGGCGACCAGCGAGACTGGCTGCATTGTCCACAGGGTCGGGTACAGTGCAGGAGACAGCCTCAGCTAAACGAGAGGCATGCAACGCCTCATCGAATGTCTGAACAGGCTTACGCAGCAGCTCAGTGCGGGTCAAAGTATCAGGGGTCAGAACATGCAGGTCACATCGGCGAGCCAGTTGGCGCAGCGCGGCCATGAAATTGTCAATAGATTCCCCAGGGTTTTGGCGTCTGGAGAACAGTTTGAAACGCTCTAAGATGTGGTTAGTGGGTAGGTCACACATCGCCGTAAATTTAGCAGGCAGACATACCGGGTCCTGGACACTCTCACCCTGTCCATAGATGAATGACTCCGAATGCTCGAGCGCTTTGGGACCAGCTAGATTAAGCAGCAGCGAAGCCTTGACAGTGGGGGCCACAGCAGGGTGGGCGATGGTAACATAATGCTCAAAGTCACGTCGGAACACACTCCAGCGATGAGTGATGTCTGCATCAAAGACTAGGATGTCAGGTTTACGACAGGCAGAAACCATCACGGCACAGGGAGGGGGTAATGGGACTAAGAAAATAAAACGCAATAGACTGGAGACGCAGAAAGAAGCACTTCTGATGCCATGTAGAGAAGGTACACAGACACCTTAAGGTCTTCACTACTTTATTAATCATACATCATATATAGTCCTGGCTGTACGCGGTCTGTCACGGTCACTGGAGAGAGAGCTAGGGGCGTGTGGGTTACAATTATACTAACTGGTGGGGGGGGGGGGGGGGGTGGTTAGCATGGACATCGTCACTATCAATTAAAGGTGTATACACATATCATCTACAATACCCCAAGGGATGAACGGCACATGTGAGAGGTACCTTTTTCCTGACAACAAAGTTGCCATCCCAGCAGAATATCCTATTTGGGTTTGGTGCAATGGGTTCTTATCAGTATTGGTATCCTGTGGCCTGCGGCAGCGCCCGTTTAGGGCTGCCTACGAATCACCCTCTCTGAGGTGGGAAGAGCACATTTGTTTTGTACAACACACAAAGGGTAAAAATATCTGACTGAGGCACAGTCGCAGCATTCCAAGCAAATGTGATTATGGCCAGGGTTATTTTTTAAAAGTTAAGGTTCAGAAATTGGGCAAATGTTCTCATGCAAACCACCCATGGAATAAGGCAGGAGTGGCATGTTATTATGAAGAATGGAGAGTGTCAGGCATTTGAACTTTCCAAATATGAAAACTTATTTTTCCTGACTAATAACAGATTCATAAGGGTCAAAGATCCATGCTATGCAAATTCCATTACAGAGCTTATCAAAGACAATATAACTGTACTAATAACAGTAAAGCTTTGCGGAATGGGATTAACTGTACGTTGGTCATTGGGATTTACCTTTACTTATTATTAGCCTTGACTCCGCCCTGTGGCAAGAGATTGGAGTTAATAGCAATCTGTTATACAACTGAGTTTTATTTTCATCAAGAGTAATTGGCAATATAGCAGCTGTGTTTCAGCCTAGCAAATCAAGGAACTGATATCGTGTAAGTAGCAACCTCTCAAAGGACAATTAGACCATTGTTAACAACCTTATGCTATTGTCAGCTGAAGCTACCTTAGTCACAATGATGAAAAAACAGTATTCAGCATTGTTGAACATGACAATAACACATTTGAACTTGAACTTGAAACCTGCCACAGTAGTGTGGCCGGTCAAATTCAGTTATTACAAACTGATGCTAAGGACTCTAAGATGAGAAGTTCCGAATACCATCTCTACTTGGAGGTATTGGAGATTGCATGAGTTACCAATTCTTCAATTGTTGGTATCAACTAAATATGTACACTAGATGCACCCCATGGGTAAGGGGCTATTGAGCGAAAATACATATTCCATATGCTCAAATTCAAGTTGCTGCTCTACGATGGTGACATATGTTAGTCACATGGTAATCAAGTAAAAGTCCCCTGTAATAATTACCTAAATCTCCTTTGCCACTGATGTATCATCCAGTTCAGTTCGATGACAACACAGAATAGGTATTGGATCTCAAAGTATTATGAAAGTATGGTTCAATACTACATCGAATATCGACATGTTGGTGCATGTTTATTCACTGATTGCAAAAATATTTGGCATAACAGTAAGGAGAAATATATTCTTGCTACAAAAGGAGGAATGTTCTTTTATGTTTACCTCCATTTTTCGCCTCATTAGTTGGGTCTTAAAACAGTCAGCAAGACCTCGCTTGGGTTCGTACTGTCGGACTGGCTAAGCAGCCATGTTGCCTGCTTCATCAGGCATAATGGCACAACGGTGTACGGTTATTCCAAAAAACAAAAACTTGCTGGTTCAAACAGTGGCTCAGGAGACTGGCCTTTGCACAATAAAACAATTATTGACTTACACATTTTGAATGGATTGACTTATGCCTCAGGTTGTCACATCAAGCCATAAATGTGCTCACTGCAGAGTGCAGGGATAGCATCCAAAAAAGCAGTACATTCCTATTGAGAATCAGAAGTGATTTTGCTTAAATGTTAATGTTACTTTTAATACGGTTCAGATTACTGACATTTTCCAGTTCATTCTTAAATGGTATTTGACAATAATTCAGTTATAGAGACACTACAGCTGCAACAAAAAGGAACCACTCCGTCGGGTGCAACCCGGATGTCAAGTTGTTAAAAAGATCTTGACACAAGTTCTTCCATTACAACATTAAGCAGTTGGTTATTGAAAATGTGTGAAAATTACTTCACCAAGGGGTTCCAGCTACATCCTTAGTCATGACACTTATATCAGCATAATGATGGCGAACATTGCAAAGGCTGTGGCTGGATAGGATGGAATTGGCTGTAGGTGCCATTACATTTTACATTCTGGTCGACACAAGCAGACCAGACCAGGGGTGGCATGACTTAAGATCATTTTTCAGATACCCCACGGTCTCACGTCTATGTTATCAAGGCCACCAGAATCTTAAGAAGTGTGGAATCAGCATTGTTTATTAATCAACAAACAACTACACAAAGGAAGGTTGGTTCATGCTATTTCAAGGTGGCTGCAGTAGGTTCTGGGTTATGCAGTTATTAACACTGACGATTGTATATCTAATTCCACCAGGTCAGCATCAACGTCAGCGGCCAGTGCAATGGACATGCACAGCTACCATATCCTCGCGACCGCAGGATGGTCAACTAAATTGTTTTTAATTTTTTTCCATTGGCCGGTCCCATTCTGTTTGTGTCCACTTTAGCCTGAATTACCGGGTTGCTATGGTAAACCATTAATACATGTGCATCAATATCGTACTAATGCATTTTGATTATTCACTCATCCTGAGTCAATCGATGCAGTGGGACGCCGAGATTTCAATCTGCAGCATGGCATGAAATTACAAAGCTTTGAAGTCTTCACGGAATCACTCACGTGACTCCGACGTAAAATAGTAAGATTAAATGAGAACTTACCAGTTTGAAGTTTGATCTTGATTTCTGAGTTACGTTGGTGATTACGTGCCCGCCACGCCCTACCGTCTCTCCTAAAGATCATCTGGCAGTTCTCGAGTCACGCATCTTACTATGTCACTTCGATGTTTGTTATTTGTGATTTCAATTTGTGATTTGAAGATTGACGCGCATGCGGCCGAGACGGGGTTCTTCACGTAATCACCAACGTAACTCCTCATAAAATCAAAATCAAACTTCAAACTGGTAAGTTCTCGATTAATCTTACTATTATACATGATTGCAATCTATCCGTCCACAGTGCACAGATATAGGATAAAGGTCAAATGTTTCTAATAACGCAGATGGGAGGTCAAGTCTTCTCACTAGGTGTTGGCAAGACGATTCCGTTGCCTGATAACATCTGGGAAGACTCCTGAACGGAGTTGTGCGCTTATCTACCTCTTGCCTGATGGGAGAGGGGAGAAGAGGGAGTGATCGGGTTGAGACATATATAAAAAAGGAGATAGGATAAATCCTGCAAATTATCGCCCCGTTTCACTGACCTCTATACCATGCAAGATTCTCCAACATATAATCCACCGACATATTATGAACCATAGTGACTTCCACAAGGTACTAACAATCCACCAACATGGCTTTAGACAGGGTCGATCATGTGAAACCCGACTGGCGGGACTCGTCGATGATCTAGCCAGGCCACACGATAACAAGGGTCAGACTGCTCTGTTTATATTAGACTTCAGTAAGGCTTTTAATAAGGTTCCCCACAAGTGGCTTCTGTACAAGCACAAACATGTAGGAATAGACAGCAACCTCTTAAAATGGATTGAGATATTTTTGACCAGGAGACACCAGTGAGTTCTCTTGGAGGGAGAGACGTCTATTGAAACTTCTGTGACATCAGGTGTACCACAGGGGACTGACATGGGTCCATTGCTCTTCCTACTGTATATCAATGACATTCCAAATGCAGTTTCGTCCAGAGTTCGACATCACAGAGGATGCCATAATTTATAGAGAGATTAAAACACCAGAAAACAGCTTGTCCTTACAGTAGGATCTCGATGCTCTCTGTGAGTGGGGAAAAACCTGGCAGATGTCATTCAATACAACCAAATGTCATACCATGCATGTCTCATACAAGATTACATGACTTTTATCAGAATACAACAAGGGTGGCTATACATTGCTTGCTGTCAACCATCACCCATATCTAGCAGTCGAATTAGCAAAGATGTAAGTTGGACGACGCATATTAGTCAAGTGTCTAACAAAGCAAATAGAATTCTCGGCCTACTCAAGAGAAATGTTCACGCATGTGGTACATCCATCAAAGAGAATGCTTACAAGTCCTTGGTCAGGCCCAAACTGGAGTATTGTGGAGCCGTATGGGATCCTTTCACCAACAACAGCAAGATCACCCTGGAGAAAGTACAACGCCGAGCAGCCCGCTTTGTATGTAATGACTACAAGCGCAAATCAAGCGTGAATAATATGCCGATTTCTCTCGGATGGGATTCCCTAGAGTTCTGCAGAATCAGGCTAAGACTTATTGCAATTTACAAGGAATTTTACAAAATCATGCCATCAAATCTCCCGTCATCCCAGAACACTAACTGACATGAAACAAGACAAAATAAAGGTCCCTACATCAACTCGCTAAATGTCAACAAACATTGTGACCAATCTTCCCTTTACCCAAGGACGATAACGCCACTGATGTGTACGGGAAGCGGCAGTGACGAGGGACGTGAAGCGGTGGTCCGACCAGTCAGAGGCCATGCTACAAGATGCACTGACAGATGTCCACTGGAATATGTTCCCAGAATCGGTCACAGACTTCATCGCATAGCCGATAACATCGTCCGCATGGTAAGGGTTAACATCTTTCTGCATCAAAAACATTGGGTGGACAGAGACGTTTGTGTTGCCCTGAATGCTCGCAGCGCTGCTTACATCTCCGGCCTGGCATCCGGAATAATGGACGTCTACAAGGGAGAGTCCTACAGACTGCGAAGGGCGGTGAAGGACGCAAAAAGGAGGTACAGGGACAGGATGGAGTCACAGATGGAGCAGCAGGACACCAGACGCCTTTGGAAGGGGCTACGGACTATAACCAACTATCGGAGCAGCCCCCCCTCAACCGGAAGTGCCGCCACCACCCTAGCTGATGACCTGAACTTTTTCTATGCTCGTTTCCAGACGGGCAACATCACTCCAGGCTTGCCGGCTAACGACAACACCACCAGCGCGCTGGCTGTCGAGGCTGGAGGGAGGGCCACCGCTGGGGATGGGTACACACTCTCATTGGCCAAGCACGACGTGAGGAGGGCTCTGACATGTGTGAACACGAGGAAGCTGTAGGCCAGATGGCATCTCGCCGCGAGTACTTAAGTCTTGTGCTACGCAGCTAGCTCCGGTGCTCACTACAATATTCAACCTCTCCCTGGCCAAGTCCGTGGTCCCTGCCTGCTTCAAAAGATCCACCATTGTACCTGTACCAAAGAATGCCTCCCCAGCTTGTCTGAATCCCTTACCTCGGAAGTCATGAAATGTATTGAGAGGCTGATCAAGAAACACATCTGCGCCTTCCTCCCTTGCAACACGGACCGGCTACAATTTGCATACCATTCGAGCAGATCCACGGATGATGCGGTCTCCCAGGTCCTGCACACCGCTCTCTCTCACCTTGACAGCTAGAAGGGGGGCTATGTGTGGATGCTGTTCATAGACTTCAGTTCAGCCTTCAACACGATAGTCCCCACCAGACTGGCAGAGAAGCTGCTGGAATTGGGGCTCAACACCCCCCTGTGTGCCTGGTTCCTGGACTTTCTCACCGCCGGGCCCCAGGTAGTCAAGATGGAGGAAATAAATCGGTCCCTCACCCCGAGTACAGGATCCCCCTAGAGTTGCGTCCTCAGCCCCCTTACTGTATTCCCTGTACACCCATGACTGTGTGGCTAGGCTCAGCTCCAAGTTTGTTGATGACACTGTGGGTCTGATCTCAGACAATGATGAGACGGCCTAAAGGGAGGAGGTGGCTGATCTGGCACTCTGGTCTCAGGACAACAGTCTCCTCTTGAATATCAAAAAAACGAAGGAGCTGATCATGGACTTTAGGAGGGCACAACATCCGAGGACGTACACACCACTGAAGATAAATGGGGTTAATGTGGATAGGGTGAGCTACTTTAAATACCTGGGAGTCCACATCTCTGTGGATCTGACATGGACATCACACCTGCCGCACTGGTGAGTAAGGCAAGGCAGCGCCTTTAGCACCAACTGAGAGTGTCTCTGAGGATCCTCCAGTGCTTCTATTCAGCGGCTGTGGAAAGCGTCTTGTCTGGAAACATTACAATCTGGTTTGGGAGCAGCTCTGCCCAGGACAAGAAGGCTCTGCAGAGAGTAGTGCGTTCGGCCGCACGCACGATGGAAACTACACTCGCCCCCCTGCAGGAACTATACACCAGGAGGTGCGGATCCAGAGGCAACAAGGTCACAGGGGACCCTTCCACCCCAGCAACAGACTCTTCCAGCTGCTACTGTCAGGCAAACGCCTCGGTTGCCATGCTGTGGAAACAGAGGATGAGAAGGAGCTTCTTCCCAGAGGCCATTCGGACTGTAAACTCCTATCCCACCAGGGACTAACTTACTGTCCCAATTTACTGTTGTGTGGCGTCATTTTTAAATTGCTGTATTTTTCTTATTTTTTGCTCCCACAAATATGTAATTACTGATTCTGTTCCATTCTGTTTGTACTTTCCCCCTCAATCCGCAAGCATTGCCACTGATCATTTCACTGCACATCTCGTATGCGTATGTGACGAATAAACTTGACTTGACTTGATGAGGTGTTTGCGCAGAAAACAACCAGAACCAGTTGTGCAACATTCCGGGCCGCATTGAGGAAACCTCACCTGGTTTATCTTTCTCCACCCCGCCCAATTCTGGCTTTCATTTTATGAAAACTTGAGAGGATTTCTCCCTCTCCCCCGCCCCCCCGCTCCCCTGACCCTCCCCTGCGGGCGCCGTTCCCCTGCGGGATTCCCGGACTCCAGGCTGAAGAAAGCGCTCTCTCTGACGCCGGTTACTCCGCGCTGTTGCTGGGCGCCGGTGACAACCTCGGCCCTCGGGGACAAGGAGGGTCCCGGCCGGAGGGAGGGAGGGGAAGCGGCCGCGCCGGGCGGGCGGAGATTGATCAGGTGAGTGGGGTCCGGGACAACTCACGGCGCCGGAGCCGCTGGGACAAAGCGATCACTCACTCACCTGTTTGCCGGCGCCATTCGGTGAAAGGGAACCCCCACTGCCCCGGCCCGGCCCAATGCCCCCGGGGTCCGGCTCGGTCCCAGTCCCGGTAGGTGTCCGGGTCCGTCTCGGTCCCAGTCCCGGTAGGTTTCCGGGTCCGTCTCGGTCCCAGTCCCGGTAGGTTCCCGGGTCCGGCTCGGTCCCAGTCCCGGTAGGTTCCCGGGGTCCGGCTCGGTCCCAGTCCCGGTAGGTTTCCGGGTCCGGCTCGGTCCCAGTCCCGGTAGGTTCCCGGGGTCCGGCTCGGTCCCAGTCCCGGTGGGTTCCCGGGTCCGGCTCGGTCCCAGTCCCGGTGGGTTCCCGGGTCCGGCTCGGTCCCAGTCCCGGTAGGTTTCCGGGGCCGGAGCGGCGAGTCTGGTCGCTCGGGAGAGCGGGTGCGGGTCAGGGAGGGAGGGGGCGGCAGTCGGTCACCGGGATTTGTTTAATCCCAGTTGTCACGTTCAGTCTGTGACGGGCGGGCGGGCGGGATGTGGCCGCGATTGCAAGAAGGGAACTTGCTGCTCCACTCTCTGCAACTCTGGGCCGGCGGCGGCGTCCCGAACACCGAGCGCGGCGACAAACTGCGCTGAAACGGTTCATGTGTTACTGTTGGGAACATATTAATGTAACTGAACCAGAATCTCACAGCGACTGCCTCCTCTGTAACCCCATTCCTCACTTCCTACTAGTCGCACTCCCCCAAGCCCGGCGCGGTCTCCCTGAGGAACCCCGGTCTCAGAGCAGCTCCTCGGCTTTCTTATATAGATACGGAACATTAGCCACCCTCTAGTCTTCCAGCACATCACTCGTGTCCTCCTGCAGTTGTACCGGGCCCTAGTGAGACCACACCTGCAGTATTGTGTGTAGTTTTGGTCTCCAAACTTGAGGAAGGACATTCCTGCTATTGAGGGAGTGCAGCGTAGGTTCACCAGGTTAATTCCCGGGATGGCGGGACTATCATATGTTGATAGAATGGAGCGGCTGGGCTTGTACACTCTGGAATTTAGAAGGATGAGAGGAGATCTTATTGTAACATAAAAGACTACTAAGAGGACACGCTAGAGGCAGGAAACATGTTCCCGATGTTGGGGGAGTCCAGAACCAGGGGCCACAGTGTACGACTAAGGGGTAAACCATTTAGAACGGAGATGATGAAACACTTTTCCACGAGAGAGTTGTGAGACTGTGGAATTCTCTGCCTCAGGTGGAGGCCAGTTCTCAAGAGCGAACTAGATATGTCTATTAAAGATAGCGGAGACAGGGGATATGGGGAGAAGGCAGGAACGGGGTACTGATCGTGGATGATCAGCCATGAATGGCGGTGCTGGCTCGAAGGGCCGAATGGCCTACTCCTGCTCCGATTGTCTATTGTGTCTATTGTGGACATTTATCTCAGCCAAGGCGCCTGCATTTACTTGCTCTCGCTTCCCACACTGTCCTCAGATAGAACTGATCAGGGTCAGAGTTTATCTCGACTGTGTGTTACAGAGACAAGAATAAATAAAACGCCTTTGAAACGGTGAACAATGTAAAATATTCTGAGAGAGAAGGCAGACTAATCCAGTCTGGGTAATGACTACACAAGCAGTCTGCTTTCAATCAGCAAATGGTTGAAAGTGTTGCCGGCTGACCTCCCAAGCAACATTGACACATCAGCGGTATGAAGTCCGCCTTCACCTACCTGTTCTCCCGGTTGCTCAGCACTTTAATTCCCCGTCCCATTCTCAATCTGACCTTTCTGTCCTGAGCCTACTCCATTGTCAATGTGAGGCCCAGCGCTTTTTGGAGGAACAGCACCTCATATTTTGCATGGGTAGTTTACACCCCAGCGGTATTAACATTGACTTCTCCACAGTAACCTTTGCTTTCCATCCCTCTACCTTCTCAGTTCTCCCACCAGTCTTTAGTGTCTCCGACAACATTCTATTTCTGAGCCGCCCACTCCCCTGACATCAGTCTGAAGAAGGGTCTCGACCCGAAATGTCGCCCAATCCTTCTCTCCAGAGATGCTGCCAGTCCCGCTGAGTTACTCCAGCATGTTGTGTCTAGCTTCGTTTTAAACCAGTTCTTTGCGACACATATTGGCACATCATAGACCCTGCTCACTGGAGAGCAATGGGCGTTTCACCAGAAGGTTTCTGCTCCAGACTCCATGAGAGCTTTGGTCGATGATGGACGGGAGCTGGTTGGCAGAGGTGTGGCGAGTGAGTGTGTTTGTCCAAGTGAGGCATCGAGCAGCCACTGGCCAAAGCAGCAGCATCGCATCGGCTGGGGTCGGGCATGGGTGAACGGGAGGTGTTAATGTTCCTGCCCACGACCCCACCGCCGGAGATAGTCAGGACAGTCCCCCAGGCCCCGCCATCCCACGCTCACGGCAACATGGGAGCTGGAGGCGCAATTAGACCCGCCATCATGCCCATCCCACTCCTCCTCTCTCCCACTTATCCATCCAACATTTCTCGGTCCAGCATATATTTATCCACCTCCACTTTCAATACATCCAGTGATCCAATGTCCATGGAGATAGAGAATTCCAGAAAGCGTGGCTACAGGTGGCGCCGACCTGAGAATAAAAGATGACCCTGTCAGCGGCCTCCAGCTCCTTAAATGAATGGCAAATATCATCTCACCCCCTGATTATTTGTATTGTTCCCACGTCTTTTGGCCAGAATCATTTTCTGTCCTAGTTGCTATTCAGGGAGTGCAGCGTAGATTTACGAATTAATTCCCGGGTTGGTGGGACTGTCATATGATGTCTGGTCACCGCGAGAGAAACAAGAACAAATGAGAGAGCAGACACCTGGGAGCATCGTTCACTGTTTATTCCACTGGACAATATAACCTCACCCCCTGGTTATTTATATTGTGCCCACATCTTTTGACCAGAATCATTTTCTGTCCTTTGACAGGTTTGATGATAGGTGACTGAAGAAATTCCCGGGAGAAGATTCGTCCCGGACCCGACCACCATGACAGGAGACTCAAGGAGCAGATGGTAAAGGGGGCCGGGGTCTCGGTGCGGAGCCTGGAGTCCTTTGGCCACCAGTTGGCCTAGGCCACCCCGCACAAGGTGTGACCTATCACGCCCTGGTCAACAGTGAGTGGGGGTGGTGGACACCGGCAGCGGGGACGGAGGTGGAGGGGGGTCACAGCTTCCCGCCCATCACGGGTCTAACATTTCTCTCTCTCTCTCTCTCTCTCTCACCCTCAGGCACTGACCCCTCCACTGGGATGGGAGTGGTTCACTGCGCTGTGTTGTTACTGCACGGGATCCTCAGCTCAGTCCACGGTAATGACCACAACATCTGGTCTGATTTTTATTTATTTATCTCATGGAGGGGGCTTCATGGGGTCAGAAGATTCATATTTTAAAATCGCTCATTGTCCACATCACTTAATACGATCAGTAAGGAGGTTCTTCCTCCCTGTGTGGGCGATGATGGGACCTGCAGGTGTAGGAGGCAACTTCATTTTTGTGGATAATCGGGATAGCAGGAAGCAGAGAGTGGATGCTGATCGTTTTACTCTCAGGGTGGCAAGATGTAAGGAGTTGTGTCCCACGGGGATTGGTGTTGAGACCCCAATGTTATATTTAAAAAAAATAATCGTGAACAACCAGTGAAAATGTTCATATCCTGGCTTCATCCCTGGATTATATGGTCATAAGTGATAGGAGCAAATAAAGGTAATTTCGCCTACTCTGCCATTCAATCTGGGCTGATCTATCTCTCCCTCCCTAACCCCATTAGAGTCATAGATCCATTGAGTGATACAGCGTGGAAACAGGCCCTTTGGCCCAACTAGCCCCCACCGGCCAACTATGTCCCAGCTACATTAGTCCCACCTGCCTGCGCTTGGTCCATATCCCTGCAAACCTGTCCTATCCATGTACCTGTCCAACTGTTTTTTAATCAATGGGATAGTCCCAGCCTCAACTACCTCCTCTGGCAGCTTGTTCCATACACCCACCATGTGTGAGAATGTTACCACTCGGATTCCTATTAAATCTTTTCCCCTTCACCTTGAACCTATGTCCTCTGGTCCTCTACTCTGGAGAAAATACTCTGTTTATCTACCCGATCTATTCCTCTCATGATTTTGTACACCTCTATAAGATCTCCCCTCACCCTCCTGCCCTCCATGGAATAGAGACCCAGCCTACTCAACCTCTCCCTATAGCTCACACCCTCTAGTCCTGGCAACATCCTCGTAAATCTTCTCTGAACATTCTCAAGCTTGACAATATATTTAATATAACATGGTGCCCTGAACTGAACACAATATTCTAAATGCGGTCTCACCAACCTTATACAACTGCAACATGAGCTGCCAAGTTATGTACTCAATACTCTGACAGATGAAGGCCAAAGAGCCAAAGGCCTTTTTGACCACCTCATCTACCTGCGACTAGACCTTCAATAAGAGGTTCCCCGTATTGATTTCCTAAATAATTATGTTTTCAATTATTTGAATTGATCTGCAGGTGAATTTCTCGTTATTGTACCGGGCGATGGTTTTGTAGCCACTGTAGGTGGGGATGTGGTGTTGGAATGTCAGCTTGTCCCAGATATATTGACCCGCAACATGGTCGTGCAGTGGAGGAGGTCAGGTCTCACCTCGCCAGTCCTCGTGTACAGACAAGGACACAATGACACCCTCGCTCAACACCAGGATTACAAAGCAAGGGCCGAACTGTTTAAAGATGAAGTGGCCAAAGGGAACATTTCCCTCAGAATAAAGAACGTAAGAAGATTTGATGAAGGGGAATATACATGTTCCGTTACAGAGGGAACTGAGTATGAAACATCTCCAGCACAACTGCGAGTTCGAGGTGAGTAAGTAAAACACCGATTGTTGACGATAAATGTGAAAAGAACAAATGGTAAAGAGAGTTCAATCAACAATGTTGATTTATAATTACATAATTAAGAACGTGCTGTTGCAATGTTTATATTGAGAAGTAACTTGAGTAAATGGAGAAAGGGTTTCGGCCCAAAATGTTGCCTGTTTCCTTCGCTCCATAGATGCTGCCTCACCCACTGTGTCTCTCCAGCATGTTTGTCTACCTTTGAGTAAATGGAGGGCAGCCATGGTAATGTGTTTAACTGGAGTTCCATCACATCTGTCCCAGTGTTGTTAATTGAGGGGAATGGGGAATAGATGTTGGGAAGCCTCATCACAGTTGTACAGTATGTTGGTGAGACCTCACCTGGGGCACTGTGCACAGTCTTTGTCTCATTACTGAAGGCAAAATGTACTCGCCATATACAGCATATATGTACACATTTATATATATATAAAGGTCAAGTATAATCCCACCGAGCGATGGATTAACTGCCTAGTGTGTCAGGAAACCCTCCTAGATGCATCGAACAAATGCTGCCACATCTAAGTCCTTGCCCCATAGGCATTCAAGGTCAATATTGATTGGTTGTGGAGGATCACACCAATTTTCCCAATATTGACCATGAGTGCTACTTCCAGGTGGCCATATACTCGGACCCCTGGATATCTCCGTTCCACCACACTCTCCAGGGCCCAGCCATGTACCCTGTCACTCTCAGCCTGGATTTAATTACTGCGATGCTGACAACATTCAGCAGGTCAGGCGGCATCTGGGGAGAGAGAAGCAGAGTTGACATTTCTGCTCAATAACTTTCCATTGGAACTAGAAATAATTAGAAATTGTACGTATTGTTGCAAGAGGTTTGAGTACTTGAACACAATGCTGTTTGGTCCAAGTTGCTATTCTTCCTGACTATTGTTATTTCTACATCTGTCACTGATGCAGCTTTGGGGAGTTTGCCCCGGATTCGGTTGCAGGGACACCAGGGAGATGGAATCCAGCTCGTGTGTAAGTCCGGTGGATGGTATCCTGGGCCAGAGATGCTGTGGATCGGCGAGGGTGGACAGGTTTTACCACAAGCTGAAACAATGTACCACAAAGATACGGAAGGTCTTGTAAATGTGGAGCGCAACGTAACAGTAACGAGGCAATCAACACACAAGATCAAGTGTGTTGTTCAATACAGATGGTTAAACATACAACGTGAGGCAATCGTTAAAATATCAGGTTTGTAACCGCTTCTGTTTGATCATTGAAGTATAAAGGTGATTTACATTCCATTGAAACCCCGACTGCCCAGAATGCTCACTGAGGAGCTCACATGATACTCACTGATGATTTATCCACATCTCACTTCTGTGGGGAAATGATCACTGATTTTTAAAGACAGTTTACTATATTTGCCGTTCACTGTCTTCACTCTGCAGATGATATCTTCCCTGGAGTTCCTGACTGGGTCCTGCCGCTGGTCCTCACCATTTGTCTTCTCATTGCCGCCCACGGTGCTGTGTTTTATTGGAACGTGAAACAAAACAGACGCATTAAAGGTACGTTAAACAACAGCGTAAGATGCAGGTCAGGATATCCGGGTGGGATTCTGCCAGATTCCCACTGTAACTTCAGTGGAAAACCAGAGCACTCTCCGCGGGGCTTCCACCTTCCAGCGGTAACTGTTGCCCCTGGAGAGAGTATCAGTGTCCCGGGAGGTGGGGGTAATGGGGTAAAGGGGCAGATGTGACATCTGTGTGTGCATGAGGCAGTGCCCTGGGAGGAGATTTAACCGGACACAGAGTCACTTGGACTTGTCGCTGTTTCCTGTATGTGATCACCACTGTGGAGAGACGGATCACAGATGAGGCGATCACTTGGATGAACATCTCTGTTCAGTTCCCCGTTGTCAACCTGAGCTTTCGCTCACTTGTCACTTTCATTGCGTGTCCCGTCCCAGTGTGAGCTCTCCCTCGCTCTCCTACACTGATCTAATGAGGCTGAGCAGAGGCTGGGAACCGCCCGCCTTTGAATCCGGCATCTCGCAGCCTTCCACATTCAACATTGTCCTCAACTGTTTCACACAATGATCACCGTGTTCACATTTTCCTACAGCAACTGTTGGTTACATAGAAACATAGAAAATAGGCGCAGGAGGAGACCATTCGGCACTTCGAGCCAGCACCGCCATTCATGGCTGATCATCCCCAGTCAATAACCCGTGCCTACCTTCTCCCCATATCCCCTGATTCCACTAGCCCCTAGAGTTCAATCTAACTATCTCTTAAATCCACCCAGTGATTTAGCCTCCGCTGCCCTCTGTGATAGGGAATTCCACAAATTCACAACTCTCTGGGTAAAAAAGGTTTTCGCACCTCAGTCTTAAATGACCTCCCCTTTATTCTAAGACTGTGGCCCCTGGTTCTGGACTCACCCAACATTGGGAACATTTTTCCTGCATCTAGCTTGTCCAGTCCTTTTATAATTTTATATGCTTCTATAAGATCCCCTCTCATCCTTCTACATTCTAGTGAATACAAGCCTAGTCTTTTCCACCTTTCTCATATGACAGTCCCGCCATCCCAGGGATCAATCTCGTGAACCTACACTGCACTGCCTCAATCACAAGGATGTCCTTCCTCAAATTAGGCGACCCAAACTGTACACAATACTCCAGATGTGGTCTCACCGGCACCCTATTAAACTGCAGAAGAACCTCTTTACTCCTGTACTGAAATCCTCTTGTTATGAAGGCCAACATTCCATTAGCTTTCTTCACTGTCTGCTGTACCTGCACGCCAACTTTCAGCGACCAGTGTACAAGGACACCCAGGTCTCGCTGCACCTCCCCCTTCCCTAACCTAACCCCATTGAGATAATAATCTGCCCCCTTGTTTTTGCCGCCAAAGTGGATAAACTCACATTTATCTATATTATACTGCATCTGCCACGTATCTGCCACACACTCAACCTGTCCAGGTCACCCAGCAACCTCCTAACATCCTCTTTACAGTTCGCACTGCCACCCAGCTTTGTGTTATCCGCAAACTTGCTAGTGTTGCTCCTAATTCCCTCTTCCAAATCATTAATATAAATGGTAAACAGTTGCGGCCCCAACACCGAGCCTTGCGGCACTCCACTTGCCACTGCCTGCCATTCTGAAATGGACCCGTTCACTCCTACTCTTTGCTTCCTGTCTGCCATCCATGTCAACCCCCTACCCCCAATACCATGTGCTCTAATTTCAGTCACCAGTCTCCCGTGCGGGACCTCATCAAACGCTTTCTGAAAGTCTAGATACACTACATCCACTGGCGCCCCTTCATCCATTTTACTTGTCGTGGGTGAATCATTGAAACGTCCCCGGACCCACAGTGTATTTACTCACCTGATCCGTTCCTCGTCATTCCCCTCTCCTGCCCTTCACATGCTACACAACATTTGTTTTCCCGCCTTTATTTGCCGCTACACTTGTCTCACACCTGTCACCATCTGACATTGTCCAGGCCTGATGAGACCCTGTCAACGTGAACCAGGAATTCTGTTCCTCTCTGCAGCTGCCTGACCCGCGCGGACCTTCCCTCGTTGTCTGCACTTATTTCCAGCCTTGTTTGGATTGACCTCTGACTCTGATAGTCATTGTCTCTGATGCTCATTGTTCAAATGTAACACTGGTTTCTCCTTCCAGAGCTGGAACGGCGCAAATCCATCGTAGAACTTGGTAAGAATTTATTATAGAAATATTCCCAAATGAGAAGGAATGGCGACACAGTGGCGCTGCTGGGAGAATTGATATCTCACAGCCCCAGAGACGCGGGTTCGATCCTGACCTCGGGTGCTGTCTGTGTGGAGTTTGCATGTTCTCCCTGTGACGGGTTTCCTCCGGGTGCTCCGGTTTCCTCCCACATCCCGAAGACGTGCGTGTTTGTGCGTTAATTTCAGGAATGCCGATGGAGTACACGCCCCAATCAGCACCAGTGGTGGTGAAGTGCAAGTGGGTGAGAGCCTCGTGTATCTCGTGTTAATATTCCCAGTGATCTGTTGTGGACCAGGTACAGTGAAGCAACAGCCAAGATGTCACCCAATGTCTCTACTGGCTTAGGAGACTGAGGAGATTCAGCATGTCTGGCCGAGATCGTAATTACTGAAAGATATAGATGTAGCCCAGTCCCACACAGACCACACTCCCCACCATTGTAGATGTAGCCCAGTCCCACACAGACCACACTCCCCACCATTGTAGATGTGGCCCAGTCCCACACAGACCACACTCCCCACCATTGTAGATGTGGCCCAGTCCCACACAGACCACACTCCCCACCATTGTAGATGTGGCCCAGTCCCACACAGACCACACTCCCCACCATTGTAGATGTGGCCCAGTCCCACACAGACCACACTCCCCAGCATTGACTCCATCTGCACTTCATGCTGCCTTGAAAAAGCTGCCAACATAATCAAAGGCTTCTCCCTGTCCCATCCCGGTCATTCCTTCTTCTCCCCGCTCCCGTCCGGCAGAAGGTACAGAAGCTCGATAGCGCGCACCACCAGACTCAGGAACAGCTTCTTCCCCTCTGTCATCAGGCTTGTGAACGGTCCTCCCGTAGGCTAGGGTACTGTGCGATTCACCGCTGCCTCATCGTGTCCATTGGACCTTGTCTGTGGAGCTGATGCACTACACTGCTGAGAACTATATTCTGCACTCGGTAGCTTCCCCTTAGCTCTGCCTGTTGTCCTTGGCCTGGACCTGATTGTATTAATGCATCGTGTTGATCTGATCCGATTGGATGACATGCACAACTAAGCTTTTCACTGTACCTCAGCACACGTGTCAATAATCCACCTAAGCCCCTCAATTATTAGGAATAAGGGTCTGGACCCGAAACCTCACCCATTTCCTCTCTCCGGAGATGCTGTGTGTCCCGCTGAGTTACTCCAGCATTTTGTGTCTATCGTTGGGTTATTATTGCTCCTTGTACTCAGACACAGTGAGAATATTTTGTCCGTGTGTTATCCCATTACAGCATCATATTATACATGAGTGAGATCAAGCCATATACGTCCAACATGTGGAGCACAGGGAATAATCCCAGAGTGCAGAATGTGGTCCCAGCTGTGGGACCAGGATACTTACAACCCCCTCCCCAGTGACGTCCCCACTCGGCCACAGCTGTCAGTGGGTGCATTAGGGACCGGAGCAAGGTGATGGGCGCGGCGTGTACCTACACCGTGACACAGCACGCCAACACACGGAGGGATTCACGCAGAGGGAGGTTAAAGCCAGGCTAGCGCCTTTAATCTGTTGCTGGAGACCTGAAAGGTGTCCTTGACGCAAACCTGCGCCTTTGTTCACTGATGCCTGTTCCGATGTACTTTATTCATGGCTTATCTTTCCTGTTCCTTTTTTGGACAATGGGCACCCCTTGTTCAGTCGGGTATGTTCCTCACCAGCTCCCCCAACACACTCACACACGCTCACTCACACGCACGCACCCTCACACTCACACACACACTCGCGCACACGCACACTCACACACACTCACACACGCATGCTCACACACACTCACACACGCATGCTCACACACACTCACACACGCATGCTCACACACAAACTCACACTCACACATTTGCACACACACTCACACACTCGCGCGCACTCACACACACACAGGCACACTCACACTCAAACACACACACAGACATGCGCGCTCACACAAACACACACTCACACAAACACACACACACTCACTCTCACACACACACATACATACAGCAAGACTCACACACTCAGAGGAAGAGAGGGAGAGAGAGGAGGGGGAGAGGGAGAGAGATAGGGAAGGGGAGGATGAGAGGGAGAGAGAGGGGCGGAGAGGAAGGGGAGCGAAAGAGAGAGGGGGAGGGCGAGAGAGATAAGATCAGATAAGATGCATTTATTTGTCACGTGTGCCAATTGGCAGTGAAATGAAATCACCATGCAGCCATACAGTAAAAATAAAGTACACAACATGGAGTAGATAGAAATTCAGCATAAAATATCCCCCCACCGCAGGATCAAAGTTTCCCGCTGTGAGGGAAGGCACCAAAGTCAGTCTCTTCCCCTGATGTTCCCCACTGTTCCCCCGTGGTCGGGGCCTCCCCGAGCCCCCTGCAGTCGCCGCTATGGGCGGCCCGATGTTCAGGCCCCCTCGCCGGGGTGATGTAAGTCTGATGTCGAGGCTGGAGGACGTCCTCAGCGGCCTGGACCCCGAGTCGGCCCCCTCCTACTGGAGTCCGCGGCTCCCAAAGTCCGCAGGCCGCGCCGGGTGGAGATGCAATGCTGGAGGGGAGAGGGAGAGGGAGAGAGGGGGGAAGGGGAGAGGGGGAGGTGGAGAGAGAGGGTGAGTGAGGGGGAGAGGGGGAAGGAGAGAGAGGGGGAGGAACGATTCCACCTAGAGAGTTGTGAATCTGTGGAGTTCTCTGCCTCAGAATGCAGTGGAGGCCAATTCACTGGATGTTTTCATGAGAGAGTTAGAGTTAAAGATAGTGGAGACGGGATATGGGGAGAAGGCAGGAACGGGATACTGATTGTGGATGATCAGTCATGATCACATTGAATGACGGTGCAGGCTAGAAGGGCCGAGTGGCCTCCTCCTGCACCTATTGTCTATAGGGAGGGTGGGAGAGAGAGAGAAGGGGAGGAAAGGAGGGGGACCGATAGAGAGAGGGGGAGAGTGGGAGATGGAGAGGGGAGGGAGGAGAGAGGGGGAGAGAGAGAGAGAAAGAAAGGGGAGGAGAATGAGAGAGGGGGTGGAAGGGGAGGGGAGAGGGGAAGGGATAGAGGGAGAGAGATAGAGAAGGGACGGTGAGAGGAAGAGGGGGGAGGAGAGGAGGGGGTAGCGATAGAGAGAGGGGGAGGGGTGAGGGAGAGTAGAAGGGGAGAAGGGGAGGTGGAGAGCGAGGGGAAGGGGAGAGAGAGGGGGAAGGAGAGGGAGGGAAGAGAGTGAGGGGGAGAGAGAGTGGAGGGGACATAGTGAGGGGGAAGGAGAGAGGGGGGGAGAGGGTGTGAGGGAGAGAGTGAATGGTAGTGAGATAGAGAGGAGAGATAGAGAGTAGGAGAGGGAGCGGGGAGAGAGAGAGGAGAGGGGGTTCAGGAGGAAGGAGAGAGAGGGGAGGGAGAGTGCGGGGGGGGAGGGAAAGAGGGGGGTGAGGGGGAGAAAGAGAGAGGGGTTGAGGGGGGGAGAGCGAGGGTGGGAGAGGGGTGAAGAGATAGATGGAGGGAGAGAAAGAGACACGATAGAGGGGGGAGGGAGGGAGGGAGGGAAATATAGGGAGGGGAGAGAGAGAGTGGGAGAGGGAGAGAGAAAGAGAGGGAGAAATATAGAGAGGGGTACGGCGAGAGGGGATGGGAGAGAGGGGGAGAAGGGGGAGCGATAGAGAGAGGGAGAGAGAGAGAGGGGTCGAAGAGGGAGAGATGGGGAGAGAGGGAGGGGGGGGAGAGACAGAGAGAGGGAGGGAGTGGAAGGAGAGAGGGTGACGGGACATAGAGAGAGCGGAGAGAGGGAGAGAGAGGGGGATAGAGAGAGAGAGATGGGGGAAAGAGAGATGGGGAAAGAGAGATGGGGAGGAGAGAGGGTTGGGGGTGAGAGACAACGGGAGGGGGTGAGAGAGGGATTGGGGGTGAGGGGGAGAGGGAGAGCGGGGAGGAAGAGAGAGAGAGGGAGAGAGAGCGAGGAAGGAAGAGAAAGAGAGAGAGGGAGAGGAGGGGGAGAGAGAGAGAGAGGACGGTGGGGGAGAGAGGGATATAGAGAGGGGGGAGAGAGACAGAGAGAGGGAGGGAGTGGAAGGAGAGAGGGTGACGGGGACATAGAGAGAGCGGAGAGAGGGAGAGAGAGGGGGATAGAGAGAGAGAGATGGGGGAAAGAGAGATGGGGAAAGAGAGATGGGGGGAGAGAGAGGTTGGGGAGTGTGAGAGGGAGAGAGACAGAGAGGGGAGAGAGATGGGGAGCATGAGAGGGGAGTGAGATAGAGGGAGAGTGATAGAGAGGGAGGGAGAGAGAGGGGAGGGGGGGAGAGGGGGGATAGAGAGAGGAAGAGGGAGGGAGAGACAGAGAGGGGAGAGAGTTGGGGAGCATGAGGGAGAGAGGGAAGGAGATAGAGAGGGGTAGAGAGAGGGGAGGGGGAGGGGTAGAGAGGGGGGAGGGAAGGGTAGAGAGAGGGAGAGGGGGCAGAGGGAGAAAAAGAGAGGGAGATAGAGAAGGAGAAAGAGAGAGAGATAAAGAGAGGGGAGAGAGATAGAGATGGAGAGGGAGAGAGAGAGACAGACAGACAGAGAGGGGAGACAGTTGTGGAGCGTGGAGGGAGAAACAGAGGTGAGAGAGGGAGAGGGAGTGAGATAGAGGGGGAGGGAGGGAGATATGGAGAGAGAGTGAGTGGGAGGGAGGGAGAGAGATAGAGGGCAGAGAGAGAGAGGGGGAGGAGAAGGAGGGGGGAGGAGGGAGAGAGCGAGGGAGGGGGCTGAGGGGAGGGAGAGAGAGAAAGAGGGGGAGGGGGCAGAGCGGATGAAAAGAGGGGAGAGAGAGAGAGTGGGAAGGGGATGGAGAGGAGGAGAGATAGAGGGAGGAGAGACAAGGGAGGGGCAAAGGGATGGAAAGGGAGATAGAGAGGGGGGAAGGGGAGAGGGAGATAGAGAAAGAGGGAGAGAGAGAGAGCAGGGAGGGAGAGAGAGAGAGAGGGTGTGTGAAAGAGGGGGAGGAGTGAGAGAGGGGAGAGAGTTGGGGAGTGTGAGAGGGAGAGAGACGGAGGAGAGAGAGTTGGGGAGAGATGGAGAGGGAGAGAGATAGAGAGAGGGGGAGGGAGGGGCAGGGGGTAATGGGGAAACCGCTTCGGTCGCCTCCTCCGTGTCGACTCCCCCATGGCCTAACATCGAGGATCGGTGCGGCCTTTCCCAGTGACGCGCCTGGGTCTTCAGCCGCGGGCACAGCGAGGACTCTTTCTATGTTTCTTTCTTTCTATGACCGCCGGCCTGCGGCCTACACCAACCTGAAGCCGCGGTCTCCGGTGGGGAGGCACCGATTCAGGACTCATCTGGACTTGCCTTGTCTGAACATCTGGATGCCCGCAGCGGCGACTGTGGAGGGTGGAGGTCCCGACCACGGGGGGAAATGGAGGAGGACGGGCCAATTTTGTGCCTTCCACCACAGTGATGAATGCTGTGGCGGATGTTTGTTACATTTGTATTGTGTATTGTGTGTTCTATTCATTGTACCGCTGCTGGCAAATTCATTTCACTTGCACTTTACGTGCAATGTGACGAATAAACTTGACTTGACGAGAGAGAGAGAGAGAGAGAGAGAGAGAGAGGAAGAGGGATGGTGGGTAAGAGAAGGAGTGCGAGTGGGGGAGAGGAGAGGGGGAGAGAATGGGAGAGGGAAAGAGAGGGAGAGGGAGAGAGAGAGAGATAATGAATCAACATGGCAAACATGTGCAGTACACAGACACACACACACAGACACGTGCAACATTCACGCAGCACCATTATCACCAGCGTGTAGTGATACTGCAGCAGGTCCATCAGGAACTTCTTTACACATTTAAAGCTCTTTGCTATGAAATTAATCACAGATTACATCCCAGAGAGTTTTATTCAGTCTTGTTTGTTGTTGCTGTTTTCAGAGTGGAAAAGGATACGTGGCCACGAAGGTAAGATCTAAATTTACGTGAGTGTGTGTGTGTGTTCGTTTGTTAAATATTTTTATTAGAGGTAAGTACATATTAAAAGAATATACTTGTCACATACATTCTTAATATTATTAATATTAACAGTTATGTCGTATTTGTATTTCTATACATTTTTTTGTTTGTATTGCAGATGGGAAAAAATAGAGAAAAATAAAGTAAAAATAGAAAATCAAAAAAAATGAATGGAGTGTTAAACAGGTTATCCATAGTTGGAGATATATCCATGGTTTGTTGTGTATGATTCTTCATCCATTCCTTTATTCAGGCTTCAGTCAGGCTCTCGTACCGAGCCATTTAGACCCTTTAAATATTCAATAAATGGAGACCATATCCCTGTGAAAAGATCCAACTTGTCCAGTAGGACAAGCCTTAATCTTTCCAGATGAAATGTCTCCGACATTCCTGTAATCCACATTTTGGTTGTGGGGGATGTAGGACCTTCCTGTGTGTTCGTTTGGTGCGTATGTATGTGTGCGTGTGCCAGAGTGTGGCATGTGTGTGTGTGTGCGTGTGTGTGGTGTATATGCGTGCGTGTGTGTGCTGTATATGCATGTGTGTGTGCTGTACATGCATGCGTCTGTGTGCGTGTGTGGGTATGTGTGTTCGCATGTGTGGTGTATATGCGTGCATGTGCATGTGTGTGTGTGTGCTGTATATGCGTGTGTGTGTATGTTTGCGCATGAGTGTGTGTGCGTGTGCTGTATATGCATGCGTGCGTGCATGTGTGCTGTATATGCGTGTGTGTGTATGTGTGCGCGCGAGTGTGTGTGCTGTATATGCGTGCGTGTGTATGTTTACGCGTGAGTGTGTGTGCGTGTAGTGATGATATTGAAGTTACCCGTCCGGGAGTCTAAACTTAAATCAAGACTTTGTCGTACCTGTTATAAGTATCTACGGGTACTCTCACTATAAGGGGATTATACTGCATCAACCTGTATATCAAAGACTAACTTACTTTACTACTCTAGTCACAGCTGAAGTGGGTTAGTTGTCAATAATCACTATTTACAGTCGTGTGTCCTCCCTCCCAACCAAAGTCCGGTTACTTCCAGCTAACGACGCAGAATAAACACAGTTATATTTTTAAATGAAGCGCAGTTAATTCTGAGGAGTAATTTTAACGGAGGTCATAGTTTCCAAGGATTTCCAAAAGACAAGTGCAATTCTTACAATTGAGGATAACATATGAATGAGTAGCAGAGGACCAAGCAGTACATCACTTATCATGGGTGACTTTAATCTACATATATTTTGTGCCGACTAAATGGGTAACAACACTGAGGAGGAGGATTTCACGGAGTGTATACGGGATGGTTTTCTAAGCCAACATGTAGAGGAACCAACTGGAGGGCAGGTCATCCTAGACTGGGTATTGTGTAATGAGGAAGGATTAGTTAGTGATCTTGTACAAAGCCCCCTGGGCAACAGTGACCATAATATGGTGGAATTCTGCATTAGGATGGAGAGTGACACGGCTAATTCAGAAACTAAGGTCCTGACCTTTAAGAAAGAGACATTGATGGTATGAGATGGGAATTGTCTGGGATAGACGGGCAAATTATACTTAAAGGGTTGTCGGTGGAGATGCAATGGCAAAGATTTAAGGATCGCATGGATGACCTACACACATTGTTCATCCCTGTCTGGCGAAAAAATAAAATGGTGAAGGCGGCTGAACCGTGGCTAATGGGAGAAATTAAGGATAGTGTTAAATCCAGGGAAGAGGCATAAACAATGGCCAGAGGAAGCAGCAAACCAGAGGACTGGGGGACATTTAGAATTCAACAGAGGAGGACACTGGGGTTAATTAAAAGGGGGAAAATTGAGCATGGAAAAGATAACTTGCGGAGAAAATAAAAACGGACTGTAAACGCTTCTTTAGATGTGTGAAGAGGAAAAGATTAGTGAAGATAAATGTAGGTCCCTTATAGTCAGAAACGGTTGAATTTATAATGGGAAACAAGGAAATGGCAGAACAGTTAAACAAGTACTTTGGTTCTGTCTTCACTAAGGAAGACACAAACAATCTCCCAGAAATACTGGGGGACCGAGGATCTAGTGGGAGGGAGGAACAGAAGGGAATCCACATTAATCAGGAAATGGTGTTGGGTAAACTGTTCGGACATGAGTCAGATAAATCCCTGATGGTCTGCATCCCAGAGTACTCAAGGAGGTGGCCATCGAAATCGTGAACGCATTGGTGATCATTTTCCAATGTTCTCTCGATTCTGGGTCAGTTCCTGTGGACTGGAGGGTAGCTAATGTAACCACATTTTTCTCTCTCTCCCCCTCTCTCGGGGAAAACGGGGAATTATAGACCAGTTAGTCTTACATCGGTAGTGGGGAAGGTGCTTGAGTCGATTGTTAAAGATGTTATAGCAGCACATTTGGAAAGCAGTGACGGGATTGGTCAAAGTCAGCATGGATTTATGAAGGGTTAATCATGCTTGACTAATCTTCTGGAATTTTTTTAGGATGTGACAAGTGGAATGGATAAAGGAGAGCCAGTGGATGTGATGTATCTGGACTTTCAAACAGCCTTCCACACAAGAGATTAGTGTGCAAAATTAGAGCACATGGTATTGGGGGAAGGGTATTGAATGGATAGAGAACTGGTTGCCAGACAGGAAGCACAGAGTGGGAATTAATGGGTCCTTTTCTGAAGACAGACTGGCTAGTGGGGTGGTCTGGAAGGCAGATTATTATGTAAATATTGTCAGATTAGGAAAAGTAGAGGTGCAATGAGATCTGGGTGTCCTTGTACATCAGTCACTGAAAGTGAGCATGCAGGCACAGCAGGCGTGTTGGCCTTCATTCCGAGAAGATTTGATTTTTTTAAATGTACTTTAGTTTAGAGATAAAACAGGCCCTTTGGCCGACTGAGTCCGCATATTAATACTATCCTACACACACTAGGGACACTTTACACATTTACCAAGTGAATTAAACTACATACGCCTTTGGAGTGTGGCAGAAAACCAAAGATTTCGGAGAAAACCCACGCGGTCACGGGGAGAACGAACAAACTGCATTCAGACAGAACCGGTAGTGGGGATGGAACCCGGGTCTCCGGCGTATCAGCGATGTAAGGCAGCAACTTTACCGCTGCGCCATCGTGGCTGCGCTGGCGTTTAGGAGGTCGTACTGCAGTTGTACAGGGCCCTGGTGGACCACACCTGCCTCCTGTTAGGAAATGAGGCAGGACAGGTGACGGAGGTATGCTTTGGTGAGCACTTCGGGACCAGTAATCACAATACCATTAGTTTCAATATAATTATGGAGCGAGTCAGAACTGGACCTAGAGTGGAGATTTTTGATTGGAGAAAGGCTAACTTTGAGGGAATGCGTAAGGATTTTAAAGGAGTGAATTGGGACACTTTGTTTCATGGGAAGGATGTAGAAGAGAAATGGAGGATATTTAAAGGGGAAATTGTAAGAGTACAGAATCTTTATGTCCCTGTTAGGTTGAAAGGAAATAGTAAAAATTGGAAAGAGCCATGGTTTTCAAGGGAAATTGGACACTTGTTTCGAAAAAAGAGAGATATCTACAATAATTATAGGAGGCATGCAGTTAATGATGTGCTAGAGGAGTATAAAGAATGTAAAAAGAATCTTAAGAAAGAAATTAGGAAGGCTAAACAAAGATATGAGGTTGCTTTGGCAAGAAAGGTGAAAGTAAATCCAAAGGGTTTCTACAGCTATATTAATAGCAAAAGGATAACGAGGGATAAAATTGGACCATTAGAGAACCAGAATGGACAGCTATCTGCAGAGCCAAAAGAGATGGGGGAGATATTGAACAATTTCTTTTCTTCAGTATTCACCAAGGAGAAGGATATTGAACTCTGTGATGTAAGGGAAACAAGTAGAGTAGCTATGGAAACTATGAGATTCAAAGAGGAGGAAGTACTGACACTTTTGAAAAATATAAAAGTGGATAAGTCTCCAGGTCCTGACAGGATATTCCCTAGGACATTGAGGGAAGTTAGTGTAGAAATAGCAGGAGCTATGACAGAAATATTTCAAATGTCATTAGAAACGGGTATAGTGCCGGAGGATTGGCGTACTGCGCATGTTGTTCCATTGTTTAAAAAGGGTTCAAAGAATAAACCTAGCAATTATAGACCTATTAGTTTGACGTCAGTGGTGGGCAAATTAATGGAAAGGATACTTAGAGATAATATATATAAGCATCTGGATAAACAGGGTCTGATCAGGAACAGTCAACATGGATTTGTGCCTGGAAGATCATGTTTGACAAACCTTCTTGAATTTTATGAAGCGGTAACTAGGGAAATTGATGAGGGTAAAGCAGTGGATGTTGTCTATATGGATTTCAGTAAGGCCTTTGACAAGGTTCCCCATGGAAGGTTGGTTCAGAAGGTTCAATCTTTGGGTGTTAATGGCGGAGTAGCAAGATGGATTCAACAGTGGCTGAATGGGAGATGTCAGAGAGTAATGGTGGATGGCTGTTTGTCAGGTTGGAAGCCGGTGACCAGTGGGGTGCCTCAGGGATCTGTGTTGGGTCCACTGGTGTTTGTCATGTACATCAATGATCTGGATGATGGGGTGGAAAATTGGATAAGTAAGTATGCAGATGATACTAAGATAGGTGGTATTGTGGATAATGAAGTAGATTTTCAAAGTCTACAGAGAGATTTGGGCCATTTGGAAAAGTGGGCTGAAAGATGGCAGATGGAGTTTAATGCTGATAAGTGTGAAGTGCTACATCTTGGCAGGACAAATCAAAATAGGACGTACATGGTAAATGGTAGGGAATTGAGGAATGCTGTGGGACAGAGGGATCTAGGAATAACTGTGCATAGTTCCCTGAAGGTGGAATCGCATGTAGATAGGGTGGTAAAGAAAGCCTTTGGTGTGCTGGCCTTTATAAATCAGAGCATTGAATATAGGAGTAGGGAAGTAATGTTAAAATTGTACAAGGCATTGGTAAGACCAATTCTGGTGTATGGTGTACAATTTTGGTCGCCTAATTATAGGAAGGATGTCAACAAATTAGAGAGAGTACAGAGGAGATTTACTAGAATGTTGCCAGGGTTCCAGCAACTATGTTACAGAGAAAGGTTGAACAAGTTAGGTCTTTATTCTTTGGAGCGCAGAAGGTTAAGGGGGGACTTGTTTAAAATGATGAAAGGGATAGACAGAGTTGACGTGGATAAGCTTTTCCCATTGAGGGTAGGGAAGATTCAAACAAGAGGGCATGACATTAGAATTAAGGGACAGAAGTTTAGGGGTAACGTGAGGGGGAACTTCTTTACTCAGAGGGTGGTGGCTGTGTGGAATGAGCTTCCAGCCGAGGTGGTGGAGGCAGGATCAATTTTAACATTTAAAAGTAAAGTGGATAGGTTTATGGACATGAAGGGAATGGAGGGGTATGGTCTGAGTGCAGGTAGATGGGACTAGGGGAAAACAAATGGCCGGCACGGACTGGAAGGGCCGAGAGGGCCTGTTTCCATGCTGTAATTGTTAATTGTTATATGGTTATTGTGTACAGTTTTGGTCGCCTACTTTGAGGAAGGACGTTCTTGCTATTGAGGGAGTGCAGCTTCGGTTCACCAAGTTAATTCCCGGGATGGTGGGACTGTCATATGCTGAGAGAATGGAGCGGCTGGGCTTGTATACTCTTGAGTTTAGAAGGATGAAAGGGGATCATATTAAAACATTTTAAATTCTTAGAGGACTGGACAGGCTAGATGCAGGAAAAATGTTCCCGAAGTTCTTGGTTCTTGGTTTCCTAGTCCTCCAAAATATTCCAAATGGAAGTCAAACTGGGGGTGGACAAGTCCAAAACCAGGAGTTACACAGTTTAAGAATAAGGGGTAGGCCATTTTGGATTGAGAGGAGGAAAAACGTTTTCATCCAGGGAGTTGTGAATCTGTGGAATTCTCGGGCCCAGAAGGCAGTGAAGGCTAATTCACTGGATGTTTTCATGAGAGAGTTAGATTTAGCCCTTAGGGCTAACGGAATCTAGGGATATGAGGTGAAAGCTGGAACAGGGTACTGATTCTGGATGATCAGCCATGATCATATTGAACGGCCGTGCTGGCTCGATGGGCCAAATGGCCGACTCCTGCGCCTATTGTCTATGTTTCTATGATTAGCCTTCAGACCCTGTCACAGAAGTGTCACAGCTGGCTTCCTGGTGCCATCGCAACAACCTAGAGCCCAATGCTCTTAAGACAGTGGAAATGATTGTAGACTTTAGGAGAGCTCCTCCTCCCCTCACCCCACTCACCATCAACAACAGCACAGTCACATCTATGGAGTATTTTAAGTTCCTGGGAACCATCATCTCCAAGGACCTTAAGTGGGGGGCTGCCATCGACTCCACAGTCAAAAAGGCCCAACAGAGGATGTACTTCCTACGGCAGCTGAGGAAGCACAATCTGCCACAGGCAATGATGGTCCAATTCTACACGGCCATCGTAGTCTGTCCTCACCTTCTCCATCATGGTCTGGTTTGGCTCAGCCACCAAGCACGACACCTGGAGGCTGCAGCGAATCGTCCGATCAGCAGAGAAGGTTATTGGCTGTAACCTTCCCTCCATTGATGAACTGTACACTGCAAGGGCCAGGAAGCGAGCAGGCAAGATCATCTCTGACCCCTCTCACCCTGGCCACAAACTCTTTGAATCATTTCCCTCTGGAAGGCGACTCCGGACTGTCAAAGCTGCCACAGCCAGACATAAAAACAGTTTTTATCCACGAGTAGTTGCTCTCCTCAACAACCAAAAATCTGCAGCCTCCCTTTGATTTGGTATTTTGTTGGTTCACATGCTTGATCAATGGTATCATTAATGTTGTATTATTATTAATGTTTAGTGTTTTCTGAGAATCGTAACTGTCACTGTCATGTTGTTACTTGTGGGCGGAGCACCAGGGCAAATTCCTTGTATGTGAATACTTGGATAATAAACTTACTTACTTAGATTCCTAACTTACTGAACAACAAACATCTTGAACCCTGCACAGTTGCTGTGCTAAAAATCTGAGTTTAGCAAAAAGCATTTGGGCCAGAGAAGTGAACAAGCCTTTGGCTTGGAAAGTGAATATTCATCACAGTGTCTGTGTGCGTAGGCATGTGTGTGTGTGTATGTGTGTGAATGTGTGTGTGTGTGTGTGAATTAGTGTGTGTGTGAATGAGTGTGTGTGTGTGAATTAGTGTGTGTGTGTGAATGAGTGTGTGTGAATGAGTGTATATACGTGTGTGTGAATGAGTGTGTATATGTGTGTGTGAATGAGTGTGTATATGTGTGTGTGTATGTGTGTCCATGTGAATGAGTGTGGGTGTGTGTGAATGAGTGTGTGTGTGAATGAATGTGTGTGTGAATGAGTGTGTGTGTGAATGAGTGTGTGGGTGTATGTGTGTGTGAAGGTGTGTGTGTGTGAATGAGTGTGTGGTGAATGAGTATGTGTGTGATAATGAGTGTGTGTTAATGAGTGTGTGTGTGTATATATGTGTGTGTGTGAATGAGTGTGTGTGTGTGTGAATGAGTGTGTGTGTGTGCGAATGAGTGTGTGTGTGTGTGTGAATGAGTGTGTGTGAATGAGTATGTATGTGTGAATGAGTGTGTGTGTGAATGAGTGTGTGTGAATGAGTATGTATGTGTGAATGAGTGTGTGTGTGTGTGTGTGTGTGTGTGTGTGTGTGTGTGTGTGTGTGTGTGTGTGTGTGTGTGAGTGTGTGTGTATATATGGGTGTGGGTGTATATATGTAGGTACAAACACACACACACGCGCACACACACACACACACACACACACACACACGTAAAGTATTTTGCTCCCCTTCCCCTGTCTCTTTCTACGGAGGGAGCAGAGGGGAGCATGAGAATGAAGACGTGTCCAGACCCTAGACGTGTTCTGTCATTTCCTTACACGTGTGTTGCCTGACCCGCGGACTCCCTCCAGCAGTTTGTTTTTATTTCTCACCGTTCACCCGGTTCCCGTCCACTTCCACCCCATTAGGAAACTCCGTGTCAGATGTGTGGTGTCCACCCGATGTGGTTGGGGTGAAGCCCCAGACATGGTGTCAGTTGTCCGCCCGCCTGTGCCCGAGTCTCCCCCCGACCCCCGGGGACTCTCTGATTCTCTGCTTCTTCCCCCAGTCTCCGTCACCCTGGATGTGGAAACAGCGCATCAGCGGCTCGAGGTGTCTGAGGATCGGAAGAGGGTGAGACTGGCCGGTACCTGGAGGAGTCTCCCTGACACCGGGAAGAGGTTTACAGGCTGGTGGTGTGCGCTGGGATCAGATGGATTCACTTCAGGGAGACATTACTGGGAGGTGGAGGTGGCGGGGAGTCGGCGCTGGGGTCTGGGAGTCGCCGCAGAGTCTGTGGAGAGGAAGGAACGGGTCACACTGAGCCCGGAGACTGGAGTCTGGAGGATCAGGCGGCGGGATGACGAGTTTGATGCAGTCACCTCCCCTCCATCCCCTCTCCCTGCCCGTCCCATCCCCGGGAATGTGGGAGTTTATCTCAGTTACGAGTCCGGGACAGTTTCATTTTACGACGCGGACACCAAGTCCCATCTCCACACCTTCACTGGGAATAAATTCACGGAGAAACTGTATACTTTCTTCGAGACTTGGGATTATGACAAGTGGCTGACAATCTGCTCCGGTCTCGATCCACGTGAGTAATAGATAAGCAAACTCCTGGTCTTTGGGATGTGGGGGGGGGTGGGGGGGGACAGCACCCACATGAAACCCACAGACTCACAGGGAGTATGTGCACCCCACAAGTCTCCAACGGCAGGTCTTAAGTTTGCATGGTCATAGGTGACAGCTGAATTAGGCCATTCGGCCCATCAGTCATGGCTGATCTATCACTTCCTCCTAACCCCAATCTCCTGCCTTTTCCTCAACCCTCGATACCTGTATTAATTAATAATTTATCTATCTTTGCCTGAGAAATACCCATTGACTTCACTTCCACAGCCACCGTAGCAAAGAATCCCACAGATTCACCACCCTCTGACTAAAGAAATTCCTCCTCAACTCCTTCCATCCTTTAATTCTGAGGCTTGATGCCTTTAATTCTGAGTGATGTGATGCCTCTCTCTCTCTCTCTCTCTCTCTCCCTCCCTCTCTCTCTCCCCCTCCCCCTCCCCCTCTCCCTCTCCCTCTCCCTCTCCCTCTCCCCTCCCCCCTCTCTCTCTCTCCCTCTCCCACTCCCCCCCCCCCCTCTCTCTCTCTCCACCCCCCTCTCTCTGCGCAATCTTGGCCACAAAGCCTTCCATCCCCTCATCCAAATCAGTAATACACAACGTGAACAGTAGCGGCCCCAGTACCGACCCCCACAGAACTCCGCTAGTCACTGGCAGCCAACCAGAATAACCCCCTTTATTGCCACTCTTTGCCTTCTGCCATCCAGCCAACCTGCTATCCATGCTGGTATCTGCCCTTTGATGCCATCGGCTCTCCTCTTCCTGAGCAGCCTCACGTGTGGCACCTTATCAAAGGCTTTCTGAAAATCTAGGTAAACAACATCCACTAACTGTCCTTTGTCTGTCCTGCTGTTTACTTCTGCAAAGTATTCCTGCAGATTCGTGAGGCAGACCACCCCTTCACAAAACAGTGCTGACTTCGACCTATTTTATCATGAACCAGGTTCTCCGTAAACTCAGCCCTTATACTGGACTCTAAAACCTTACGAACCATCGAAGTCAGACTAACTGGCCTATAGTTCCCAATATTCTGCTTTGCTCCCTTCTTGTGCAGCGGGGTAATATTGGCAAATTTCCAATCGTCTGGAACCGCTCCTGACTACTGATACTTGAAATATCACAGATGCTATGTATCTATCTATGTATTAATGCCTCCACAATCTCTAAAGCCACCTCTTTCAGAACCCTGGGGTACAGTCTATCCAGTCCAGGTGACTTATCCACCTTCAGCCCTTTCAGCTTCCCAAGCACCTTCTCCTTAGTAATAGCCACTCCACTAACTTCCACCCCCTGACTCTCTTGTATTTCAGGCACGTTGCTGATTTCTTCCACTGTGAAGACTGGTGCAAAAAAGTATTTCAACTCCTCTGCCATTTCTTTATTTTCCATTATCACATCTCCTGCATCGTTTTCCAGCTGTCCAACATACACTCTAACATCTTTCTCACTGTTTGTATAACTGAAGAAACTCTTGCTATCCTTTTACATATTTCCAGCTAGTTTAACTTCATATTTCATCTTTCCCCTCCGTATTGCCTTTTTAGTTACCTTCTGTTGTTCTTTAAAAGTTTCCCAAAACTCTGAATCCCACTAATCTTTGCAATGTTATACGCCTTCTCTTTTAGTTTTATACAGTCCTTGACTTCCCTTCTCAGCCACGGTCGCCTCATTCTACACCTGGAATCTTTCTTCTTCTTTGGAATGAAAAGATCCTGCATCTTCCAAATTATTCCCAGAAATTCCTGCCATTGCGGTTCCACTTTCATCCCTGCTAGGGTCCCTTTCCAGTCAACTTTCGCCAGCTCCTCCCTCGTGCCTCCATAGTCCCCTTTGCTCAACTGCAATACCGACACATCTGATTTCACCTTCTCCCTCTCAAATTGCAGGTTGAATCTTATTCTATTGTGGTCGCTATCTCCTAGTGGTTCCTTTACCTCGAGTTCCCTTGTCAAATTCGGTTCATTACACAACACTAAATCCAGAGTTTCATATTTTGCTGGTGGGCTCCACCACAGGCTGCTCTAAGAATCCATCTCGGAGGCATTCTAGAAATTCCCTTTCTTGGCGTCCAGTAACAACCTTCTTGCATATTGAAATCTCCCATCACCACCGTAGTAATGCCTTTCTTACATGCCAATTGTATATTCTGATGTAACCTGTACCCTATATCCTGGTTACTGTTTGGGGGCCAGTAGATAACTCCCATTAGTCTTTTTACCCGCATAAATTCTCAGCTCTATCCACAATGACTCTACATCTTCTGATCCCATGTCACCACTCGCAAGGGACTGAATTTAATTCCTTACCAACAGAGCTGCATCACCCGCTCTGCCCGCCTGTCTGTCTTTCCGATAGGACGTATAACCCTGAATATTCAGCTCCCAGCTCCGATCCTCTTGCAGCCACATCTCTGTAATTCCCACAACATCATGCCTAGCAATCTGTAACTATGCTACAAGTTCATCCACTTTATTTCTTATACTGCACACATTCAAATACAACACCTTTAATTCTGTATTCACCTCCCCTCCTCTCACACCAGTCCTGATTTTACCTGACCTTACTCTCTTATCCCTTCTTTAACTTTCCGTCCTGTTACTTCTGGAAACTTCTGTAGCTTTTCTGCACTATCTTTCCCTTTAACTCCACCCTTACACTTCCAATTTGTTGCCCTCCTCTCCCCACTATTTAGTTTGAAGCTCTATCTACAGCCCTAGTTATAGACAATAGACAATTGACAATAGGTGCAGGAGGAGGCCATTCTGCCCTTCGAGCCAGCACCGCCATTCACTGTGATCATAGCTGATCATCCACAATCACTACCCTGTTCCTGCCTTCTCACCGTATCCCCTGACTCCAGTATCTTTAAGAGCTCTATCTAACTCTCTATTGAAAGCATCCGGAGAATTGGCCACCACTGCCTGAGGCGTAGAATTCCAGAAATTCACAACTCTCTGGGTGAAAAGGTTTTTCCTCGTTTCTGTTCTAAATGGCCTAACCCTTTTTCTTAAACCGTGTCCCCTGGCTGGGACTCGCCCAAGAAGGGAACATGTTTCCTGCCTCCAGCATGTCCAATCCCTTAATAATCTTAGATTTCAATAAGATTCCCTCTTATCCTAAATTCCAGAGTATTCAAGCCCAGCCGCTCCATTCTATCAACATATGACAGTCCCGCCATCCCGGGAATTATCCTGGTGAACCTACACTGCACTCCCTCAATAGCAAGAATGTCCTTCCTCAAATTTGGAGACCAAAACTGCACACAATACTACAGGTGTGGTCTCACTGGGGCCCTGTACAACTGCCCTAGTGAGATTGTAGCTACACGATTTACGATGAAAAAAAAATGTTGAATTTGTAAATGTCTCCTCTTTATGAATCATTCTAGGTAATTGCTTTAGGAGTGGATTATTTTATTTTCACTGTTGATCATTATCTTGGAAGTGAGGTGAATGAGAGCTTTTCCTGTTTCATTGAAACTGAAAGGACATAAAAAGGCTGTAAGATACCATTAGTTTAAAAATATAAGTTTTGCTTATTCAGTAAGACTGTACATATTGGGAAATCATTGTGGGGAAGCTGAATACTATTATGCCTGTACATAATGAAACTGTACACTGTTCATTAGATTGGCCAATCTCTTTGAGTACCAATATTGTCAGAACAGATTATTTTATAAAATGCTGCAAGTTCATATTGCATGTGACTAATGTAGTAACTTGTGATCAAAATCCAGCTCGAGGGCATTTATTCTACAATGGGTATTATTGCTCTTGTATAACAGAAATCATATAGTGATGTATACAGTTTGCCAGGAGTCTGGTCCCAGCCGGGTTCAAGTGGAGTCTGGTCCCAGCCGGGTTCAAGTGGAGTCTGGTCCCAGCCGGGCTCAGGTGGAGTCTGGTCCCAGCCGGGTTCAGGTGGAGTCTGGTCCCAGCCGGGTTCAAGTGGAGTCTGGTCCCAGCCGGGTTCACGTGGAGTCTGGTCCCAGCCGGGTTCAAGTGAAATCCGTCCCGTCAGAACAGTTCCCTCCTTCCCCAATATTGGGGCCAATGACCCACAGATTCAAATCCACATCTTCCACATCAGACTTTGATCCACGCGTTCAACTCTCTAATCCTCTCAACTCTATGCCAATTTGCTCTCGGCTCAAGTAGCAATCCAGAGATTATTACCTTCTTGGTTCTGCTGTACAATTTGGTATCTAGCTGTTCAAAATCAGGATTGAACCCAGGTCCCTGGAGCTGTGAAGAGCTGCGTCACTGTGCCCCTCTCTCTATGTTCCGTGCTCCCCGCTGTCATTATTTTATTTCCAATTTTAGTTGCAGTGTAAATGTGAAATATTTCTCTTTTGTGCAGGAGACGAGGATGTGGAATGATATTATGGTAAGTACAGGCTGATGTACAATTCAATAAAACTATCTGGTGTGTGTTATGTCGGCTAAAGCACTGATCACGAATGGTTGAATACAACGTTGAGCAGTACAGCACTGAACAGGCCATTCGGCCCACAATGTCTGTGCAGAACATGGTGCGAAGACCAGCTCTTAGCTGCCTGAACATAATCCATATCCCTCCATTCCCTGTATATCCAGGTGTCTATCTAAAATGCCACTATCGCATCTGCATCCACCACCACCCCTGGCAGCACATCCCAGGTACTCCCCACACTGGGAAAAATAACTTGCCCCGCACAAATCCTTTAACATTTGCCCCTCTCACCTTAAAGCTATGCCTTCTTGTCTTTTATTATTTTCACCCTCGGAAAAAGATTCTGACTCTCCACCCGTTCTATGCCTGTCATAATGTTATACACTTCTGCCTCAACGACCTCTTCCCACAGCTCGTTCCATAATCCCATCACCCTAGATTCCCTCTCAGGTTCCTATTGAATCTCCCCCCCCCCCCTTACTTTAAATGGTTGTTGATTCCCCTACTCTGGGGACGAGACTCTGTGCGTTTACCCGATCTATTCCTCTCACGATACTGTACACCTCTATAGGATCACCCCTCATCCTCCTGCGCTACGAGGAATAAAGTCCTAGCCTGCTCACCCTCTCCCTAAAGCTCAGGCCCTCGAGTCCAGCCAACATCCTCGTAAATCTTATCTGTACCCTTGTTTAAGAAAGAACTGTAGATGCTGGAAAAATCGAAGGTAGACAAAAATACTGGAGAAATTCAGCGGGTGAGGCAGCATCTATGGAGCGAAGGAATAGGCGATGTTTCAGTGGCGACGTACCTGAAACGTTGCCTATTTCCTTCGCTCCATAGATGCTGTCTCACCCGCTAAGTTTCTCCAGCATTTTGTCTACCTTATCTGTACCCTTTACAGCTTGACAACATATTTCCTATAACATAGTGCCCAGAACTGAACACAACTCTCCAAATGTGGCATCACCAATATCTTATATATCCGCAACGTGACCCCCCAACTTCTATACTCAATACTGTGACTGATGAAGGCTAATGTGCTGAAACACTTTATGAGCACACTATCTACCTGTGACGACACTTTCAAGGAACTATGTTACTGCACTCCTACATTACATTTATATTTAATTCTGTATTAAATACCATCAGCCATTCCTCAGCCCATCTGCCCAACCAATCAAGGTCCTGCTGTAATTTTTTACATCCATCTTCACTATCCACAATACCACCCCCTCTTGTGTCATCTGCAAACTTGCTAATCATACCATGTACATTCTCACCCAGATCATTGATATAAGCACAGAACCGTGAGGCACACCACTAGTCACAGGCCTCCAGTCCGGAAACCAACCTTCCCTCATCACCATCTGCTTCCCTCCATGAAGCCAATGTTCTATCCAATTAGCTATCTCTTCTTGGATCCAATGCGCTCCAACCTCCCTCTGGTTCTACGTTTCTCACCACACCTTCAATTCTTATCAGAATCCATCATTCTCATCCCTTTGTCTTCAGCACATCACCTCCAGCCTCGGTTCCTGTCTCCACCCTTCTCCCCCCCACCTGGTCGTGCTACCAATCACCCACCCCCTCACCTGAACCCACCTGTCTTGCTCCACCTCCCCTCACCTGAACCCACCTGTCTTGCTCCTCCACCTCCCCTCACCTGAACCCACCTGTCTTGCGCCACCTCCCCTCACCTCTACACAGATGCTGCTCTGCCCAATTTATACGCGTACTGAGAGCAAAAAAGTGTTGCCCGGTAAATAAATGTACGTGTGTGTGTGTGTACACATAAACAGGCACACAATCACACACACTAACACACATACTCTCATACACTCTTACACACACTGACAGGCACACACTCGCACACTCTAACACACACACACACGCGCTGACAGGCACACACTAACACACTCTAACACACACACAACCACACATGCACAGACAGGCACACACACACACTCTAACACATACACTCCCTCTCATACACACTGACACACACTCATACATACATACACACTTTCGCACATTCTCACACACACACACACACGCACTCTCGTACACAGTTAAACATATTCGAACACACACACACACGCAAACACACGTACTCGTACATACACACCATCAGACACACACTATCACACACCCACACACATGCACACTCATACATTCCCCGGGGCCACGCTGCCCGAGTCTCCCCCGAACCCCGGGGATTCTCTGATTCTCTGCTTCTCCCCCCAGTCTCCGTCACCCTGGATGTGGAAACAGCGCATCCAGAGCTCGAGGTGTCTGATGATCGGAAGAGGGTGAGACGGACCGAGATCTGGAGGAGTCTCCCTAAAACCGGGAAGAGGTTTACAGGCTATCCGTGTGCACTGGGATCAGAGGGATTCACATCGGGGAGACATTACTGGGAGGTGGAGGTGGCGGGGAGTCGGGGCTGGGGTCTGGGAGTCGCCGCAGAGTCTGTGGAGTGGAAGGGACAGGTCACACTGAGCCCGGAGACTGTAGTCTGGAGCATCGGGCGGGAGGATGACGTGTTTGATGCAGTCACCTCCCCTCCATCCCCTCTCCCCACCCGTCCCATCAGTTACGAGTCCAGGACAGTTTCATTTTACGACGCGGACACCAAGTCCCATCTCTACACCTTCACTGGGAATAAATTCACGGAGAAACTTTATCCTTTCTTCTGGCCTTGTGATGAAGACAAGTGGCTGAGAATCTGTCCCAGTTCTGTTCCGGGTGTGTAAAAGGGTTGGGTCCAGGGACCGGCGTCCGGATCGGGGCTCAGGGGCTGTGGGGCAGAAACCCAGTGGACAACATGTCGGCGCTGAACGGCTCCCATTTAATCCCCAAATTCCGCATCGTAAAAGCCGAATGAGCACGGAAATAAAACCAGGGGGAATGTAAATGTGGCATTCCCGAGGCAGCATGAAGTGCAGATGTGTACAAAATCATCAGAGGAATAGATCGGGTAGATGCACAGAGTCTCTTGCCCAGAGTAGGGGAATGGAGGACCAGAGGACATAGTTTCAAGGTGAAGGGGAAAAGATTTATTAGGTAACTGAGGGGTAACTTTTTCACACAAATCGTGGTGGGTGTATGGAACAAGCTGCCAGAGGAGGGAGTTGAGGCTGGGACTATCCCAACGTTTGAGAAACAGTTAGACAGGTGCATGGATATAATAGGCCAGGTTTGGAGGGATATGGACCAAGCGCAGGCAGGTGGGATTAGTGTAGCTGGGACATGTTGGCTGGTGAGGGCAAGTTGGGCCGAAGGGCCTGTTTCCATATTGTATCACTACGACTCTTAGAGTCAATGGAAGGGAGGTTGGTTTGCGCGATGGTCTGGGCTGCGTCCACAACTCTCTGCAATTTCACGCTGTGGTCCATCCCGAGTGTGAAGAAGGGTCTCGTCCCCATTCCTTCTCTCCAGAGATGCTGCCTGTCCCGCTGAGTTACTCCAGCATTTTGTGTCTATCTTCAGTATATATCAGCATCAGCAGTTCCTTCTGTCCGATTAAATGCTTTCTGCGGCACATCTGTAGATTAGTAACAGCGTCAAAGGTTTTGGGGAGAAGGTAGGGGAATGGGGTTGGGAGGAAAAACAGATCAGCGAATGGTGCAGCAGACTTAAGTCCGGGACCATTGTAATTCCGCTTGCAACCTGAGTGGCCTACTCCTACAGTCCCGGAGTAGGCCTCTCAGCCCGTCGAGCCAGCACTGCCATTCAACATGATCATAGAAACATAGAAAATAGGTGCAGGAGTAGGCCATTCGGCCCTTCGAGCCTGCACCGCCATTCAATATGATCATGGCTGATCATTCAACTCAGTATCCCGTACCTGCCTTCTCTCCATACCCCCTGATCCCTTTAGCCATAAGGGCCACATCTAACTCCCTCTTAAATATAGCCAATGAACTGGCATCAACTACCTTCTGTGGCAGTGAATTCCAGAGACTCACCACTCTCTGTGTGAAAAATGTTTTCCTCATCTCGGTCCTAAAGGAATTCTCCCTTATCCTTAAACTGTGACTCCTTGTTCTGGACCTCCCCAACATCGGGAGCAACCTTCCTGCATCTAGCCTGCCCAACCCCTTAAGAATTTTTTTTTTTTTTTAAAGAAGGAACTGCAGATGCTGGAGAATCGAGGGTACACAAAAAGCTGGAGAAACTCAGCGGGTGCAGCAGCATCTAAGGAGCGAAGGAGATAGGCGACGTTTCGGGTCGAGACCCTTCTTCAGACTGAAGAATTTTGTAAGTTTCTATAAGATCCCCCCTCAATCTTCTAAATTCTAGCGAGTACAAGTCGAGTCTATCCAGTCTTTCCTCATATGAAAGTCCTGACATCCCAGGAATTTGTCCTGCATCTAGCCTGTCCAATCCTTTACAAATTTTATATGTTTCTATAAGATCCCCTCTCACCATTCTAAATTCCAGTGAATACCAGCCCAGTCGACCCATTCTTCCAGCTTATGTCAGCCCCGCCATCCCGGGAATTAACCTGGTGAACCTTGGAGGAAGGGAGTAATAGGGGAGTGAATATATTTGCATGACTGTCCAAATGATTGCACCACATAACAGACAAACGAGCCGGATAACAAGGATTATTTCAATTTTTTTTGTAATTTTCACCATTGAATCTCTGTGCTAAGAATAAATGGGACTGTACAGAACATGTATTTTTGTTTTTGAAACCTTGCACATCTTCTTTGTTTGTATGTGTGAGTTAGTGTGATCCCGAAACTACGCAAATATGGTACACGATACAGCTACAATTGTTGGCTCACCTTACTCACCATTGTCCTGTGGTGTGATGTGGCAAATTTCGTTCGGATTGATGTTATATTTTACAAGACGTTTGAATTTTAAACTTTAAAACGTCCACTTTTCACTTTAAAAATTCAGATTTCCCTTGCCCTGCCCTGCCCTGCCCGTTACAGTGTTAACACATGACAGGACACCCAGTGCAATGAGAGATTTTTTACATTGTTGTAAGGAGTGGGGGAGGGGAGGAGGAGAGTGCGAGGATTGTTGCTTCGTGTTATTTAAACATTGTGCTTAGTGGGATGGGGGGAGGTAAGAAGTGGGTGAGCAGGGAGATAGAAGGTGATGAGTGGGGTCGGGAGGGGAGAAGGATTATAGAGGGGGAGGAGAAGAGGGGAAAGAAGAGGGAGGGAGGGGGTGCTGGGGGATGAGGGGGAATGAGCCGCGCCTGCGCAATTGGGGGCTATGGGGGTGAGTGGTGAAATATTGCATTGGGGGAACTTGGTCCAGTAGACGTGTTTTGGCATGAAATGTGCAGGTTTGAGTTTAGGATTAGTTTTATTCATGTCACCTGTACTGAGGTACAGTGAAAAGTGTTGTTTTGCTTGCTGTCCAATACAGATCCGTTCTACCGTACATAGACGCAATCAGGTCAAACTCAACTACAATAGGTAGAGCAAAGGGGAAGATACAGAGTGCACAATATAGTTCTCAGCATTGTAGCGCATCAGCTCCAGAGACAAAGTCCAATGTCCACAATGGGGCAGAGGTGAATCGGACAGTAGCCGAGCTTATGGGAGGACCGTTCAGAATCCTGATGACAGAGGGGAAGTAGCTGTTCCTGAGTCTGGTGGTGCGCGCTTTCAAGCTTCAGTACCTTCTGCCGGACGGGAGCGGGGAGAAGAAGGTGCGTCACAGCGCCAGAGACCCGGGTCCCATCCTGACTACAGGTGCTGTCTGTACGGAGTTTGTACGTTCTCCCCGTGACAGTGTGGGTTTCCTCTGGGTGCTCTGGTTTCCTCCCACAGAGGTACAGGTTTGTAGGTTAATTGGCCCTCTGTGATTTGCCCCTCGTGTGTAGGGAGTGGATGAGAACGTGGAGTAACATTGTGCACGTGTGGACGGGCGATCGATGGTCGGCGTGGACTCGGTGGGCCGGAGGCCTGTTTCCATGCTGTGTCTCTGAACTAAAGAAAAGTAAACATTACCAAAGTTGGGTAAATCTACTCAACGCTCGGTTGTCAGGGTTCCAGTGAATGGCCGTCACAGCTGTGTTTCACTTTGGTGTGAAATCGATCCTCAGATTCTGAAGATGAAACAAAAAGCTTTAGCTGGGGTTGACCAGACAGGGCGAGGGCAGATTCCAGACACTGATGGTAACTCCAGTCGGGAATAACAGCGAGGTGAAACTGCATCCTCCACTCTGCAACCGTGCTCTTCGCGTGCGTGTATATGTGTGTGTATCCACACATGTACACATATGCCTCAGAGGGCGGTGGAGATAGGTTCTGCCTCAGAGGGCGGTGGATGCCGGTTCTCTGGATGCTTTCAAGAGAGAGCTAGATAGAGCTCTTAAAAATAGCGGAGTGAGGATATGGGGAGAAGGCAGGAACGAGGTACTGATTTGGGATGATCATCACATTGAATGGCGGTGCTGGCTCGATGGGCCAAATGGCCTACTCCGGCACCTATTGTCTATTGTCTATGCATATATATATATATATATATATATATATATATATATATACGTGTATATGTATTTTTATATCCACATATCAGAAACAGTTAGTTGGGACCTATCTGTGAGGGGGGCGGGATTGGCAGCTCAATGTTCCAGGGTTCCGCTGTTTCAGATGTGATGGAGAGGGAGGTGACAGAGATGGAGGAATGACTCTACTGCTCACGGCGGCACCCAGAGAGGACACACGGGAGGGTTTGTCCGCTGGAGCGGTGCGGGTCGAGGCTGGCCTGGCGTGGGTGCGTTCACACCAGCGGCCTCTCTCCCAGTGAGGCGAGCGCTGCTCTGTGGCGCTGTGGAATGTGTAGAGACTTCACCACTGGTCCCAGCTCCGACCACTGCGCCTCCATGTTCCTGCCTTTCCCTGCAATGCTGCCTCCACATCTGCAAAGTCGTTTTATTCTCACACTTCCCTCAGCCTCCAGGAATGTTTGATCTCTCCACGGTCAACAATCACTAACCGCTTGTGCTGGTACAAGTTCACAAGTCACAGGAGCAGCATTAGGCCATTCGGCCCATCGAGTCTCCTCCACCATTCAATCATGTCTGATCTATCTGTCTCACCCGCCCAACCCCATTCTCCCGCCTTCTCCCCATAACTTCTGACACCGACACTAATCAAGAATCTGTCAATCTCTGTATTAAAAATACAACATGGCTTTATAAATTAAAACGATGTACATTTTCCCGCTGGGATGAATCGTGGACCTGTGGCGCCTAATGTCATTCGTGCAGTTAATTGGCCGTCTGAAGAAAGGACCCAATAGACAATAGACAATAGGTGCAGGAGTAGGCCATTCGGCCCATCAAGCCAGCACCGCCATTCACTGTGATCATGGCTGATCATCCCCAATTAGTACCCCGTTCCTGTCTTCTCCCCATATCCCCTGACGCCGCTATGTATCAGAGCCCATATTGCTCTCCCTTGAAAGCTTCCAGCGAACCGGCCTCCACCGGTCTGTGGAATTCTCTGAGGCAGAGAATTTTACTTCGGAGTCACGTGAGTGACTACGTGAATAGAAGCCCGTACAGCCGTTGGTGCGTCATGACGTCAGACGCTGGTGCAGTCGGGCGGGGGGAGCAGCAGCGCTCCTCCGAGCGGTAAGTTTAAACCGCGGGTTACATGGAAAGCTGGAGAATTCAGCGGGTGCAGCGGCATCTAAGGAGCGAAGGAGATGGGCGACGTTTCGGGTCGAGACCCTTCTTCAGACTTCACCCTCCATTCTCCAGCAGTTTTCGTTAACAAGTTGAAACGAGGTAAGGTTTGTTGAAATACTTTACCACAGGTCTTTTTCTGCAACGGTTGGGAGTTTTTGTAGATATGTTGCAGAAAGGGAAGAAGGTGTCGGCGAGGCGCTCCGGGGGTAGAAAGGTAAAGTGGCAGGAGAGTGTTGAGGATGGAGGCCCGTCTGGTACACCTGGTCCGGTGCTGGCTACACAGCCAGTGGTTGCGGACCCACTGCCGGGGGGCAGTGGAGGCTTGTCAGTAGGGGGCCGCTGGCAAGTCTCTGTGGCCCGTAAATGAGTCGGGCCTGGAGGTTATACCCTCCATAGGAGAGTCCGTTTGCTCACGGCTCTCCCACGTCGAGATTCTATTTCAAAAGAATGCTCGACAGGGACCAGCTCCGTGGGGAGATGAGCTCCGTGGTGCCCAAGCCAGGCTGATGGAGAGCTTGTGCTAGCAGCACCTGTTTCAGGGCTGCAGAACTATCCTGCCTGTGAGGAGGATGTTCTATCAGGGCAGTTTGCTGGGGGAGAGCAGTAAAGGTGTTCAGTGGGAGGTAATTCCGAACATTGCTGGGAAGTTTGCTGAGTGTAGAGAGGCAGGAAAGGCGATTGATGTAGAATTGGCTGAAGCCATTCAGTATATGCTCTCCCACCAGTTACAGGAGCTAGCTATGGATGAAGTAGCAAAAAACTATAAAGCTCCTGTTAATTGAGATCTCCTGAAGGTACCGGTGGTTAGTCACCAAATTTGGTCATAGATGGGTTTACCTGCTAGGGCCCAGGAGATGAAGTTTTAAAAAGTGCTTAAACTGTTGTCAGCAGGTATTACAGCTGTGGTGAAAGTTATTGATACAAATGATATGGTTGAAGCACAGCAGGATGAACTGGAACTCCGTTGTAATGCATTTTGAAACCAGTGTACCACCACGAAATCTGTTGTTTGGTGGCAATTTTGAAAAAAGGGTCAAAGACTGTTGTGAGGTTGTTATAAACCATGGCTCTCATTAAGCCAGCTGGAAGCAAGGCAAAAAAGGTTCTCTACAAGAAGTCGAGGATAACAAGGCCGCAAGGAAAGATGCTGGTAAGGAATTACCATTGACAGACAATTAATTAACTGATGTTCCTGTTCAAATTGGGGAAGGTAAAAAATTGTTTCTCAAAACAATGGCAGCAGTTGACATCAGATTTGTTCATACTTAGTGTATTGAAGGGGTGAAAAATTGGATTTTTACTATAAGGACAGTCTACCTAGTCAACATTTTCCTAGTAGTAAACTTATTTTCAGATGAGGAAAATCTGCTTATTCAAGCAGAGATTCAGTCGTTACATGAGAAGGGGTAATTGAGCCTTCTGTCTATCAAAGTCAATAATTTAGGTCAAGTATATTTCCCAGATCTAAAAAGACTGGGGGATGTAGAATTATTCTGGATTTATCGAATTTGACCAAATTTGTTTGTTATAGGCATTTCAAAATGGAGAACTTTACCACGGGCAAACATCTAATGTCCAAAGGGTATTATATGGCAACCATTGATTTAAAGAATGCATATTACGCAGTGTCTATTCATGGTGATGATAGAAGATATTTGAAATTTATTTGGATGACTGAGCTGTGGCAATTCAGGACATTGCCGAATGGATTAACTTCAGCTCCTAGATTATTTACTAAATTGGTAAAACCTGTGTTAGCATTGCTTAGAGCTCAGGGGCATGTGGTAATGGCCTATTTAGATGATTTCTGATTGTTGGAAAGACTCATGCTGAAACTCAATCATCAGTTTCAGTTGTTAAAATCATTTTTGAACAAATGGGATTTGTTATTCACCCAGGTAAATCTAAATTATCACCCAGTCCAAATTATTGATTATCTGGGATTTACCATTAATTCCAATCACATGTTGGTAACTTTGCCCAGGGATAAATTGAATCAGTTAATTGAGGACTGTGTTAATCTCGTTGGAGAACAACAGCCTTTGATTAGACAAGTAGCCAGTTTTATTGGGAAGTTGTTGCAGCTTTTCCAGCTGTGCAGTATTGTCCTCTGCATTATCAACAATTACAACCATCAAAGGAACAGGCACTGAGAATACAAAGGGGCTATTTTTGATAGGCCTATGCAGTTGTCAGCTGGGGCGATTGCTGACATACAATGGTGGATAGTACATGTTTCAAAAAATTTAAGGAAGGTTTCGTGGAATCACCGTCACTGATATTACAGACTGATGTGAGTGCACTGGGTTGGGGTGCAACAGATATGTCTTCTAGTTGTGGAGGCAGATGGAATGTGGATGAGACATCGCTTCCTCAATTAAGAGGGACTGATTATTTAGAGTTGTTGGGCACCTGGTATGGGCTCAAAGCTTATTGTTCTACAAGGAGGGATCTGCATGTGCAGCTCAGATTCACAACACCACAGCAGTGGCATATGTAAACCACATGGGTGCAGTTAAGTCACAGTCTTGTGATAGACTGGCTAACCAGATTTGGAGCTGGTGTATTGACCAAAATATCTGGCTTTCAGCACTTTATTTGCCAGGAAGAGGTCACGTCAGTTAATGACAACATTGAATGGATGTTAAATCAGGATGTGTTTAACCAAATGATTGATCAGTATGCATTGCCAGATATTGATCTTGTTTGCATCAGTTACCTAGATATGTTTCATGGTAACCAGATACTGGGGCAGTAGCAGTGGATGCATTTTCGCTGCATTGGGGGAGGAATGTTTGTGTATGTATTTCCTTCATTCTGTCTCATCAGCAGATGTTTGCAAAAGATCAAGGAGGACTCCGCTTCAGGGGTATTGGTAGTGCCAGATTGGCCTACACGAGCATGGTTTCCCGTTGTATTACAAATGGCTAGGGAGCCTTACATGCTTATGCCCAAGAATAAAAATCTACTGGTAAATCCAGTTACTGGGGATCAACATCCTTTATAGGATCGTATTGATCTGTTAATTTGCAGATTATAAGGAGGCCATACCTGGGGAGAGGACTGTCTCATCGGACGGTGGATGTTCTCACGTCGGCCTGCAGGGATAGTACACAGCAGCAATATATCACCTATATAAGGAAGTGGGAGCAATTCTGCCTACAGCAGGATATTGTATACCACACGTCAGGGATCACGGATGTATTGGAGTTGTCAACTCTTTATTTTGACCAAAAAATTAAGTTACAGTGCAATTAATTCAGCCAGAAGTGCTCTGTCTTCTTATTTACCTATGAATGCAGAATTGCATACAGTAGGGACACATCCGTTAGTTCACGATTCATGAAGGGAGTTTTCAATTCTAATCCTCCTAAACTCAGGTATGCCGGTATTTGCAATGTGAGTGAGGTTTTTATGCTTCTTCGCCAGTGGGCTCCGGTTACAAGCCTATCTATAGCCAAAGTAACTATGAAGGTGGTCATGCTTCTGGTGTTGGTTTCAGCCCAACGTGTACAAACATTGCAAAAGCTACGGCTAGATAGAATGCATGTGTCGGCTGATGCCATTATATTTTTATATCTATGATTTGCTTAAACATAATAAAAGAGGCATGACAGGATGTAAGATGGTGTTTTCAGCATACCCCGCAGATGATCGCTTCTGTATAGTCTCACATTTATCTCTTTACATTGAGATTACTAAACCTCTGAGAGGAACAGAGTTGGCTTTGTTTATTAGTCACAAAAAACCACACAGTAAGGTGTCGGTGCAAACGATTGCAAGGTCCTCGCGGCCGCAGGATGGTCCAGTGAGCTAATTTTCAGAGGTTTTGTCACAAGCCGATTTCAAGGCTCGGGGTGTTTGCTGATTCTGGTGTCAGTACTGTTACATTTTTCCCCTGAGTTAGAGGGGTTTGTTATGATCTCTTTGTAAATAAACTGTTATTCCATTTAACAAATGTATTACTGATGCATGATTGATTGTTAACGACTTTTGAGTCAATCCAGGCAGTGTGAACGTCGGATTTGAGTCTGCGGCATGAATTCACAGTGCTTTGAAGTCTTCACGTAGTCACTCACGTGACTCCGAAGTAAAAATAGTAAGATTAAACGAGAACTTACCAGTTTGAAGTTTGATCTTTATTTTATGAGGAGTCGAGTTGAGGGACTACGTGCCCTCCGCTCCCACCCTCATAGATCTCATCTGGTAGTTCTAGTTTTATCATCTTACCGTTATACTTCGGTCATTGTTAGCTGTGAATTCATTCCGCTGCTTTGAAGATTGACGCACCAACGGCTGTACGGGCTTCTATTCACGTAGTCCCTCAACTCGACTCCTCATAAAATAAAGATCAAACTTCAAACTGGTAAGTTCTCGTTTAATCTTACTATTCCACAGACTCACAACTTTCTGTGAGAAAAAGTGTTTCCTCGTCTCCGTTCTAAATGGCTTACCTCTTATTCTTAAACTGTGGCCCCTGGTTCTGGACTCCCCCAACATGTTTCCAGCCTCTTATGTTTCAAACCCTCCCCCTGTCTCACAGTGCGAGTTGGCCCACGAGTGACCCCGAGTTTTCACTCGTGGTGATCACGTACGATGAACGTAGCGGCAACGTCGGAACTCGCACGATCAACTTGTCCACTCGTGGCGCTAACGGCAGGTACTCGGAAAACTTGTTAACTCGTGAAAAAAATCAAACGTGTTTGATTTTTTCCACGAGTCAAATTAACTGTTCAAGTTAAAAATGGAAACATTTAAACTCGTTGCAATAACGTAATGGCCCGTGCGGTTACCTTAGTGTCTCGTGAGTCTATCGTGGGAACTTTCTTATAATCTTAAAGGGACTGAACCAAAGATAGTCACAAAAATGCTGGAGGAATTACATGTGGTTAAGTTACATGTGGCTCCGGGAGGTAAAGAGGCTTGAGAAATATAAATGCTGAAATACGCGCGGATCAACACGGGGTATCCAGAGCTGAAAGTTGCAATGAAATGAGATTGAAGAAGACGACTTTGACACAAAAAGCAGGAGTAACTCAACGGGACAGGCGGCAGGAGAGAAGGAAAAATGCAACAAAAGTGAAACTATCCCCAGGGAAAATCGAGAACTTCTTGGCTCCCTTCTCCTCAGACCTAAACGCAGCGATCCCCCCTTCTCTGTGTTATGTGTGTCAACATGCATTCATTCCTGAATTCAGAGAAAAAGGCGAATGTATTCCCCCCCTCGCCCCCCGAAAACAAACCTAATCCACGTTTCCCAAACACCAGTCCGAAAAAGGGTCTCAACCCGAAACGTCACCCATCCCTTCTCTCTGCCTGTCCCATGAGTTACTCCAGCTTTTTGTGTCTATTTTTCCAAACACTCGTTAGAATCAAGAAGCCATCTCTTGGGCATCTCCACTTCCGTTTTTTTCTGGAGGGATTAAAACTAATTAAATGTGTGGGAAACAAACTAAAAATGCAAAACAGTTGTCTAAATATCAAAAGCGTATGCATTGCAATTTGCAGCGGAGATAGAAAATATTCAGTAGCGCGCACCACACACACATATGTCCTACTTCCCGAAGTTACTTAAGATATATATATATATTTATTTATTTTATTTGTTTATATATATATATATATAAACAAATATATATATCTAATATATCATCTATATCTATATCTATATCTTAAGTAACTTAATAGCGGGAAGTAGGACATATGTGTGTGTGGTGTGCGCGCTACTGAATATTTTCTATCTCCGCTGCAAATTGCAATGCATACACATGTCCATGTGCTGTATATATACATTTGCGTGATTCCTGGGTTCTACTATATATAACTATATTGCCTACTATATTGCCTATATATAAAATGAGAGAGAGAGAGAGAGAGTGTATATATATAAGGGCTGAATGGCCTACCCTGCACCTATTGTCTATGCTTATATATATATAAGCATAGACAATAGTGCAGGGGTAGGCCTTTCAGCCCTTCGAGCCTGCACCGCCATTCAATTGATCATCGCTGATCATCCAACTCAGTATCCTGTACCTGCCTTCTCTCCATCCCCTGATCCCTTTAGCCACAACGGTCGCATCTAACTCCCTCTTAAACATAGCCAATGAACTGGCTTCAAACCTTCTGTGGCAGATAATTCCACAGATCCACCACTCTCACAATTGCAGTATATATAATATATATGTATTTGTAGATTTCAATTTCCAACCCCGAAGCAATTGAGAGGCGATTTCTTGGGGCCATGTAATTTAACGTGTGTCTTTGCTTTTAAAGTGAAGCTGTTTAATTGTTTACGCCGCGCTGTGTTTCGTGTTGGGGAGAGTGCTGCTGTTACAATGCTTTCGATTCTATACTGCCCTCCCCCTTAAAATGCCTAAATTTGTCTTTGTGCCCGCTCTCTGGGAGCAATCCAAACCATGGGAACTGAAACATCGATCAACCAGACATCGGCCAACACGGAGGCCCTGATTACTGAAAACAAAGTAAATGTACCCAGACCTCATTATCTTCCATCCGGTAACCATGGCACCACACTTTCAACAGAAACCTGGGACATTGGATTGTCTGAAAGAAGGGTCCCAAGCAAAAAAAAGTGTGTGTCTCTGTCTGTGTGTATCTCTGTCTGTGTGTATCTGCACTGTGTGTGTGTGTCTCTGCTGGTCGGGTCCCTGGCGGCCGCACAAAGTCAGTTACCGAGCTGCTTCCTTCCTTGGCGGCCAGGTCGGGACGGCGGCCGCTCAAAGTCAGTCCCCAAAGTATGCCCGGAGCGCTCAAGCAAATTCACTCCCCGGCGATAAAACATATAGCGACACACGGAAACAGGCCATCTCTGCCCTTTTACTCAGTGCCGTTTACAGTCCCTAGTCCCATCTACCTGCACTCAGACCGGATGTTTACAGCATTTAAAAAACATAAAGCACCAAGAAATACTTAACGTTAGAGGGTGCGCATTTTCCCTTTGTGGGTCATATCAATAGATGTAACTCAAAGCCACAGGATGGAGATGTATTTTATTGTTGCTTTATTAAAACATACCTTCATTCACGGTTGGCTCAAGTGTAACTTTAACTCGGGAGAGGAAGTTGGAGTATCGCAGCAATGACATACCCGTGGGAAACTCGGTTACACACTTGATCATAAAATTGAAGTCTCGTACACAGCCACAACTTCGGGGTATCAACTACCGTCTATTTCACCGTAGCTAACAATAGCATATATCGGAACTTTTTTGCATATATTCATTGTTTTATCTCTCCATATCGTCTATATCTCACGTTTCCCTTAACCCTAGTCTGAAGGATTGGGTCTCCACCCGAAACGTATTCTTCTCTCCAGATCTATTTCCTTCCTATTCATTGTTCATTCACATAAAGTATGAATATATTTCTATTTTATAGACGTCTTGCTAGTTTCACTGTTTGTATCCCTTCATTATCACCTCTTCCACGACCAACAATGGACCATTGTGGGCTCCACCTTTCTTGAGTCATCGGTGCCGGCTGTGATTTGTTCTGTACGTCTAATTTCCCTCAACTGACTCTCATTCTGAAGAAGCCCCAGTCTAATTCCACTTATGGGCCCAGTCCAGAACAAGGGAGACCTGATCAAATGTTGGAGCTTAAAGTACAGGACCCGAGTATTTAAGTACATAGTTAAAGCGTGTTCCCTAGTACTAAATAACATTGATTACAGGGGTGAAGCTATGGAAGTTCTAGCAGAGAACACTTAATTAAAAACATTTATCATAGCCAGCAGATGTCAGCTATTTACGTAATCAGACATCAGCCTATTTTATTTTAGACTTTTTAGACTCACGTGATTTCGAACAGTACTTAATAAAATCATTTACCTATTAACAAGTTACTTATTTTTACCTTTGTATTCTTAATCAATATATTTGTATCTTTGTTGTAGAGAAGGTACACAGACACCTTAAAGTCGTTAAGGTGTCGATGTAAGGTGACATCGTTACTATCAATTAAAGGTGTATACACATCATCTACATTTGTGTGTAAACTTATAAACTAATATGTAACAGTATAATATGGTGTAGCCTGTGTAACCAGTTTGGAATTTAAGGGTGGCGAGTGTAGGAGAGATACGAGGGGAAATGTAAAGTTTAATAAGATTGAGCCAAGGTCGGAATTTAATGGTGGCGAGATAGAGAAAATTAGAATTGAAGAAAGATTGATGTGAAAGGAGTACAGCATGCAAGATAAAGCAGCAGATATAGGGATAGAAACTGTAATAAAAAGCTGCTTGTTTCTGGGATTCAGAGAGCAAATAGAGAACGGACAGGTGGTGTCGTCTCTGAATGTTCCAAGGTGATATTTGCAAATAAAGGCTTCCGTCTTCTTGAAGAATTCTCTGTGTCTGTGTCATATTGTCCAAATTTGAGTCTTAAAACCACGACAAAATTGGCGCAGCGAGCAGAGTAGGATAGAGGTCCGTTCAGAAGAGGACGACCAGCCAAGGGCGCTTCCTAGCCCCATGGGGCTCCCCGGGACAACAGGAAAGGGTGGCCACCCGCAGAAAAGTAATCGGTTTTCCGCTTTATTTGGACTAATGACCTGTTTAAACGGGGACCAGAAGCATCTAGGTGATTGACAGGGCTTCTCCTACCCAACGAACCTGCACTAAATTGCTCTAAAAAGGAGACCCGGAGGATTGTCCGAGAAGACTGCGCTGTGTGGTGAGTAATGTATATATATTATTAAAGAGTTTATTAAGTCCTCGTGGATACCACCCTGAGATGTCAGGGGCTTGCACGGACGAGGAAAGTATTCTGTGGATACCACCCTGAGACATCAGGGGTTTGAACGGGCAGAATAAAGTATTTTGTGGATACCACCCTAAGAGGTCAGGGGTTTGTACGGGCAAAATACTAATTTAGAATAAGTGGGTAACAGAAACAGTGTACACAATGATAAAATATTGTAGAATAGCAGAAAGTAGAATAGCAATAAGAATAGTGTAATGTAATATAGTGACTACGAGGACAGAGGAGGTGTAACGACTGAGTTTCTTGACTGTTTGTGGAGATAAAATTGCTACACTCTCTCTGCTGAGAGATCAAGACAAAATGTGCTTCTTTGTTTGGAGATTAATGGGAGTGGGGTATGGTCAGATGTTGAGTGACTAGGAATTTGATTGGTTGTGATCTTAGTGGGGTGTGGTTAGAATTTGAGTGACGGTGAGTCTGACTAATCACGATCTGAATCAATATCCAATCACAGCGCTCAGGAACCTGACTGATGGGGATTAGACCATCCTACTTTAACTTAAAAGGGGAGATAAGAATTATATAAATGTTAATTTGGAAACTTTAATCTGTGTAGAAAATTGCATAATTTCTTTGAAGTAAGAATGGAACGAATGTGATTTGTGTGTAAAAACCGGTTTTGAATGAATGAGAAAGTTCATATATGTGATAAGTCTTTTGTTTGTTGTAGGCCACATGCTGTAAGGATATGTGTGTGTGTTCCTTTAAGAAATTGTAAGCAATGGGGGAGGTTACTAACAGCTGTAAGACTTTGTATCATCGCAGCTTAAAAGGGGAAAGTTGGAAAATGAAGGTTGCTTGGTTTTGCTGATGTTTCTATAGATTTCTTTTCAGTAAAGTTAATTTGAAAAATTGTTACTAGTACTAGGAATTGGAAATTTAAAAATAGTGGTGAGAATGGATTTAAATAATTGGAAATAAGTTAATTGCTGAAACATGACCAGCTTTTGTGGTTTATTTAGATAAACATTCTGGTTGGAAAAGGGTAATGATTGTTTACTGAGATTTCCAGAAACAGTTGTGAGGAAGTGGACCTAAGAAGGCACTTTCAAGATAAATGTGTGACAAGATGGAAGTGTTAATTATGAATTATATGCCACAGATAAGTTGGAAAGGTGGGAAGAGAGGAGAGGAGAGGAGAGGAAAGGAATTAGATGTACTTAAGCAGTTTACAGAGAAAAGGAGAGAGAGGCAGTGAGGAGGTAACAGAAGTAGGAAACGACAGCTGTGAAAGTAATAAATCAGGAGGAGTCAGTGGAAGATTGTAAAAAGAAGGTGAATAAATTTGCAAAGGAGGATAGATTATCTGAGAAGTAAGAAATTGAGTTTAGAATGAGAAAGAAGGCATACCAGAAAGGATTAAGGCGGGAAGCAGAGGGATAAATTGATGAGACTGCTTTAAAAAGATAAGAGCAGGACAGACACAGATTATCCTTTGGGGCACCCATAAGGGCTAAACAATTTTTTTTTTAAACGACAAAAAAACAACCTTACCCAATGTTCCTGATGGGGCAGGAAATGCATTATGGCTTTGGAGGACGATTATTGGCTATGGGAGGTTTGAAGGCACTGTTGGTGAAAGTGATAGGAACCACTAAACTCCTGAAGATGGCTGGTATAAAATGCTGTGAACAATGCAATAAACAATGGCATGCTGTTTGATACAATCAGGCAGAGGGTATGGCAGGCCCTCAGACAATAATCCAGCAGCCTATCTGGAGAACCAGCTGAAAAGGTGGAGAATGGAAACTGAACAAGAAATAGAAGGCAACCAGTTAATGAACACTATATTTTGAACCGCTGTGATGGATGTCATTCCCCCTAGAGTCAAGTCTAGATTGGAAGAGGTGGTGGGATTGTCATCTATTTCCCACCCCCGATTCAGCGATCATTTGGTCAATGATGTTGAGAAATATCGCAAAGATAGGAAAAAGGACTTGCAGACCAGCAGGAAGAGGTGCAGAGAAAAATGATGCAAATGTAACTTGAAGAGCTCAAAAAGAAAGAGCGTGAAAAAGAAAAGACAATGTTGTCAATAACAACAGACCTGGTTGAAAAGTCTGAAATAAGTGATGCACCGACACACAGTGAGTCCCATGACAGAGCCAAACAGGGGCCAGAGAATTCCATGCCAATAATAGATGTATTTGGGAGAGTGTTTCCTCAAGTGCCCCATCAGGAGTGAAATAAATCTGGATATAAGCCCAGACAGGACTGGGGTCCCCAAGGGTGGGAGGGATCTCAAGGAAGAAGTCAAGAAAGGCTAGTAAGGAGATAGGTAATGGATAAGGTGTGTTGGTGATGTGAACAGGTATGGTAATCAGGAAATAATAATAATTAAGATAGTGGTGAACATAGCTATGGTAAGAACATTAAGAAGAGGTATTAAATACACCTAGGCTAGGATGCAGCAGGGTTTTAATACTAGCCCCATGTTTTTAATCAGATGTTAAAGGCAGATTTGGAAGGTGTTGATATAGTGTGTGGATGATTTGTTGGTTTGTTCCACAAGTGAGAAGCAATGTGAGAGAGACATTGTAATTATCTTGGAAAAGATGGCATAGGAGGTCATAAAGTATCAAGGAAGAAGTTGTTGTTTTGTCAGCAGCAGCTAGAATATTTTGGACGTGTAATATCTAAAGAAGTAATATTTTGGATGTGTAATATCTAAAGAAGTAAAAGCTATAGCGCAGGATCAAATTGAAGTGATAATTGAAGTTCCCAAACCTCAGACAGTAGGACAGATGATGATGATCTTGGGAATGGCAGGATATATTTCAGACTAGATTGGAAAGTATGTTGAAATTGTGATGGCATTAAGGAAAATAATGAAGGAAGAAGGACACACAAGTCTGAGAAATGTTTTAAAGTCAGAGCCTTTGAATGAAGGGGACAAAAAGGTTTTTCTTATGGATGTTTCTTGTTAAAGCAAGTATGCAGGGTTTGAAGTGGTGCATCAGGATGAATTAGACTTAAGGTAATCAAATTGGAAGCTTGCCTGCAATCATGCTTAGCTCAGTTGGCAGAAATTAAGGCTTTAAGAGCAGCATGTGACATGAGGGAAGGCAAGAAAGCTGAAGTTTATACTGACTAAGCATATGTACATGGGGTCTGGCACATGTTTGGAGCAGTAGGGAAACAGAAATGCTTTGAGAAACGCAACGGAGACCCCATGCAAAGTTAGCAGTAAAGTACAGACCTGATAAGGGGAAAGATGAAGCCGGGGCACCAGCTGTCATTAAATGCCAAGCACATAAGAAATGAAATCAAAGTGCAGACGAAGCAGCCAGAACAGCATCTGGAGGATGATCAGCTGTTATTGCGCCTGGGGTAAGCTTGGATCAATTGGGTGCAAGAACGCTACAGGCCCTTAGAGTAAAACACAGATTTGAGTGTGTAACACCTGCAGTCACAGGGCATGGTGGAAAGAATAAATGGAGCATTGAAGGTTAATAAAAATAATATTTGTGTAACTACATGGTTGAATTGGATCGATGCCCTGCCATTGGCACTGAAGAGATGTTGCATGCAAAACTAACAAAAATAACCCACATAACATCACATGAGATGCTTACTGCCCGACCCACGTCAGTGGCACAATGGAGAGGTCCCAACAAGGGACTGAGCTTGGAACAGTTAGAGGTAGAATTTAAGAAGTATATGGAACATTTAATTATGATATACATGTCTATTTATGCACAGGCAAAGTAAAAACAGTTGGAAGTGGACCAGGAGGAAGGACCCTTTAATCCTGGAGACAAGGTGTGTGTATGAGCTTTCCGAACCACCCACCGCTGTTCAGGTAGAAGGTTGATCTACCTGGTACCATTTCAATCATTACATGAGGGATGTCCCGCAGGTACGACTCGATAATAGCCCTGAGATAAGTGAACAGGAGGACAAAAAAGTGAGGGAAAAGCAGAGTTCTAACAAGAACGTTGTTTGACGTCAGTGGTGGGCAAATTAATGGAAAGGATACTGAGAGATAATATATATAAGCATCTGGATAAACAGGGTCTGATTAGGAACAGTCAACATGGATTTGTGCCTGGAAGGTCATGTTTGACTAATCTTCTTGAATTTTTTGAAGAGGTTACTAGGGAAATTGATGAGGGTAAAGTGGTGGATGTTGTCTATATAGACTTCAGTAAGGCCTTTGACAAGGTTACATATGGAAGGTTGGTTAAGAAGGTTTAATTGTTGGGTATTATTGGTGGAGTAGCAAGATGGATTGAACAGTGGCTGAATGGGAGATACCAGAGAGTAATGGTGGATGGCTGTTTGTCAGGTTGGAGACCGGTGACTAGTGGGGTGCCTCAGGGATCTGTGTTGGGTCCACTGTCTTTTGTCAGATACATCAATGATCTGGATGATGGTGTGGTAAATTGGATTAGTAAGTATGTAGATGATACTAAGATAGGTGGTGTGGATAATGAAGTAGATTTTCAAAGTCTACAGAGAGATTTAGGCCATTTGGAAGTGTGGGATGAAAGATGGCAGATGGAGTTTAATGCTGATAAGTGTGAAGTGCTACATCTTGGCAGAACAAGAGAAAATGGGACGTAGATGGTAAATGGTAGCGAATTGAGGAATGCAGTTGAACAGAGGGATCCAGGAATAACTGTGCATAGTTCCCTGAAGGTGAAATCTCATGTAGATAGGGTGGTAAAGAAAACCATTGGTGTGCTGGCCTTTACAAATCAGAGCATTCAGTATAGAAGTTGGGATGTAATGTTAAAATTGTACAAGGCATTGGTGAGGACAATTCTGGAGTATGGTGTACAATTTGGTCGCCAAATTATAGGAAAGATGTCAACAAAATAGAGCGTGTACAGAGGAGATTTACTAGAATGTTGCCTGGGTTTCAGCAACTAAGTTACAGAGAAAGGTTGAACAAGTTAGGTCTTTATTCTTTGGAGCGCAGAAGGTTAAGGGGGACTTGATAGATGTCTTTAAAATTATGAGAGGGATAGACAGAGTTGACGTGGATAAGCTTTTTCCATTGAGAGTAGGGAAGATTCAAACAAGAGGACATGTTTTGAGAATTAAGGGACAGAAGTTTAGGGGTAACATGAGGGGGAACTTCTTTACTCAGAGTGGTAGCTGTGTGGAATGAGCTTCCAGTGGAAGTGGTGGAGGCAGGTTCGATTGTATCATTTAAAAATAAATTCGATAGGTATATGAACGGGAAAGGAATGGAGGGTTATGGTCTGAGTGTAGGTAGATGGGACTCGGGGAGAATAAGTGTTAGGCACAGACTAGAAGGGACGAGATGGCCTGTTTCCGTGCTACAATTGTTAGATGGTTAAGATATTGTGAGGTTTTTGGATACATTAGTGACAATGAGACTGGTGTAAGTAAGGTCAGAATGAGGGGGTGTATGTGTCTTGTTTGGGGAATAATGTTTCACCTTCATACGTAATAATACTAGCCCGGAAGGATCTTTCACTAAAGCCATGGATAAGCTAAAAAAAAAACGAAGGAGTGAGGTTAAACGCAACGCAGGATTCGGACATCAATTGTTTGGGTGGCTGGAGAGCATGTTGGGGGGTTGGGGAGCATGGCTGTTTAAAATTGGTTTGACCATTGGGGTCGCATTACTTGCAGTGGCAATAATGTTGAGCTGTGTTTTCCCCTGTATTAAGTCTCTCCTGGTGAAAGCTACTGTGAAGCAAGTACCAATGATAACGGGTGAGGCTGAATCCGGCCCTCCAGGAAAGTGGACCCCGGTGATAGAATACTGTTACGATGGAGAAGAAGTGTTGGGAACATTTTAAACAAAGTCTGTAAGGGAAGCAGGATCTTTTTTTCCTCCCTCACGTAACGGGGGTGGGTTTTTGGCCCAGTTTCTCAGGGAGTCAGAGAAAGAAAACTACACAGTATTACACTAACTTAATTAGAAGAGCCTGCATTTTGGACTCTATGGGTGATTCGACCTGGGGGATGTGTGTGTAGTTTTCTTTGTCTGTTGAGACTCGGTGGGAGTCTCAAAGGGAGGAGTTATATGGAAGTTCTAGCAGAGAACACTTAATTAAAAACATTTATCATAGACAGCAGATGTCAGCTATTTCCGTAATCAGACATCGGCCTATTTTATTTTAGACTTTATAGACTCACGTGATTTCTAACAGTACTTAATAAAATAATTTACCTATTAACAAGTTACTTATTTTTACCTTTGTATTCTTAATGAATACATTTATATCTTTGTGTGTAAACTTATAAACTAATATGTAACAGTATAATATGGTGTAGCCTGTGTAACCAGTTTGGAATTTAAGGGTGGCGAGTGTAGGAGAGATACGAGGGGAAATGTAAAGTTTAATAAGATTGAGCCAAGGTCGGAATTTAATGGTGGCGAGATAGAGAAAATTAGAATTGAAGAAAGATTGGTGTGAAAGGGGTACAGCATGCAAGATAATGGGGCTAGAAACTAATAAAAAGCTGATTGTTTCTGGGATTCAGAGAGCAATTAGAGAACGGACAGGTGGTATCGTCTCTGAATGTTCCAAGCTGATATTTGCAAATAAAGGCTTTCGTCTTCTTGAAGAATTCTGTGTCTGTCATATTATCCAAATTTGAGTCTTAAAACCACGACAAAGCCAGCGAGCTTTGTCAAACAAAGGGCGTGGAAATCAGAACCGGTGTCACTGGAAGGTGAAACCCTTTCCACTCTGTGAGGTGTACATTCCACATCTGGTTTTCTGCCACCTCGCAATGCAATGCTCTTTCCAAACCCCCAGTTTTATGACAGGAAATATTAAAATGAGCCGTTCTCAATCCATATTTCACCATTGTTTCAATTTTTTCCCAGCCTGTCAGCGATTCGTTAGATACTCAGTTCGTTTTAGGTTTCGTTTTAGAAATACAGTGTGGAAACTAGGCCCCGCAACCATGATATAGTTGGGATCACGGAGACATGGCTCCAGGGGGACCAAGGCTGGGAGCTGAACATCCAGGGATATTCAATATTCAGGAGGGATAGACAGAAAGGAAAGGGAGGTGGGGTAGCGTTGCTGGTGAGAGAGGAGATTAATGCAATTGAAAGGAAGGACATTAGCTTGGAGGATGTTATTTTAACATTTTAACATCGATTTTAACATTTAAGAGTAAAGTGGAAAGGTATATGGACGTGAAGGGAATGGAGGGGTATGGTCTGAGTGCAGGTAGATGGGACTAGGGGAAAACAAATGGTCGGCACGGACTGGAAGGGCCGAGAGGCCTGTTTCCGTGCTGTAATTGTTATATGGTTATATGGTTATATGATGTGGAATCGATATGGGTAGAGCTGCGAAACTCTAAGGGGCAGAAAACGCTAGTGGGAGTTGTGTACAGGCCACCTAACAGTAGTAGTGGAGTTGGGGATGGCATCAAACAGGAAATTAGAAATGCATGCAACAAGGGTAAAACAGTTATAATGGGTGACTTCAATCTACATATAGATTGGGTGAATCAAATGGGCAGGGGTGCTGAGGAAGAGTATTTCTTGGAATGTATGCGGGATAGTTTTCTAAACCAACATGTAGAGGAACCAACGAGAGAGCAGGCTATTCTAGACTGGGTATTGAGTAATGAGGAAGGGTTAGTTAGCAGTCTTGTTGTGCGTGGCCCCTTGGGCAAGAGTGACCATAAAATGGTTGACTTCTTCATTAGGATGGAGAGTGACATAATTAAGTCAGAAACAAGGGTTATGAACTTAAACAAAGGTATGAGGCGTGAATTGGCCAAGATAGACTGGCAAGTGATTCTTAAAGGGTTGACAGTGGATGTGCAATGGAAGGTATTTAAAGACTGCATGGATTAACTACAACAATTGTTCATCCCAGTTTGGCAAAATAATAAATCAGGGAAGGTAATGCATCCATGGCTAACAAGGTAAATCAGGGATAGTAAAAAAACAAAAGATGAAGCTTACAAATTAGCCAGAAAAAGCAGCCAACCAGAGGACTGGGAGAAATTCAGAGTCCAGCAGAGGAGGACAAATGGCTTAATTAGGAAAGGGAAAAATAGATTATGAAAGAAAACTGGCAGGGAACATAAAAACTGACTACAAAAGTTTTTAAAGATATGTGAAGAGTAAGGGATTAGTTAAAACAAATGTAGGTCCCTTGCAGTCAGAAAGAGGTGAATTGATCATGGGGAACAAGGACATGGCAGACCAATTGAATAACTACTTTGGTTCTGTCTTCACTAAGGAAGACAAATAATCTGCCGGAAATAGCAGGGGACCGGGTGTCAAATAAGGTGGAGGAACTGAGTGAAATCCAGGTTAACCGGGAAGTGGTGTTGGGTAAATTGAATGGATTAAAGGCCGCTAAATCCCCAGGGCGAGATAGTCTGCATCTCAGAGTACTCAAGAAAGTAGCCACAGAAATAGTGGATGCATTAGTGATAATTTTTCAAAACTCCTTAGGTTCTGGAGTAGTTCCTGAGGATTGGAGGGTAGCTAATGTAACCCCACTTTTAAAAAAAGGAGGGAGAGAGAAAACGGGGAATTACAGACCAGTTAGTCTAACATCGGTAGTGGGGAAACTACTAGAGTCAGTTATTAAAGATGGGATAGCAGTACATTTGGAAAGTGGTGAAATCATTAGACAAAGTCAGCATGGATTTACGAAAGGTAAATCATGCCTGACGAATCTTATAGAATTTTTCGAGGATGTAACTAGCAGAGTGGATAAGGGAGAACCAGTGGATGTGTTATATCTAGACTTTCAGAAGGCTTTCGACAAGGTCCCACATAAGAGATTAGCATACAAACATAAAGCACACGGTATTGGGGGTTCAGTATTGATGTGGATAGAGAACTGGCTGGCAGACGCGAAGCAAAGGGTAGGAGTAAGCGGGTCCTTTTCAGAATGGCAGGCAGTGACTAGTGGGGTACCGCAAGGCTCAGTGCTGGGACACCAGCTATTTACAATATCTATTAATGATTTGGACGAGGGAATTGAATGCAACATCTACAAGTTTGCGGATGACACTAAGCTGGGGGGTAGTGTTAGGTGTGAGGACGTTGCTAGGAGGCTGCAAGGTGACTTGGATAGGCTGGGTGAGTGGGCAAATGCATGGCAGATGCAGTATAATGGGGATAAATGTGAGGTTATGCACTTTGGTGGCAAAAACAGGAGGGTAGACTATTATCTGAATGGTGGCAAATTAGGAAAAGGGGAGATGCAACGAGATCTGGGTGTCATGGTACACCAATCTTTGAAAGTAGGTATGCAGGTGCAGCAGGCAGTGAAGAAAGCAAATGGTATGTTAGCATTCATAGCGAAAGGATATGAGTATAGGAGCAGGGAGGTTCTACTGCAGTTGTATAGGGTTTTGGTGAGACCACACCTGGAGTATTGCTTACAGTTTTGGTCTCCAAATCTGAGAAAATATATTCTTGCCATAGAGGGGGTACAGAGAAGGTTCACCAGACTGATTCCTGGGATGTCAGGACTTTCATATGAGGAAAGACTGGATAGACTTGGCTTGTACTCGCTAGAATTTAGAAGACTGAGGGGGGATCTTATAGAAACGTACAAAATTCTTAAGGGTTTGGATAGGCTAGATGCAGGAAGATTGTTCCCGATGTTGGGGAGGTCCAGAACAAGGGGGTCACAGTCTAAGGATAAGGAGGAATTCCTTTAGGACCGAGGTGAGGAAAACATTTTTCACACAGAGATTGGTGAGTCTCTGGAATTCTCTGCCACAGAAGGTAGTTGAGGCCAGTTCATTGGCTATATTTAAGAGGGAGTTAGATGTGGCCCTTGTGGCTAAAGGGATCAGGGGGTATGGACAGAAGGCAGGTTCAGGATACCGAGTTGGATGATCAGCCATGATCATATTGAACGGCGGTGCAGGCTCGAAGGGCCTAATGGCCTACTCCTGCACCTATTTTCTATGTTTCTATGTTTCTATGTTGATGTGTAGCGGTTACCTACTGAGGTTCCACCATTCACCTGTGACCAAACATCAGCAAGAGGTCCGTGTGTTACAACTTGCACCAATGTTCCTCTCCATCTATTTCACTCCACATTTGCTCCCTGTATCATCGCATCCACCCTCGTCATATCGAATGATTCTGTGGCCCGGTAATCGATCAACAGCGGTGATAAATCAACACGGTAAAACATTCTGATGATTATTAGTTGAGAGGAACTGGGGATGAATCAAGATCACTGGTCTTAAAACAGAAGAGATAATAATCTGGATACATAACCCAACATATAGCAAAGAGCAAAACTTCAGACCTTAAGCCGAGAAGTTGCATCAATTGGCACTGTGACACGGGTAACGGCTGGTTCACAGAAAAAACACACAAGGTGTAGTTCAGCAGGTGAGGCACAGTTCTGGAGAACATGGATAGGCGACGTTTCGGGTCCAAACCCTTCGTCTCTTGTCCATTCACCCACCCGTGTTCTCCAGACCTACACCGTGACCTGCTGAGCTAATCCAACACTTTGTGTCTTTCGTTTCCATCGTTTGACATCGTCACTGATAATGGGTCTGGTTTTATAGGTTTCGATCAAAAGTTATGCGTTGTGCCCCTGATCAGTTAAAAGTCATGAGTATAATAATCTGTTAAATCTTCTCCGGGCACCGTACGGCTGCGGGGTTGAACCATGAATTTAACGTTTGCACGTAATCAGCAGCGACTTGTGCCTCACATTCTTTGTATTCTGAGGTTCTTTATGCTCACTCGCAGGGTATTGCGGATACCCTGTCCTCCCGCTCCAGTTGCTGCTGCTATTGTGACCGGATGAGGTGTGATGTTGGTTAGCCAACCAGCATGGATCCACCTCTAAGCCAGCAACTGACAGACTCCTTGTAACCGACGTGATCTCCAACTTCGATCCGTCCGAGATCCGCGATCCTCGTCCTGGGAGGACCGCCAGACCTGTTCAGTCTCCCAGAACAGACAGTCTCTCTTACTCAAGTAGCTACAGATGCTACACTTGATCTTAGCCAAAAGGCCAAGAAGCGATTTCACGGAATTTCACTGTGACGTGTCGCATGTGATAATAAAGTACTAATCTGGGAAAATCCATTCGATGGTGTCGAGGTCAGAACCCGTGATGGACTGGGCATAGTTCAACACAGAATCTTTGGTGTTCACAACATTTGGCAGTCATCTTACTTGCAGCAGCACAACAGAACATGTAAAACACAGTACACTGTAAACAATATAATAAATGGGGAAAACGTGCACATACATAAACAAACAAACAAACAATAATAGTGCAATAATAACAATAATAGTCTATGCATTTCAGAGCGCATGAGGCTGTAGTGTTTAATAGCCTAATGGCTATTATTACAATACCCATTAGGCTATTAAAGAAGCTGTTCCTGAACCTGGACGTTACAGTTTTCAGGCTCCTGTGCCTTCTTCCCGAAGGCAGCGGTGAAATGAGTGTGTGACCAGGGTGGTGCGGATCTTTGATGATGCTGGCTGCCTTTTTGAGGCGGGGGGGGGGGGAATCAAAAGCTGTACACATCTGTCTTGCTAGCTGGTATCTCAAATTGGATCTAATGCCCTCGTCTGCTCCTAATAGGTTTGGTGTAGGTTTGGTAATCTATGTCGAGCTGACCATTTAACATTTTGTAAAACTCAGGTCTACGTTATCTCAACCCGTCACCTGCGTGCGTTTTATCCGGGTGCGCCGGTATCTCCCGTTTTCCACACTATAAAGGCGTGCAGGTTTGTAGATGAATTTGCTTTGTGAATTGTCCCTAAACAATTGCTCCTAAAGAATGCTGTTCTCTTGAACTTCTACATGTGTGCAGTAGAGACCATATTGACTGGTTGCATCATGCTCGCTCGGGGGTCTTTGCTTCCCACCATCGAAAGGATTTGCAGTGTTCGCAGCCTCAAAAACCGAGCGGCGCTGTGAAGCAGTAACTCCAACAGTGAGGTCTGAAGAAGGGTTTCGGCACGATATCTCCTTCGCTCCATAGATGCAGCTGCACCCGCTGAGTTTCTCCAGCACACGTACCGTTTGTATGTATTAATTCTGTTTTTCATTTTCAAATGAGGGGAGAGCGCGAACGCAGTCCCCCACTACCACAAATTTTGCAGTCGAGTATCCCGCATTTGGGGACATCGCAGGCGTCAGCACACCCGAAGTGCAATGGGATAGCCTCATCCTGGAAGCACTTTTTTATTTATTTTTATTTCAAAATATACTTCGTCGAAAGCCCATATATTGGTTTAGCCTGAGTTGAATGAATTCTTGGTTACAGGTCCAGGATCATTTCCACCCATGAATCTCCTCTCCTTCAGCGACCCTACAATCGCGAGCCTCCACACATTCTGTGTCGCACAAGGGCCATTCAATCCCGACATTTTTCAGTGGTGGAAGCCACCCCTCCTTCAGTCTCGCCCTCTGCTGCAGAGAACATGAGCAGAAGGATCACAACTGGCATCTGAAATCGCCTCTATTCAGTGTGATGATGGCGACTCTGCCCCAGGCCTCAACTCCTCCTGTGTGCCAGTTCCACACTGGCCCCAATTCTCCAATATTACATCCGATATCCTGCCTGCCTTTATAAATACTTCCTGTTACCACTTATCTCAATCCGCTACTTGATAATCTGATTCCCTCTCCACCCCCTAACAGCGAGATGTCACAAACCCTGCCCAACCGCTCCAAATGCCCACCCGCAATCTCTGCATCGTCCTCTCTCTCTCTCTCTCTATTTACACACACAATCCCAACTCCGCCGCCCGACCCGCTCCTGCAATCCACGAGCCTCCCCTTTCCTCGGAGTGAAACGCGGAGAAAGGTTTGTCTTGTCCATCTCACGTAATTGGGTGACAGCCCGGGCAAGGTGTCAGTTGTCCGCCCGCCTGTGCCCGAGTCTCCCCCCGACCCCCGGGGACTCTCTGATTCTCTGCTTCTCCCCCCAGTCTCCGTCACCCTGGGTGTGGAAACAGCGCATCCGCTGCTCGAGGTGTCTGAGGATCGGAAGAGGGTGAGACTGACCAGGACCCCGAGGAGTCTCCCTGACACCGGGAAGAGGTTTACACACAGGGCGTGTGTGCTGGGATCGGAGGGATTCACATCGGGGAGACATTACTGGGAGGTGGAGGTGGCGGGGAGTAAGAGCTGGAGTCTGGGAGTCGCCGCAGAGTCAGTGGAGAGGAAAGGAGAGGACGACCTGAACAAGGAGACTGGAGTCTGGAGCATCGGACGGTGGGATGGTGGTTGTTTTGCATTCACCTGCCCTCGATTTCCTCTCCCCGGCAGTCCCATCCCCGGGAGGCTGGGAGTTTATCTCAGTTACGAGTCCGGGACAGTTTCATTTTACGACGCGGACACCAAGTCCCATCTCCACACCTTCACTGGGAATAAATTCACGGAGAAACTTTATCCTTTCTTCTGGACTTGGAAGAAAAACCAGTGGCTGAGAATCTGCTCGGGTTCCGTTCCGGGTGTGTAAAAGGGTCGGGTCCCGGGACCGGCGTCAGGAGCGGGGCTCAGGGGCTGTGGGGCAGAAACCCGGTGGACAACAGGTCGGCGCTGAACGGCTCCCACTTAATCCCCAAATTCCGCGTCGTGAAACCCCAGTGAGCGCGGAAATAAAACCAGGGGGAATGTAAATGTGGGAAGAGTGAAATAAACAGCAACTGAAATCAGAGCTGTCTGTCGATCCGTTCATTTTAACGCGTTAACCGCGTCCGGCAACGGAACAGAAATTACTTTTGTGAAAATATAAAGATTGAAACAATCGCCCTTCCCGCGGGTTCAGCAGCGGCCGCGGGCGGCGGGTCCTGAGCTCCGGGCTCCCCCGGGTCCTAAAGCCCGTCGACATAACTCAATTACATTGTGTTTGTGGCTTTTCCACTTCCAACACCAGACACATTTTTCTTCGAACGGATGTTTCAAAGAATGAGTGCGTTAGAAATTCCAGGTTCCAGGTGAAAGCCCGCAGGAATCAGGCTCCGCCTTCCTGTCTGTAGGATAAGTGGAGCATTGCTTATTGCAGTCGCAGCCAGACCGCCCCCTCGCCTCTCTCTCTCGGCAACATCATGTCTGTATCAGCGCTGCTTCCTGCTCTCGTTCCCCACTTTGATGTCCCATCTTCCTCACTGCCAGTTTCTAACCGGCTCCCACTTTCACCGCTTGAGCTCCGACTCTTCCCTTCCCTTTCTCCGCTTCTCTGAATAATATCAGGGAAAAGGCGAGTGGCCAGAGTCCATTCCCAGCCAGCGGACTCCATCTGCTGCGTTGACTGCGCTTCCTCCCAACCTGCTTCCCGTCAATTTTCCTTTCCATACTCCCTGTATTTTTGCGGCCGTTAGACAATATGTGCAGGAGGAGGCATTCGGCCCTTCGACCCAGCACTGCCATTCAATGTGATCATGGCTGATCATCCACAATCAGTCCCATTTGCAGCCTTCACCCCATATTCCCTGACTCGGGTATTTCTAAGAGCCCTATCTAGCTCTCTCTTAAAGCATCAAGAATTCCACAGACTCAAAACTCTCCAAATCATTGGACAAATTCAGCATGGAGTTATGAAAGGTAAATCATGTCTGACGAATCTTATAGAATTTTTCGAGGATGTAACTAGCAGAGTGGATAAGGGAGAATCAGTGGATGTGTTATATCTGGACTTTCAGAAGGCTTTCGACAAGGTCCCACATAAGAGATTAGCTTACAAATTTAAAGCACACGGTATTGGGGGTTCAGTATTGATGGGGGTAGAGAACTGGCTGGCAGACAGGAGTAAACGGGTAGGAGTAAACGGGTCCTTTTCAGAATGGCAGGCAGTGACTAATGGGGTACCGCAAGGCTCAGTGATGGGACCCCAGCTATTTATAATATATATTAATGATTTGGACGAAGGAATTGAATGCAACATCTACAAGTTTGTGGATGATACTAAGCTGGGGGCTAGTGTTAGGTGTGAGGAGGATGCTAGGAGGCTGCAAGGTGACTTGGATAGGCTGGGTGAGTGGGCAAATGCATGGCAGATGCAGTATAATGTGAGGTTATCCACTTTGGTGGCAAAAACAGGAGGGTAGACTATTATCTGAATGGTGGCAAATCAGGAAAAGGGGAGATGCAACAAGACCTGGGTGTCATGGTACACCAATCTTTGAAAGTAGGCATGCAGGTGCAGCAGGCAGGGAAGAAAGCAAATGGTATGTTACCATTCATAGCGAAAGGATTTGAGTATAGGAGCAGGGAGGTTCTACTGCAGTTGTATAGGGTTTTGGTGAGACCACACCTGGAGTATTGCTTACAGTTTTGGTCTCCAAATCTGAGAAAAGACATTCTTGCCATAGAAGGGGTACAGAGAAGTTTCACCAGACTGATTCCTGGGATGTCAGGACTTTCATATGAGGAAAGACTGGATAGACTTGGCTTGTACTCACTAGAATTTCGAAGACTGTGGGGGGATCTTATCGAAACGTACAAAATTCTTAAGGGTTTGGATAGGCTAGATGCAAGAAGATTGTTCCTGATGTTGGGGGAGGTCCAGAACAAGCGGTCACAGTCTAAGGATAAGGAGGAATTCCTTTAGGACCGAGGTGAGGAAAACATTTTTCACACAGAGATTGGTGAGTCTCTGGAATTCTCTGCCACAGAAGGTAGTTGAGGCCAGTTCATTGGCTATATTTAAGAGGGAGTTAGATGTGGCCCTTGTGGCTAAAGAGATCAGGGGGTATGGAGAGAAGGCAGGTACAGGATACCGAGTTGCATGATCAGCCATGATCATATTGAACGGCGGTGCAGGCTCGAAGGGCCGAATGGCCTACTCCTGCACCTATTGTTCCACCATTCGCCTGTGACCAAACATCAGCAAGAGGTCCGTGTGTTACAACTTGCACCAATGTTCCTCTCCATCTATTTCACTCCACATTTGCTCCCTGTATCATCGCATCCACCCTCGTCATATCGAATGATTCTGTGGCCCGGTAATCGATCAACAGCGGTGATAAATCAACACGGTAAAACATTCTGATGATTATTAGTTGAGAGGAACTGGGGATGAATCAAGATCACTGGTCTTAAAACAGAAGAGATAATAATCTGGATACATAACCCAACATATAGCAAAGAGCAAAACTTCAGACCTTAAGCCGAGAAGTTGCATCAATTGGCACTGTGACACGGGTAACGGCTGGTTCACAGAAAAAACACACAAGGTGTAGTTCAGCAGGTGAGGCACAGTTCTGGAGAACATGGATAGGCGACGTTTCGGGTCCAAACCCTTCGTCTCTTGTCCATTCACCCACCCGTGTTCTCCCAGACCTACACCGAGACCTGCTGAGCTAATCCAACACTTTGTGTCTTTCGTTTCCATCGTTTGACATCGTGACTGATAACGGGTCTGGTTTTATAGGTTTCCATCAAAAGTTATGCGTTGTGCCCCTGATCAGTTAAAAGTCATGAGTATAATAATCTGTTAAATCTTCTCCGGGCACCGTACGGCTGCGGGGTTGAACCATGAATTTAACATTTGCACGTAATCAGCAGCGACTTGTATTCACATTCTTTGTATTCTGAGGTTCTTTATGCTCACTCGCAGGGTATTGCGGATACCCTGTCCTCCCGCTCCAGTTGCTGCTGCCATTGTGACCGGATGAGGTGTGATGTTGGTTAGCCAACCAGCATGGATCCACCTCTAAGCCGGCAACTGACAGACTCCTTGTAACCGACGTGACCTCCAACTTCGATCCGTCCGAGATCCGCGATCCTCGTCCTGGGAGGACCGCCAGACCTGTTCAGTCTCCCAGAACAGGCAGTCTCTCTTACTCAAGTAGCTGCAGATGCTACACTTGATCTTAGCCAAAAGGCCAAGAAGCGATTTCACCGAATTTCACTGTGACGTGTCACATGTGATAATAAAGTACTAATCCGGGAAAATCCCTTCGATGGTGTCGAGGTCAGAACCCGTGATGGACTGGGCATAGTTCAACACAGAATCTTTGGTGTTCACAAACATTTGGCAGTCATCTTACTTGCAGCAGCACAACAGAACATGTAAAACACAGTACACTGTAACAATATAATAAATGGGGAAAACGTGCACATACATAAACAAACAAAACAAACAATAATAGTGCAATAATAACAATAATAGTCTATGCATTTCAGAGCGCATGAGGCTGTAGTGTTTAATAGCCTAATGGCTATTATTACAATACCCATTAGTCTATTAAAGAAGCTGTTCCTGAACCTGGACGTTACAGTGTTCAGGCTCCTGTGCCTTCTTCCCGATGGCAGCGGTGAAATGAGTGTGTGACCAGGGTGGTGTGGATCTGTGATGATGCTGGCTGCCTTTTTGAGGGGTTGGGGGGGGGATCAATAGCTGTACACATCTGTCTTGCTAGCTGGTATCTCAAATTGGATCGAATGCCCTCGTCTGCTCCTAATAGGTTTGGTGTAGGTTTGGTAATCTATGACGAGCTGACCATTTAACATTTTGTAAAACTCAGGTCTACGTTGTTATCTCAACCCGTCACCTGCGTGCGTTTTATCCGGGTGCGCCGGTATCTCCCGTTTCCCACACTATAAAGGCGTGCAGGTTTGTAGATGAATTTGCTTTGTGAATTGTCCCTAAACAATTGCTCCTAAAGAATGCTTGTTCTCTATTGAACTTCTACATGTGTGCAGTAGAGACCATATTGACTGGTTGCATCATGCTCGCTCGGGGTCTTTGCTTCCAACCATCGAAAGGATTTGCAGTGTTCGCAGCCTCAAAAACGAGCGGCGCAGTTGAAGCAGTAACTCCAACAGTGAGGTCTGAAGAAGTGTTTCGGCACGATATCTCTTTCGCTCCATAGTTGCAGCTGCACCCGCACCTGAGTTTCTCCAGCACACGTACCGTTTGTATGTATTAATTCTGTTTTTCATTTTCAAATGAGGTGAGAGCGCGAACGCAGTCCCCCACTACCACAAATTTTGCAGTCGAGTATCCTGCATTTGAGGACATCGCAGGCGTCAGCACACCCGAAGTGCAATGGGATAGCCTCATCCTGGGAGCACATTTTTTTTTTTTTTTTTTTTTTTATTTTCAAAATATACTTTATTTCGAATGATAAATATATACAATACATTAACCTTGCGGAAAAATCCATCCGACATTTTCGGAGGCTGTACAATAGATCAATACAGTTTAGACATTTTCTTTTTCCCAAGTTTCCACAAATCAGTCCCCCACTCAATGCCACAATGGCGTGGGATACCTTCCCTTATATTGGGGGCGTCTCCACAATACTGTACCCCCCCATGTCCAGCAGCGGAAGGCCTTAGACTGTGGCCCTCCCCCCACCGAGCCTTGGCGTTGGCTGCACCGAGCTTCAGTGCGTCCCCTCAGCACGTACTCCTGCAGTCCTGCAGGGGCGGGCCAGTCGGCAACATTCCCTGACGGACATCTCGCTCTGCTGGGTGGTGAACAATGCTCGGGCAGACCAAAGGGCGTCTTTTACCGAGTTGTGTGACCCTCCAGCAGCACTCGATGTCAGTCTCTGAATGTGTCCCTGGGAACAGTCCGTAAATCACAGAGTCCTCTGTGACGCGGAGCTGTTCGGGATAAAGCGACCAAGGGTACCCTTGCATTTTTCTCCAGACTCTTTTAGCAAACCCAACACTCTGTGAAGAGAGTGGGCAAACCGTTCTCCCTCGCCATAGCAGCCGCCCGAGGGCAGCGTGCGCTGGTAGTGAGGTTTCCACGTGCAGGAAGGATCTGACTGCGGGAGGGCTTCCCCTCACCGCCAGCCAAGCCAGGTCTTGGGTGCTTGTTGGTGAGTTCTGCGATGAGGCATTTTGCCAGACGAGCTGGGCAGTCTGCTCAGGGAACCACGCACAACCACCGGGTCCATAGAGTCCTTTCCCTGCAGTGCCTGCAGGACATTCTGTGCTGACCACTGCCCGATGGACATGTGGTCAAAGGGGTTGGTCCGGAAGAACCCTTCCACCGACGACAGATGGGGCGGCAATGTCCAGCTGACTGGCACATTGCGTGGCACCATGCGCCAGGCCCATCCTTCCAACACCGGGACAGTAGAACCTCTGCAGGTGTAGTGACACTTGGTGCCCACGTGCCTTGGCTCTACACTACGCCTGATGCAGTCCACACACTAAGGTGGCCATCAGAATGAAGGGCGACGTTGGGCACGCTTTTACCCCCTTGTCTGCCGACTTGTACATTGTGGCCCGTCGCACCCGGTCCATCCTCGACCCCCAGATGAAGTGGAAGATGCCCGGGTGATCCCTGTGCGTATGAGGGATGGGGACAGGCCACACACATTGTGGCCAAGTACACAGCCCGAAGCACCTCACACCTATGAACCAAATTCTTTCCCGTTTGGAGAGGGAGCGTTGCCTCCACAGCTCCAGCTTCCTCCCCAACCCTGGCTATCCGCTCCAGCCAATTTTTGTTACATGCCTCAGCCCCCCCGAACCAGATCCCCAGCACCTTCAAGAAGTCATGCTTGATGGTGAAGGGGACGGAAGATCTGTCAGGCCAGTTGCCAAAGAGCATGCCTCGCTCTTCCTGCGGGTCAGCCCTGGCTAGCCGTGGCCGACTCAAACTGGTCGCAGATACTAATCAGATCTGCGAACCGACCCTGGATTCCAAGAGAAGACAGCACATCGTCCATGTACAGAGGTCGGCTTTAACTTGAATGCCCCCCACTCCTGCCTAGGCCATGTCACTCCTCTTATGCCCGCCATCCTTCCTGATGGATTCACAAAATGGTTTCAATACAGCAGACAAACAAGACAGGAGAGAGAGGCAACCCTGCCTAACTCCAGACCTTACAGGGAAACGTCTGATTCCCACCCATTATTTGGACTGCACTACGGATGTTGTGTAGACAGTTTGATCCAATTTTCTGATTCCCCCCCAAAACCCCTTTGGGAGAGCAACAGGTCCCTCATGTACGTGTGCGAAATCCTGTCGAAGGCCTTCTCAATACTTCATCTCTCAATGATGCTGGACCTAGGCAGGCATCCACCCGTCTGTCCTGCACGTAGGCATGGTAATCTCTCAGCAACGCTAGGCTGTCGAGATTTTCCTGCCGTACAGCACAGTTTGGTCCGGTGGATCACCTGTCCCAGAGCAGACTTACCTCGATGGCGAAGCCTTGGACAGGATCTTGTAGTCCACAATTCGAAGAGTTGTTTATGGGTCTCCAAACTCTGTATGTCCTTCATCTCCCCCTTCTGCTTGTAGATTAGGGATGTTGCCCTTCCTCATGAGTCTGACGTGCTACCACGAGGCCCAGAAGCATGTTTTGATTGTACACTTCTAGCAGTCCGGGCCCATCCAGTCCCCCCACAGAGCCAAATACAACTCAGACCGTAAAGGACCCAATCGCTTCCGGGAAGTTTTATTACGATCAAAAGGAACGGATGGAGCCAGTCACTCCTCTAGGGTCATGGTTGGTCCAACTCCTCCCCGCTTGCTGTCCTCCAACGACCTCCGTAATTGAGACAGGAATTCTGGAGGAGGTACTGTCTGTGGTCTTGTTTGTCATACAAATCTTGGTAAAAGGATTTGCAGATCCTACAGCACACTGTCCCTGTGAGGATGCCTACCCCAGTGCCGTCCTCCTCCTAAGGCTGTTCATCACAAGCTCCCCTGTGAACCTTAAAAATAAACGTGAGCACGTCTCATTCACTGCCCACATGGCGGGACCCTAGAATCGAAGATGAATCTTGGAGATTTCAAGTGAAGAGTCTGAGCTTGCCGGTCCCTTCAAACTCTCTAAGATTCCCCTCACATCCACCGCCGCTCGACTGCAGAAGGAGCAGTTGCGCAAATCTTCTGGTGTTGCACAATTCCCCTCTGACCTTTCTTGCCCTGAACCCCTTTAATTATGAAGAACCTCTTAATGTGTCTCCTTGGATTGCTTCCCACCAAGTGTGGGGAGTCAAAGAGGGCTCAACCGTTCTCCAACAGCGTAATCCCTCTTTTAAGCTCCTCGACATTCTCTGGGGTCCAACAGTTTTCGTTTTAACTCACGTCCCTCTGCCTCCCTTCCGTCCTCCCGTAGGGTTACAGAAGCCCTGAAGTTAGGCAGTGTCGGAGAAGACACTGGCGTGAGTTCAGTGTGGTCTCACCGTAACGGCCTTCGTCGGAAACGAAGTCCTACCGGGACGGCAAAACCGCCGATCCTCGACCAGTGAACTTCGCTGGGACCCGCCTGCAGGTCGCTGAAGGCGTCACGCACTTTTCCGTCTTTTTACATAACCATCTCCAATCAGAAACGAGACGTGCTGTTCCCAGTCTGCTGTCGGCACTGGCGGATTCGTCCCAGCCGCATCAATGATGCAGTTGAAGTCACGCGGCCAGAACGAGCTGCCGGGACGTGGCCAGCAGCACTGGGAGCTGCTGGAGAACGGCCAGCCGCTCGCTCTGCGTGCGGGTGAGGCATAACACATTTATCAGCCGGAGCGGAGAGCCACGGTACATAACATCCACCACGATGGAGACGCCCTCCAACCACTTCCTTGACCTCAGTGATGGTGAAGTTCCCTCCCCGCAGCAAATCCCCAGGCCGAAAGCACGACAGTCATTTACACCCCCGACCACACAGACAGTCCGTGGGGCCACCATCGCGACCAACCTCCGATAGCAGCGGAGTGTGGCAGCCCAGCCCCACTCTCCACCAACAACCCCGCACTCCTGAAGAAAAAGTCACATCTGCCTTGACCTTGGCCAGGTACCTGTAAGGCATTAACACATCGCGCAGTGCTCTTTATACTGCGCACGTTTAAAGATGCCAGTATTGCGAGCTCCATTGGCTTTAAGAGTCACTGGCCATTTCCATGTCCCATCATCCGCCACACGCTTCGGTAATATTCCTCAGCTTTCCTTCTCCGGAATCCCAGCGGTGAGGTGAGTATCAGGTGGCGTAACCAAAGTTGTCGTTGCGGGGGCCTTGTCTCGTTCCACCCCCGTTTGGCATTCGCCTCTTCCTTTTTCGTCTGTAGCTTGGCCCAATGGCCTCTCGCTGCTCCCTGTCGCCCGTAGCTGGGCCCAATGCCATCTGCGCTGCTCCCGGTCCCCGAAGCTGGAGGGCCCATGGCCGCTGCAATCTCCCGGTTCGCCCGGACAGGGCCCATCGCCACTGCAATCTCCCCGGCGCACGACAGGGGCCCATCGCCCGTTGCAACACTGCTTCCCAAGAACCCTGGAGCTAGCTTGGGGCCACTTGCCGTTGTGAGTGATTCCTGTCTCCGGCCTGACCCCCATCCACTGCGCTGCCCCGATGTCCTGGGGCTGGAGCCCCCTCGGACCACTTCTCTGCTCTCGGTCTCCTTTCCTCCCTTTTTCCTTCCGCTGCTTCCCACGTTGGGACTTCCCCGGTCGCCTCAATCCTCCGACGAGAGGAGAGGTTTGCTGCCTTCTGTAAAGAAAGAACAACCCTTTTTTTGTGATTTTCTTTTGGACTTACCACTCATTTCTGGCCTTGTCTCTTGTGGCGAAACCCTCTTCTTATACTTCACCATTGTTCCATTTTCTCCTCTGTTCCCCCCCTCCCTCCCACATCGATCTCTCCCGTCCTGGGGGGACAGGATGCCGGGCGTCTCCTTCTGGCAATGTGGGCCCGAGTGGTCGGGCTTCCTCGTCCGTGTTTCCCTCTTTCTTTCTAGCTGGGTCCGTGGGGCATGTGTGGGTCCTCACCCCCCTTTGGTGCTTGGCAGCAGCTCCTCCTTTGTCCTGTGCGTAGTGCAGCTCTTTTTAAGTGCAAAGCCCTTAAAGGTGCCTGCCTCCCCGCACCGGTTCAGTACTTTCTGGCCTGACATCCTTTTCTCATGCCCTCCATCCGCAGTTTGTTGCAGACAACTGCAGACATTGGCCATCACAATGCCCAGCTTGTTCATTTCCTGCACACCCTGGTTGCCCTACATACTCAATTACCCTCCGTTCCGCCTCCAACGCAAAACCGAGAGGGGGGGTGGAGACGATTTCTCCATCCTTTCCACCCTCAAGCTTTTACCTTGACTTGCCGCTCTGGTCCAAATCCCGTGCATGTCCTTCACTCCACACATTTCCTTTCCCACAACGTAAACGAGCAAGAAGGTGAGGACATCCACTACGGGCACATGTGTTAAAACATGTGCACCGTAATGAACCTTTTCCTTCTGGGTGGAGGGTGAAGACGCTGCAACTTTCACAGCACAGCGGAGCTTCATTTCCCTCTCCCAAAGACTTCCATCCAACCTCTGCCATCCCTATTGGATACTTGAGTAACATCAAAATATCCGTTACCTGGAAAATCCTGAGCAGTAGATTCCTTGGGCCTCGAAATTGCAGGCCTCTACACGATCCCTTCTTCACTAACAGTCCTCTAGAAGGGGTTCCCCTTGCTAGGTCCTTGATAGCTTAGTCGCAGTTTCCGAAACCCTGCACTCCTGCTCCTCTCCTGCTCCTGCTGACATTGTGGCGAATAAGTGTTTTAGTTGGTTTCCCAACCACATGGATCCACCTCTAACCAGCAGCCGACCTCTCCTCAACGATTTCGCTCCGCAATCCACCAGCCCATGTCCCGCCAAGGAAACCGCCAGAACTGTCTGATAAGAACAGAAAGTCTCTGTTCACGTAAGAACAATACTACACTTGATCTTACCAAAAAGACGAAAGATAGAAAGAAAATGAGGACATTAAAGGGGAAATTGTAAGATACAGAATCTTTATGTCCCTGTTAGTTTGAAAGAAATAGTAGAAAATTGGAAAGATCAAGGAAATTGGACACTTGTATTTGAAAAAAGAGAGATCTCACAATGATTATAGAGGCATGAGTAAAGGAGGTGCTAAGAGTATAAAGAATGTAAAAAGAATCTTAAGAAAAAATTAGGAAGGCTAAAAGAAATATGAGGTTCTTTGGCAAAAAGTGAAAGTAAACCCAAAAGGGTTACTTCTACAGCTATATTTAATGACAAAGATAACGAGGGATAAAATTGACCATTAAGAACCAAATGGACATCTATCTGCAGAGCCAAAGAGAGATGGGGAGATATTGAACAATTTCTTTTCTTCGTAATTCACCAAGAGATTGGATAATACTTGTGATTAAGGGAAAAAGTAGAGTAGCTATGGAAACTATGATTCAAAGAGAGGAAGTACTGACACTTCTTAAAACTATAAAAGTGGGATAAGTCTCCAGTCCTGACAGATAATCCCTAGGACATTGAGGGAAGTTAGTGTAGAAAATATCCTGGGAGCACAAGCCTTTTTTGATCACTGTTCTCCCCTCCAGGTAAGTATGCTAGAATATCGTCCGCTCTCTCACAACAACCTCTAACCGTTACTGTTTAATGTCATTACGAACAAAATTGTAAAATCTAATATTGCACGATTGCCGAGAACATGAAAAACGGACCATATTTTTTTGCCTTTTCATTTATCGTTTCACAACCTTTGGCTTTTTCACATTTGCTCGCATTTTTTCCTTACTGTTTTCTATTCATTGGGCATTTCTTCCTAAAAAGAAGCACTATGCCGAATTGCAGACTGCCGACTTGCAGTTACTGAGCATCGCCTTCTGTGTGGCGCTGCTCCACCGCCGACTTTCATTCACCGAAGTTGGATACAAAATGCTGGAGTAACTCAAGCTGGTCAGGCAACATCTCTGGAGAGAAGGAATAGCGACGAATACGCCCAGACCCGACTTCAGACTGAAGAGTCAGGGGAAAGGGAAATAAGTAGATATCCTCGTCGTGGCTAATCCCTCGAGGTCGAGATGGTGGTTCTGTTGTTTTTGTAGAATATAGAACGTACATAGAGCAAATGAATGAAAGAATTCTCAAAAGCGAGAATCACGAGAGGGCGATTCACGCAGCGAGAGAGGGTGTTGCAGAACTCTCATTGGAGAGAGGATGTCGCTGTGAATCCAATCCTACGCTGCTAGCCCGCCTCCCGCCCTCGGCTCCCCAAACACACCTCCCACAAACCGAGGCCGTTAACGCCACCAGTAACACAAGGTCAGACTGTGCAACAGGTCCCATCCTGTAATAACAATGAACTTGGTTCTTGGTCCTTCCAAAATATCCCAAATGGAATTTAAACTGGAGGTGGCGGAAAGTGGGACTTAAGGTCGACTACGGGCGTCAGTCGCTGACGTTTCGCAGTCGCGAAATAATCGCAAAATGAGACAGGGCCCTTCAAGCAGAAAATAAAAGATTCTTGGAAAAGAAGAGCTAGCTTAAATTTAGTTGCGCTCTGGTTAAGTAACTAGGTAGGGTGAAGACTATTCCATGCCTTTAATTTGTCTGCGGGGGGAGGATGATATTGCTGTACACATCTGTGTTGGTAGCTGGTATCTTCAAATTGCATTGAATGCCCTCGTCTGCCTCCCAATAGTTTGATAATCTAATGTCGAGCTGACCATTCAACACTTTGTAAAAAAACAGTCAAACGGTGAGCTTTACTTCTTCTTGGAGAGGTTTTCCATCCCCCCGAGGGTTCTCGCTTCTCTCCCCTAGTATTTGCAACGAATCGAACTGCCTGTGCATATTATTAGTAGAAACTAAGAACTGCAGATAAAACGTGTTAAGAAAGGAACTGCAGATGTTGGTTATACACCGAAGATAGACACAAAATCTGGAGTAACTCAGCGGGTCAAGCACTTCTCTGTGACATTTCAGGTCGAGACACTTCATATCCGGCTGAGAGTCGGGAAGTTGAAACTAGAAGTATGGAAAGTGCAGAACAAGCTGAGCCTGCATCGATGATTCAGATAGTGGAGCCCATGATGACTGGGACGCGTGATAACGAAGAATACAAAACGTGAAATTTATTTCAAGAGGGTTAGGGTGGAGACCGGAGAAGAGCCCTCGGGGAGGCAAGTTTTACTTTACGTTAGAGAGATCAATGTTCATACCGTTAGGTTGTAAGTTGACCGAGCGAAATATGAGGTGCAAGTTCCTCCCAATTTGCAGAGCTTCATCGAGATGTCTTGGCATCTTTATGGAACGGTGTTCACCTCTTCTATCATAGATGAGGACGTTTCGCATGTGTCTCCCTCGTGTCCCCCGAAGCTCCGCTCTTGTTCTTGCTCCCACTCCCCCCCCCCCCCCCCCCCCGACCGCAGATGCTGGTTTATACCAAAGATAGACATACAGTGCTGAGTTAACACCCGTGGGCAGGCGGCGTGCTTTCGGGATGGGGCCTTTCTTCAAATTGAATGCTGGGAGTGGGGTGGGGGGTGAAGAACTGGATGTGAGAAAAGACCAGGACCAATTAGGACCAGCCACGAATAACACATCGAATTCATGGGCATTGTTGGTTTGGGAAGGTGTGAACTAAAAGCAAACAATGGGGAGAGCCAAGGAACTGGTAAAACGACAAGGAAGGAGGGAGGGAGAGGGTGGAGTGTTAGTAGAAGTTATTTAATGCTAGAGAATTCAATGATTAAAAATAAATGAAAATACAGGAACCGTGCAAGAAATTCGTCCTACATTCTTGGGGGCTATACGTACATTCAATTCTGTTTACACAAATTACACTCCTACCAGGGAGAGACCACCGACCAGTAACAATGATCTTAAGATAGTCCCCTATAAGCATAAGGGAGTGTTAAAGAAGGAACTGCATATGCTGGAGAATCGAGGGTACACAAAAGGCTGGAGAAACTCAGCGGGTGCAGCAGCATCTAAGGAGCGAAGGAGATAGGCGACGTTTCGGGTCGAGACCCTTCTTCAGGGAGTCATTCAAGCATATGGGAGTCATTGTTAATCCCGTCTAAAAGGAAAAGTAATTTATACTTACGTTTCCCCCTCCAAACCCTCCCCCTTCTTTCTCATGTAACCAGTTCCAAGGTTCTCCAAATTGTTTGTCTCTTGAGACCACACCTTCCCGAGCCAACAGGTCATTTAATTGATCCTGGTATTTTTTCACACCCAGCTCTTCACCTCCCCCCAAATATAATCGCTGCCTTCAATACCTTGCCAGTGGTGGCACTGAATGCGGACCTGGGGGAAAATGCAGCTCTTGCCTACAGCCCCCGCCTCCCCCCCCCCCCCCCCCCCCCCCCTCCCAACACCCCCCTCCCACAACCCACTTGCCAGATACAAAACCATAACTTCTCTATCTCAGTTCTAAATGGCTTACCCCTTATTTTTAAACTGTGGCCCCTGTTCCCCATGAAGGAATAGTCCACATATCTGTGGTTGTTATATATTTAAAATAGGTATGAACTGTACTCGAAAGGGAATAAGGTGCAGACGTGTAGAGTCACCGTCTATCTGAAGTGCGGGAGGCGACAAGGAGAATCGCTGCTTTCATTTCTTTGGGAATGGTGGCTACCAAATGCGGATCTGGGAGAAACACGACCTTCACTTACACGAGGACAATGAGTTCTAGATAATCCTATTTCAGTTTAAGGGAGTCGTAGTTACCCCCGCCTAGAAGGAGAAGTAACTTGTACCTTACACCCCACCCCCCCACCCCCCCCCCCCCCCTCTCTCTTCTTTCTCGTGTAACCAGTTCCACAGTTCTCCACATTGTTTGGCTCTTGAGATCACACCTTCCCGAGCCAACAATGAGACAGGTCATTGAATTGATCCTGGTCTCCTGGTCTTTTCTCACTCCCAGCTCTTCACCCCCCCCCCCCCCCCCACCCCACCCAAAAGAAGACATTGCTGGAATGAAAGTAATTGACAAACAAAAAACGAATAATGCCAGAAAGGGCTTTATTTTTCCTTTCACACAATGATTGTTTTTCCTTTGGAGAAAAACAAATGCCGGTGCACGCAGAGGTCACAATGTCATTCAAAAGGCAATGAGATCTCTACTTTAAAGCGAAAATATTGAATTTCTAGAGGAGGATGGTTTGTACGGTACTCGAAAGGGGGGTGGGGGGCACAAATATAATCGCTGCCTTCAATTCCTTGCGAGTGGTGGCCCTGAATACGGACCTGGGGGTGACATGAACTCTACTTACATGGAGACAGACAGTCTGAAGGCGGACCTGGGGGAAAACGCAGCTCCTGCTTCCAGTGCTAACCCCCCCCCCCCCCCCCCAACCCCCCCCCCCCCCCCCCCCCCCCCTCCCCGCCGCCCACTTGCCTGATACACAACCAGAACTTCTCCCTTATCCCGCTCTCTGCAATAGAGCCGTATCTTGGTATCAGCAATTATGTCACTGTTAAATGTAGAAGTCGGGTCTATTCTCCAGAAATGCTGCCTGATCCTCTGAGTTACACCAGCAGTTAGTGTCTATCATTTTGGTGTAAACCAGCATCTGCCATTCCTTCTTATCTCAACCTGTTGCCTGGCCCGCTGGCTTGGAGTATTTGTGTTTACCAATAACTTTGTGTTTTGGTTTATAAATCTTAGGTCATTATATAATCAGTTAGGGAGTTCAAAACAGTGGAGGAATAGTCTGGGCAATAGACAATAGATGCAGGAGTGGGCCATTCGGCCCTTCTAGCCAGTAGCACTATGCACTGTGATCATGGCTGATCATCTACAACCAGTACCCCGTTCCTGCCTTCTCCCCACATCCCTTGACTCTGGTATCTTTAAGAGCGTTGTCCAACTCTGTTTTGAAAGCATCCTGAGAACCGGCCTCCAGTACTTAGTGTCTATCTTTGGTGTAAATCCTTCCTTCTTATCTCAACCTTTTGCCAGGCCCTCTGTCTTACTCCAGCACTTTGGGTTTTGATTAAAACATTGTCATCTTTAGCAACTTGTCAGTTTCTTTGTCGAACTAAATTAAGGCGCATGTTGCAATCAAAAGCGCTTGAACAATGGGTTGGGAAGAAAGCCACCCGCCAGAAAGAGGACTGCGCCTCCTTTTCAAGAGCAGCCAAAGTTCAAAATATGCAGGAAGGTAGTACAGATGTTGGTTAATATTGAAACCGAAGATAGACGCACAATTCTGGAGTAACTCAGCGGGACAGGCAGTCTCTCTGAGTAGAATGAATCTACCCAGAGACACTGTCTGTCCCGCTGCGTTACCCCAGTATTTTGTTTATCTTGCGAGTTCAAAACAGCGAAAATCCCCCGATTGGTGGTTGTTAAAATGTTGAAATAGTTGTGTGCTGGACTCGAAAGGGGAAAACTTGCAGAGGAGTGGAATCACGTCTACCTGGAATTGGTAGTGCGGGGGGCACAAAGAAAATCGATACTCTCATTTAGTTGCAAGTGGGGACCTTGAATGTGGACCTGGGGGAAACACGACGCTCACTTACATAGAGACAGACAGTGTGGAGGCGGACCTGGGTGTAAAAGCTCTTGCTTCCAGCCCCCCCCCCCCCCCCCCCTCCCGCCAGATACAAAACCAGATGTTCTTCAAGATGGATTATAAAATGACCTAATTTTGTAATCAAAACACAAAGTGCTGGAGTAACTCAGCGGGTCAGGCAGCATTTCTGGATAATATGGACAGATGATGTTTCGGGTCGAACCCAGACCAAATAATCAAAGAGTCGACTAGTTGGTATCAGCAGTTTTGTCACTGTCAAAATTTGGATATAAACATTAAGAATTCCACATGTAGGAGCAACACAGCAACTGCTTCAACTTCTGAAATATATTTTGCAGTGAGTCAAGAGTGTTTTATAATGCCATATGTTCCGAAACGGAACTGGAATTCTTATGTGCAGGAAAGAACAGCAGATGCTGGATTAAACCGAAGATAGGCTCAAAAAAACTGGAATGACTCAGCGGGTCAGACAGTATACATATTTTAAAATGTGGTGTTATAGACAATAGGTGCAGGAGGAGGCCATTCGACCCTTCAAGCCTGCACCGCCATTCAATGTGATCATGGTTGATCATCCCTAATCAGTACCCCGTTCCTGCCTTCTCCCCATATCCCCTGACTCCGCTATTTTTAAGAGTCGTATCTAGCTCTCTCTTGAAAGTATCCAGAGAACGGACCTCCACCGCCCTCTGAGGCAGAGAATTCCACAGACTCACAACTCTCTGTGAGAAAAAGTGTTTCCTCGTCTCCATTCTAAATGGCTTACTCCTTATTCTTAAACTGTGGACCCTGGTTCTGGACTCTCCCAACTTCGGGAACATGTTTCCTGCCTCAAGCGTCTCCAACCCCTTAATAGACAATTAACCCTTAAAATCGCTGCCTTCATTTAGTTGCGAGTGGTGCCTCTGAATGCGAACCTGTGGGACGCTCACTTATATGGAGATAGACAGTGTGAAGGCGGACGTGCCTTCACACTGTAAAAGCAAGATCCTGGCTCAATCTTCTAAATTCCAGCGAGTACAAGCCAAGTCTATCCAGTCATTCTTCATATGGAAGTCCAGCCATCCCGGGCATCAGTCTGGTGAGCCTTCTCTGTACTCCCTCAATGGCAAGAATGTCTTTCCTCAGATTAGGAGACCAAAACTGCACGGAATACTCCAGGTGTGGCCTCACCAAGACCTTGTACAACTGCAGAACCTCCCTGCTTGTGTACTCAAATCATTTTGCTATGAATGCCAACATACCATTTGCTTTCTTCACAGCCTGCTGCACCTGCATGCCTACGTTCAATGACTGGTGTACCATGACACCCAGGTCTTCCTAATCGGCCAACATTCAGATAATATTCTACTTCCCTGTATTTGCCACCAAAGTGGATAACCTCACATTTATCCACATTATACTGCATCTGCCATGCATTTGCCCATACACCCAACCTATCCAAGTCACCTTGCAGCCTCCTGGCTTTCTCCTCACAGCTAACACTGCCCCCCAGCTTTGTGTCATCCGCAAACTTGGAGACGTTGCATTCAATTCCCTCATCCAGATCATTAATATATATTGTAAATAGCTCGGGTCCCATCATTGAGCCTTGCGGTACGCCACTAGTCACTGCCTGCCAACCTGAAAAGGACCCGTTCACTCCTACTCTTTGCTTCTTGTCTGCCAGCCAGTTCTCTATCCACATCAATACTAAACCGCCAATACCGTGTGCTTTAAGTTTGTATAGTAATCTCTTTTGTGGGACCTTGTCGAAAGCCTTCTGAAAATCCAGATATAACACATCCACTGGTTCTCCCTTATCCACTCTACTAGTTACATCCTCAAAAAATTCAATAAGATTCGTCAGACATGATTTACCTTTCGTAAATCTATGCTGACTTTGTCCAATTATTTCACCACTTTCCAAATGTGCTGCTATCCCATCTTTAATAACAGACTCTAGCAGTTTCCCCACTACCAATGTTAGACTAACTGGTCTGTAATTCTCCGTTTTCTCTCTCCCTCCCTTTTTAAAAAGTAGCGACCCTCCAATCCTCAGGAACTACTCCAGTCTAAAAGAGTTTTGAAAAATTATCACTAAGGCATCCACTATTTCTGGGGATACTTCCTAAAGTACTCTGGGATGAAGCCTATCTGGCCCTCCTGGTTTATCGGCCTTTATTTTTTTTGTTAAATATTTTTATTAGACGTAAGTACATATTAATAGAATATACTTCTCACATACATTCGTAATTTTATTAATATTAACAATCATGTCTTATATATTTCTATACTTTTTTTTGCAGGTAAGAAAAGATAGAGAAAAATAAAGTAAGAGTAGGAAATCAAAAATAAGGAAATGAATGGAGTATTAAAAAAGTTATCCATCATTGGAGATATATCCATGATTTGTTATACGTGATTCTTCATCTATTCCATTATTCAGGCTTCAGTCAGGCTCTCGTACTGAGCCATTTTGACCCTTTAGATATTCAATAAATGGCGACCATATTGCTCTGAAAAGATCCAACTTGTCCAATAGGACAAGCCTTAATCTTTCCAGATGAAGTGTCTCCGACATTCCTGTAATCCACATTTTGATTGTTGGGGATGTAGGACCTTTCCAGAATTTCAATATTAATTTTTTCCCAATTATTAAACTGTAATCATAAAAATTCTTTGATTCGTTGTTATTAATTGATCTGTTTCTAATATTCCCAGTATTATTAACTTTGAGTCAGGGATCAGATTCATATTAACAACATTCAAAATTATCTTAAATATCTCTGCCCAAAATTTAGTAATTTTTACACAATTTGTTAATGAGTGCGCTAAGTTAGCTTCTAAGTGCTGACATTTATCACATATGGCAGATACATTTGAAAAAATACTATGTAGTTTGGATTTTGAATAATGTAGTCTATGTAATATTTTAAATTGTATAAGAGAGTGTCTAGCATTTAACGAACAGTGGTGTATATGGTGTAGACTTTCATCCCATATTTCAGGTCTAATGATTTGACCTAATTCGTTTTCCCATGATCGCCTATATATTTCTGTCATTGGGACATCGTTTTCCAGTAAAATATTATAAATATATGATATCAATTTTTCTGTGTTCGGGTGTTTATTTAGGCATTCATCTAAAATTTCTGTCTTTCTATTTCTAATTTCCTGTGTATTTGCTTTTACATAGTCTCTAATTTGTAGATATCTAAAGTAATCTTTTGAATGTAATCCATAAATTTGTTGTAATTCTTGAAATGAAAGGAAAGAATTTTCCCTGTAGAGATCTCCCATCTTATTAATTCCATAGTTTTTCCATTGTAAAAAACCTTTGTCCATCATTGACGGTTTAAATGTAACATTATTTACAATGGTAAGGTCTAGTGGTATACATTCCAATTTTAGTGTTTTCTTTATTTGTTTCCAGATACGTATTCCACTTTCTATTATAAGGTTTTCACTATAGGTTTTCTTACCTATTTTAATATTGGCGAATAAAATCGAACTAATTTCAAAAGGCGAACAATCTTCTTTTTCCATTTTTAACCAGGTTGGTTTATCTGTCTCTACAAACCAAAAATTCATATTTTTAATATTAACTGCCCAGTAATAAAATATAAAGCTTGGTAGTGCTAGACCTCCATTTATTTTTGGTTTACATAAATGTTTTTTGTTTATTCTATGGCTCTTATAATCCCAGATAAAGTTGGTGACTATAGAATCAACCTTCTTAAAAAAAATTTAGGAAGATATATCGGAATCAATTGGAAAAGATATAGTAATTGCGGGAGAAAAATCTTTATTGCATTAATTCTACCTAGCATTGAGATAGGTAATGTTTTCCAATATAAAATGTTCTTATTTAATTTATTCAATAAAAGTGGGAAATTGGATTTAAATCAAGAGTCAAATCTTTTTGTTACATGAATTCCAAGATATTTGATTTTTTTCGTTTGCTATCTTAAAAGGAAATTGTTGTAGTATATGTAAGTTATTTACCATTATTGGTATAAGTTCACTTTTATTCCAATTAATACTATATCCTGAAAATAATCCAAATTCAGATATTAATTTTAGTAAATTTGGGATACTAATTTCCGGCTTTGTAATATAAAGTAATACATCATCCGCATATAAAGAAATTTTATTTTCAGTATCTCTGGTGTCATATCCATATATTTCAGGATGTAATCTCACCCGTTGAGCTAAAGGTTCAGTCTGAAGAAGGGTCTTGACCAGAAACGTCGCCTATCTCCTTCGCTCCTTAGATGCTGCTGCACCCGCTGAGTTTTTCCAGCTTTTTGTGTAACTCTCGATTCTCCAGCATCTGCAGTTCCTTCTTCAACAAAGAGCTAAAGGTTCTATTGCGAGTGCAAACAGTAGTGGGGATAGAGGACAACCTTGTCTGCAGCCTCTGAATAGATTAAATTTAGTTGATAGCATTTGATTTGTTATTTTTCTGGCTGTTGGATTAGTGTATAATAATTTAACCCAAGTAATAAACTTCTCTCCCAGCTTAAAAGTTTCCATAACCGAAAACAAATAAGACCATTCCACCTGGTCAAAGGCTTTCTCCGCATCTAAGGAAATAATTACTAGGTCTTTATTAATATCTCTTTTTGAATATATATTGTATAATCGTCTCAGGTTATATGAGGAATATCGTTTTGGTATAAATCCTGTTTGATCGGGGTGAATTAATTCATTAATAACTGTACTTGGTCTTTGTGCTAATATTTTGGTTAGTATATTTTGATCAGTATTTATTTATTTTTTTATTTTTTATTTATTTTTTATTTTTATTATAGAAACAAAGTAATGACAAAGTACAATATTTTACAGTAATAAAAAAATTACATGATAATAATGATAAATTCATACTGTTGATATTATTTGTATTATTATTAATTATACATTTTAAGGTTGTTTATTTTATATAATTGGGAATACATGGTATTAATGATAGTATTAGCAATATACTCATACTACCCATGATATCCATATTGTCTCTGATTTCCAAATACAGGTCCCAGTTTTTTGTAATTAATAATACGCAATATTAATAAAACTTCTATGATATTCAATATATTTTCATAATGTTAAGAATGTTTGTATTATTATTGACTTTAAATTCAAAAATTATTATATAATTGAAAATACACAATTTTATATAATTGAAAGTACACGACACTAATAATATTTTCATATAACCAGTGATATCTATATTCGTACTAATATTAAGAATTTAAGATAATGTGTTTCTATACTTTTTTCCAATTTTTTATATAAGCATAGGAAAATAGAAAAGAGAGTATGGAAAGTTTGATGGAGAATGGAATATTACTCATTAATCTGTCCTTGGAGATATATTCAAGATTTATTATATATATTTCTTCATCCATTCAGATATTCAGGCCTCAGTCAAGTCCTCGCGCCGAACCATTATGACCCTGTAAATATTTAATATATGGAGACCAAATTCCTCTGAAGAGATCTAACCTATCCATGAGGACAAGCCTCAATCTCTCCAAATGAAGTGTCTCCGACATTTCTGTATTCCACATTTTGATTGTTGGGGATGCAGGGCCTTTCCAAAATTTTAGTATTAATTTTTTCCCAATTATTAAAAAATAGTCGATAAAAATTCTTTGGTTCATTGTTATTAGTTGGTCAGTTTCAGGTATTCCAAGTATTATTAATTTTGGATCAGAAGTCATAGTTATATTGACAACATTCGAAATTATCTTAAATATTTCGTTCCAGTATTCTACAATTTTTATACAATTAGTAAAAGAATGTGACAAATTTGCTTCTGAGATTTGACATTTATCACATATAGGAGATAATTTTGGAAATATATTATGTAATTTAGATTTGGAATAATGTAATCTATGTAGAATTTTAAACTGTATAAGGGAATGTTTAGCATTTAACGAGCAATGGTGTATGTGTTGTAAGCTTTCATCCCATATTTCTGGTCTTATTATTTGGCCTAATTCATTTTCCCAAAACTGTCTATGTGTTTCTGTTGATGCGATATCACTTTCCAATAAAATATTGTATATATATGATATCATTTTTTCTGTATTTGGATGTTTATTCAAGCATTCATCTAAAATTTCCGTCTTTCTATTTCTAAGATCTTGTGTATTTGCAGAAACATAGTTTCTGATTTGTAGATATCTAAAATATTCATTGCTGTGTAGTCCATAAGTTTGTTGTAACTCTTGAAATGAGAGAAAAGAGTTTTCCTTATAAAGATCGCCCATCTTAAAGATTCCTTTATTTTTCCATTGTAAAAAAGCCTTATCCATCATTGAAGGTTTAAACGTAAAATTATTGGCAATGGTAAGACCTAATGGTATAAATTTTAGTTTTAATGTTTTCTTTATTTGTTTCCAAATGCGGATTCCGTTTTCTATTATCGGATTTTCACTATAAATTTTCTTAGCTATGTTAGTGTTAGCAAATATTATAGAACTAATTTCATATGGAGAACAATCTTCTTTTTCCATTTTTAACCAGTTTGGTTTGTTATCTATTTCTTCTAGCCAAAAAATTCATATTTTTAATATTAACTGCCCAGTAATAAAACATAAGATTTGGTAATGCTAATCCCCCATTTATTTTAGATTTACATAAATGTTTTTTATTTATTCTGTGACTCTTATAATCCCAGATAAAGTTAGTAATTAGAGAATCTATTTAAAAAAAAAAATTTTTAGGGAGATATATCGGAATTAATTGAAATAAATATAATAATTGTGGGAGAAAAATCATTTTTATTGCATTGATTTTACCTAACATTGAAATAGGTAAGCTTTTCCAGTATAAAATATTCTTATTTAATTTATTCAGTAATGAAGGGAAATTAAATTTAAATAAAGAATCAAATCTTTTTGTAACGAAAATCCCAAGATATTTAATATTTTCATTTGTTATCTTGAAAGGAAATTGTTGTAATATATGTAAATTATTCATCGTTATTGGCATAAATTCACTTTTATTCCAATTGATACTGTATCCTGAAATTGATCCGAATTCCGTTATTAGTTTTAACAAATTTCGGATACTTGTTTCTGGTTCAGTGATGTAAAGTAATACATCATCCGCATATAAGGAGATTTTATTCTTAGTATCTTTAGTATCATATCCATGTATTTCCGGGTGTAATCTCACCCTCTGGGCGAGAGGTTCTATTGCTAGCGCAAACAATAAAGGTGATAGAGGACAACCTTGTCTACAACCTCGAGATAAACTAAATTTAGTTGATAACATACGGTTTGTTGTTATTCTAGCTGTTGGGTTTGCATATAACAATTTAATCCAAGTAGTAAACTTCTCTCCGAGTTTAAAAGCTTCCATCACCGAAAATAAATAAGGCCATTCCACTTGGTCAAAAGCTTTTTCTGCATCCAGCGAAATAACTACTAAATCTTTTTTATCACTTCTTTTCGAATATATAATATTAAATAACCGTCTTAGATTGTATGAGGAATATCTTTTTGGTATAAATCCTGTTTGATCGGGATGGATTAATTCGTTAACAACTGAACTTAGTCTTTGTGCTAATATTTTTGTTAGTATCTTTTGATCCGTATTTAATAGAGCTATTGCTCTATATGATCCTGGTTCATCCAAGTCTTTATTTATTTTGGGTATAAGTGTTACAATAGATTCGTTCAACGTGTCTGGTAATTTCTGTTGTGTATATATCTGTTCATATAATGATTTCAAACATGGAACCATATGATCCTGAAATATTTTATAAAATTCCGAACCTATACCATCAGGTCCCGGTGTTTTACCATTTTTTAATGATCTAATAGATTCTTGGATTTCTTTTATTGAAATATCAGCATTTAATAATTCTCTATTTTGTAAATCCAATTCTTTCAGGTTACATTTTTTTTTAAAAGCATCTATTTCTGTTTTATTTACTGTCGCTTTAGCAGTGTATAGATTTTTATAATATTGCATAAATCTTTCATTAATATCTTTAGGTTGTATTAATAATTCACCATTTTGTGATTTAATCCTATGTATAATTTTTTCAGCTTCAATTTTCCTTAATTGTCGAGCCAATAATTTTTGGGGTTTGTCTCCAAATTCAAACTGTAATTGTTTAGTATGTTGATAAAATTTTAAAACTTGATCTGTATATATCTTATTTAATTTATATTTCAATGCTACAATTTTATTATGTATTATTATATCTGGCTTTGTTGCATTCTGTATATCTAATTGTTTAATCTCCCTTTCCAAGTCCTGTTGTTCCTTCCGAATCTTTTTATTATGGAATGCTTGTGAAGAAATCATAATTCCTCGAAGATATGCTTTAAATGTTTCCCATAATAAAGAGCGAGATATTTCTGGTTGATCATTTATTTCAAAGAAAATCTTAATTTGAGTTATAATATATTCCTGAGTGGTTTTATTTTTTAAAATTTGTGGATTAAGTTTCCAGTGTCCTGAATTTTCTGTTTTGCCATTTATTTTAATTTTAAATGTTAATGGCGCATGATCTGAGATTATAATATTATGATATTTGGGTTCATAAGTAAGTGAGATAAGTTTTGCATCCACCAAAAAATAATCTATTCTTGAGTAAGTTTTATGTACTGGCGAGTAAAAAGAGTATTCTCGACCAGTAGGGTTTTCTGTTCTCCAAACATCTTTAATGTTAGTCGTTTGGATATATGCATTTAATAAATCACTGGAATGTGATTTAGTTTTTCTTTGTTTTGTAGAATTGTCTAGATAAGGATCTAATGTACAATTAAAATCTCCTCCAATTATCAAATTATATTGTGTTAATTCCGGAATATTGTTAAGTACTTTCTTAAAAAACAATGGGCTATCAAAGTTTGGTCCATATATATTAACAAAAATCATTTTTTCCTTGTTTAATTCTCCTATCACAATAATGTATCTGCCATCTTTATCAGTTATGGTTGATGTATGCTTAAATAAAGTACCTTTACGAAATAATATTGCTACACCTCTTGATTTATGCGTAAAAGAAGAATGATATATTTTATCTATCCATTTAGCTTTCAACCTGTTTTCAGCGTCTTTTTTTAAGTGGGTTTCTTGAATGTAAATTACATCAGCTTTACTTGCCTTTAAATGTGCTAATACTTTTCCTCTCTTTATTGGTTCATTAATACCTTTAACATTCCAACTACAAAACGTTAATCCCTCATTCCCCGTATTTCTTTTTAAGTCTTGCATTTTAAGTTTGTAGAAATCTACAATAGAGTCTAAGGATCAGCGCGGTAGACCCAACCTTACACCTGAACACTGAATAGATGAATTTTAAATCTCTTTTATGTACCTCACGAATATATCTCCATTGGTCCAATGTGTAACTCCATTCAAACTGAAAAATACAATAGATATAAAAGAAGAATAAAGAATAGTTAAAGAGACTAGTAATATGTGTAAAGGTAGAAAGAACTACAACTAAAGTAGTTGTAGTTTGTGCTAGCCATACTAACATGGCTATCCATCTAACGACTTCCGTCATTGATGTTATTAACTTGGCCAGCTCCTAGATTTATGGAATTATTATTCCATAATAATATTTTAGCGGGGGTATAATATTAAGGGAGAGGAAAAAAAATAATTAAAAAAGGGGGAGGCAATCGAAGAAAGAAAGAAGGGAAAAGGGGTAGGATTCATCATATAAAGGTATCTATATCTAAAATTAACTTAAAAATCTAAGCAATATTAAACATAAAAAATATAAAGGCTATATAAGAAAGAAAAAAGGGATACAAAAATACTATAGAACAACAAGTAAAAACTAAAGTACAAAATGAAAATTTTTATTATAGAGAAAGATCTCCAAAAGATCTCCATCGCTATATTTAACTCTATTCATTAAAGGAACATTAGTTGTTAATTACTAATAATAGTGATTAGCAATTAGTAATTATTAGTAATAGTGATTAGCAATAGTGAGCAATCTTAATTGATAAAAATAATACTAATAATAAAACCGCGTTGTGATTTTAATATATGTGTTATTTATTTATGTTAGTTATATGTTAAGACTAATTGTCAATATCCAGATAACGCTTTCCGATCCAGTTTTTTCCTCTCCATTCCATACGACATTGTCCATTCCATCTAGTCCAATATTATCATATGAAGTCTCACAGGGTATTGAGAGTCCGTGTTGGATCTCTAAAAGTAGTAAAAGTCAGTATGTTTGCTTGTAGATACTTTTCAGGTCTTGAACTGCTTTGCGAAATCCAAGGCTGCTGCTGGGGTATTAAAGAAATGTTCCACGCTGTTAAAAGTAACTCTTAAAGTGGCTGGGTAATTCAAACCGTATCTCAGGTTTTCTACTCCCCTCATAAGACTTTTGGCTTCATTAAATGCTTTCCGTTTTCTAGCGACCTCTGGTGGGTAATCTCGGTAGATACTGATCCTTTGTCCCTCAAATGTCAGGTTTTTGATTCTCGAAGCTTTCCGCATAATCTCATCCAGAACAAAGTCATATTGTAGCTTTATGATCATTTGTCTTGGAGGGGCGTCTGTTCTGGTCTGACGTCTGCTGACTCTATGAGCACGAGCTAATAAAGGCATTTCTTCCAGAGATAAAACTTCTTGGAGTAATTTAGCAGTGAATTCTCAAAGATCTTCGTTTTTCTCTCGACCTTCAGGAATCCCTGCAATCCTCAGATTCTGTCTTCTCTGATGTCCTTCTAGCTCAGTACATTTCTCTGTTGTTTTAGTCAGCAAATTCATTAGACGTTCATGTTCTGTAATCAGCTTTGCTGTAGACGCAGCACTTGCCTCCGCTATTTGTTCAAGGTTCTTTATGCCAGCCGCCTGTTGTTCCAGTACTTTCGCGATAGGAATAATCCTATTTTGAAAGTCTTTTTTAACCTTTTCAAGTTTTTTGTCCATCTTATTTTCCATTTCATTAAACATTTCAATGAATTCCTTCTTCAAATCTTCTGATACTTTCTTGACCTTTTTTTCAATTTTTAACGTTGTTTCTTGTTGGAATTCTTTCAGTTGATTTTTCATCTGATCCATCTGGCTGTTCATTTGGTTTATTTCTTCCTTTATATCTTTCATTTCTTCCTTTATTTCTTCCTTTAAGCCAGCCATCTGTTGAGAAATGAAAGTTTTCAATTCCTCACCTTCCGCTTTTGTCCCTGTTTTTTTGGATACATCTTCCAGGGAGCTGGTCCTACTCGAGTCCGGGGCTTCAGTCCGGCCTTCTGCCGGTCTCTGCCGGGTTTGTCGACCTTTCCCCTTGTCGGTAGGGCTCCGTGCCGTCAACATAGTTAGTCGCGCGCCTGATGACGTCACTCGGCACAGTCGGTGCAGAAACGGCAGGCAGTGTGCAGCAGACAGCCGGTAAGTCCTTTTAAACCCCCGTTTTTTCCGATTTTTTTGCGGAGCTGGCTGGTGCTATCCTCTAGGTCTCCATAGCGCCACCGGAAGTCCTCGAGCAGGGAACAACTTCTATTTCAAGGTTCAATATACAATAGGTGCAGGAGTAGGCCATTCGGCTCTTCAAGCCAACACCGCCATTCAATGTGATCATGGCTGATCATCCCCAATTAGTAACCCGTTCCTGACTTCTCCCCATATCCATTGACTCCGCTATCTTTAAGAGCCCTATCTAGCTCTCTCTTGAATGTATCCCGAGAAGTGGCCTCGACCACCCTCTGAGGCAGAGATTTCCACAGACTCACAACTCTCTGTGTGAAAAAAGTGTTTGCTCATCTCCGTTCTAAATGGTTTACCCCTTATTCTTAACCCGTGGCCGCTGGTTCTGGACAACCCCCAACATTGGGAACATGTTTCCTGCCGCTCCATTCTCTCAGCATATGACAGTCCCGCCATCCGGGGATTTAACCTTGTAAACCTACGCTGCACTCCCTCAATAGCAAGAATGCCCTTCCTCAAATCAGGGGAACAAAACTGCACACAATACTCCAGGTGTAGTCTCACCAGGGCCCTGTACAACTGCAGGACCTCTTTGCTCCTATACTCACCTCCTTGTGACCTTAACAATTAATAATTTTGGGGGTCAAATATGGGGCAGAAACCCCATTCGCAACAGATTCACGCTAAACAAGTTACATTTAACCACCAAATTTTTTATTGTAAAACCACAAGAAACTTGGAAATAGAACCGGTCAAAAGAAAGGCGTGGAAATGTAATGAATGTGAATGCAATAATGTTTAAGTGTATCTCCACCACCTCGATCAACTCAGACTTGGAGTTAACTACTTCTCTTTTCACAGATACTGTCTGGCCTGCAGAGTTTTTGTATTTGTTTGCTTTTCTTTCAGATTTGTGACACCCGCAGTATTTCTTCGATTTTCATAGGCCCCTACAATAAAACATTATCATGAAATATTTGAAGGGAATATGAAGTGTGGGCAGATACAGATTGGGACAGGAAGATTTGTGTAGCCTTCCTGGAGCTATGCAATTGAATGTGTTGGCCTGCATCCTGCCTGGAATGGAATTTCAAGGAATAGCCATGAGTGAGCTGCCAACCCACCAGCCCCGAGTGACTGAACTGCCAACCCACCAGCCCTGAGTGACTGTGCTGCCAGCCCACCAGCCCTGAGTGACTGAGCTGCCAGCCCACCAGGCCTGAGTGACTGATCCGCCAGCCCAATAATCCATTCGGCTCACGATGTCCATACTAGCCCTCTGAAAACCAGGCTCTTCGGCCCACTACACCCATACTAGCGCTCCAGGAAGCTCCCCCCCAATGGCCACTAATATTGGAATTGGGGGAGACGTGGAATATTGTGTTGGGGGACCAGCCCTCCCGTGTGGACATGGGACCCAACAGGTCCCACTTAATCTATTGGAGTGAGACAGTGGGCCAGGCAACAGGTTGAGGTAAGAAGGAATGGCAGATGCTGGTTTACACAAAAGATAGACACTAAGTGCTGGTGTAACTCAGCGGGTCAGGCAGCATTTCTGGAGAAAATGCACAGTTCACGTTTCGGGTCGCGACCCGCCTTCTACATTTTAACAGTGACATAATTGCTGATAATAAAAGCGACTCTATTTACTTGGTCTTGCAGAGAGAGGGATAGGGAGAAGTTCTGGTTTCTTTCAGGATAAATCTTTAATTTAATCGAACAAGTCCTTCCATTTCGAGTACTGTACCAACCTTCTTCCTCTAGAAATTAAATATTTTCGCTTTAATGTAGAGATCCCGTTGTCTTTTGAACGACACTGTGACCTCTGCCTTCACCGGCATTTTTTTCCTCCAAAGCAAAACAATCGCTGTGTAAAAGGGGGGGGGAGGGGGAGTCCTCTGTGGCATTCTTCGTTTTTTGTTGTTAATTACTTTCATTCCAGCAATGTCTTCTTTGGGTGGGGTGGTGCTGGTGGTGGTGGTGGTGGTGGTGGGGGAGGTGAAGAGCTGGGGGTGAGAAAAGACGATGAGACCACGAGTAATTAAATGATCTACCTGGGAGGTCCCATTGTTGGCTCGGAAAGGTGTGATCTCAAGAGACAAACTATGTGGAGAACTGTGGAACTGGTTACACGAGAAAGAAAGAGGGGGAATTGAAATCTGTGTAAACAGTATTGAATGTATGTATAGCCACCGAGAATGTCGGACGAATTTCTTGCACGGTTTCGGTGTTGGACATTTTTTTTCATTGAATAAAATTTATTTTGGGTTTTTTAAAGCATTGAATTCGCTGACTTTAAATAACTTCTACTAACACTTCTCCCTCGTCCTCCCCCCTTCCTTGCCATTTTACCAGTTCCTCTACTCTCCACATTATTTGTTTGTAATGCACACCTTCCCATTCCAACAATGGATCTTCCAGACGACAATCATTAGTGGCTGGTCCTAATTAACCATATAACCATATAACAATTACAGCACGGAAACAGGCCCTCTCTGCCCTTCCGGTCCGTGCCGACCATTTGTTTTCCCCTAGTCCCATCTACCTGCACTCAGACCATACCCCTCCATTCCCTTCACGTCCATATACCTATCCACTTTACTCTTAAATGTTAAAATCGATCCTGCCTCCACCACTTCTGCTGGAAGCTGATTCCACACAGCCACCACCCTCTGAGTAAAGAAGTTCCCCCTCACGTTACCCCGAAACCTCTGTCCCTTAATTCTCATGTCATGCCCTCTTGTTTGAAACTTCCCTACCCTCAATGGGAAAAACGTATCCACGTCAACTCTGTCTATCCCTTTCATCATTTTAAAGACCTCAATCAAGTCCCCCCTTAACCTTCTGCGCTCCAAAGAATAAAGACCTAACTTGTTCAACCTTTCTCTGTAACATAGTTGCTGGAACCCTGGCAACATTCTAGTAAATCTCCTCTGTACTCTCTCTATTTTGTTGACATCCTTCCTATAACTAGGCGACCAAAATTGTACACCATACTCCAGAATTGGTCTTACCAATGCCTTGTACAATTTTAACATTACTTCCCTACTCCTATATTCAATGCTCTGATTTATAAAGGCCAGCACACCAAAGGCTTTCTTTACCACCCTATCTACATGCGATTCCACCTTCAGGGAACTATGCACAGTTATTCCTAGATCCCTCTGTTCCACAGCATTCCTCAATTCCCTACCATTTACCATGTACGTCCTATTTTGATTTGTCCTGCCAAGATGTAGCACTTCACACTTATCAGCATTAAACTCCATCTGCCATCTTTCAGCCCACTTTTCCAAATGGCCCAAATCTCTCTGTAGACTTTGAAAATCTACTTCATTATCCACAACACCACCTATCTTAGTATCATCTGCATACTTACTTATCCAATTGTCCACCCCATCATCCAGATCATTGATGTACATGACAAACAACAGTGGACCCAACACAGATCCCTGAGGCACCCCACTGGTCACCGGCTTCCAACCTGACAAACAGCCATCCACCATTACTCTCTGACATCTCCCATTCAGCCATTGTTGAATCCATCTTGCTACTCCGCCATTAACACCCAAAGATTGAACCTTCTTAACCAACCTTCCATGGGGAACCTTGTCAAAGGCCTTACTGAAATCCATATAGACAACATCCACTGCTTTACCCTCATCAATTTCCCTAGTTACCGCTTCAAAAAATTCAAGAAGGTTTGTCAAACATGACCTTCCAGGCACAAATCCATGTTGACTGTTCCTGATCAGACCCTGTTTATCCAGATGCTTATATATTATCTCTAAGTATCCTTTCCATTAATTTGCCCACCACTGACGTCAAACTAATAGGTCTATAATTGCTAGGTTTATTCTTTGAACCCTTTTTAAACAATGGAACAACATGCGCAGTACGCCAATCCTCCGGCACTATTCCGTTTCTAATGACATTTGAAATATTTCTGTCATAGCTCCTGCTATTTCTACACTAACTTCCCTCAATGTCCTAGGGAATATCCTGTCAGGACCTGGAGACTTATCCACTTTTATATTTTTCAAAAGTGTCAGTACTTCCTCCTCTTTGAATCTCATAGTTTCCATAGCTACTCTACTCTTTCCCCTTAACTCACCGAGTTCAATATCCTTCTCCTTGGTGAATACCGAAGAAAAGAAATTGTTCAATATCTCCCCCATCTCTTTTGGCTCTGCAGATAGCTGTCCATTCTGGTTCTCTAATGGTCCAATTTTATCCCTCGTTATCCTTTTGCTATTAATATAGCTGTAGAAACCCTTTGGGTTTACTTTCACCTTTCTTGCCAAAGCAACCTCATATCTTCTTTTACCCTTCCTAATTTCTTTCTTAAGATTCTTTTTACATTCTTTGTACTCCTCTAGCACCTCATTTACTCCATGCCTCCTATAATTATTGTAGATATCTCTCTTTTTTCGAAACAAGTGTCCAATTTCCCTTGAAAACCATGGCTCTTTCAAATTTTTACTATTTCCTTTCAACCTAACAGGGACATAAAGATTCTGTACTCTTACAATTTCCCCTTTAAATGTCCTCCATTTCTCTTCTACATCCTTCCCATGAAACAAAGTGTCCCAATTCACTCCTTTAAAATCCTTACGCATTCCCTCAAAGTTAGCCTTTCTCCAATCAAAAATCTCTACCCTTGGTCCAGTTCTGACTCATATAACATATAACCATATAACAATTACAGCACGGAGACAGGCCCTCTCAGCCCTTCCAGTCCGTGCCGACCATTTGTTTTCCCCTAGTCCCATCTACCTCCACTCAGACCATACCCCTCCATTCCCTTCACGTCCATATACCTATCCACTTTACTTTTAAATGTTAAAATCGATCCTGCCTCCACCACCTCTGCTGGAAGCTCATTCCACACAGCCACCACCCTCTGAGTAAAGAAGATCCCCCTCACGTTACCCCTAAACTTCTGTCCCTTAATTCTCATGTCATGCCCTCTTGTTTGAATCTTCCCTACCCTCAATGGGAAAAGCTTATCCACGTCAACTCTGTCTATCCCTTTCATCATTTTAAAGACCTCAATCAAGTCCCCCCCCTTAACCTTCTGCGCTCCAAAGAATAAAGACCTAACTTGTTCAACCTTTCTCTGTAACATAGTTGCTGGAACCCTGGCAACATTCTAGTAAATCTCCTCTGTACTCTCTCTATTTTGTTGACATCCTTCCTATAACTAGGCGACCAAAATTGTACACTATACTCCAGAATTGGTCTTACCAATGCCTTGTACAATTTTAACATTACTTCCCTACTCCTATATTCAATGCTCTGATTTATAAAGGCCAGCACACCAAAGGCTTTCTTTACCACCCTATCTACATGCGATTCCACCTTCAGGGAAACTATGCACAGTTATTCCTAGATCCCTCTGTTCCACAGCATTCCTCAATTCCCTACCATTTACCATGTACGTCCTATTTTGATTTGTCCTGCCAAGATGTAGCACTTCACACTTATCAGCATTAAACTCCATCTGCCATCTTTCAGCCCACTTTTCCAAATGGCCCAAATCTCGCTGTTAGACTTTGAGAATCTACTTCATTATCCACAATACCACCTATCTTAGTATCATCTGCATACTTACTTATCCAATTTTCCACCCCATCATCCAGATCATTGATGTACATGACAAACAACAGTGGACCCAACACAGATCCCTGAGGCACCCCACTGGTCACTGGCTTCCAACCTGACAAACAGCCATCCACCATTGGTGGTTACACAAAATGCTGGAGAAACTCAGCGGGTGCAGCAGCATCTAAGGAGCAAAGGAGATAGGCGACGTTTCGGGTCGAGACCCTTCTTCAGACTGGGATCCACCATTACTGGGTGACAGCCATCCACCATTACTCTCTGACATCTCCCATTCAGCCACTGTTGAATCCATCTTGCTACTCCGCCATTAACACCCAAAGATTGAACCTTCTGAACCAACCTTCCATGGGGAACCTTGTCAAAGGCCTTACTGAAATCCATATAGACAACATCCACTGCTTTACCCTCATCAATTTCCCTAGTTACCGCTTCAAAAAATTCAAGAAGGTTTGTCAAACATGACCTTCCCGGCACAAATCCATGTTCACTGTTCCTGATCAGACCCTGTTTATCCAGATGCTTATATATATTATCTCTAAGTATCCTTTCCATTAATTTGCCCACCACTGACGTCAAACTAATAGGTCTATAATTGCTAGGTTTATTCTTTGAACCCTTTTTAAACAATGGAACAACATGCGCAGTACGCCAATCCTCCGGCACTATTCCCGTTTCTAATGACATTTGAAATATTTCTGTCATAGCTCCTGCTATTTCTACACTAACTTCCCTCAATGTCCTAGGGAATATCCTGTCAGGACCTGGAGACTTATCCACCTTTATATTTTTCTAAAGTGTCAGTACTTCCTCCTCTTTGAATCTCATAGTTTCCATAGCTACTCTACTTTTTTTCCCTTACCTCACAGAGTTCAATATCCTTCTCCTTGGTGAATACCGAAGAAAGAAATTGTTCAATATCTCCCCCATCTCTTTTGGCTCTGCAGATAGCTGTCCATTCTGGTTCTCTAATGGTCCAATTTTATCCCTCGTTATCCTTTTGCTATTAATATAGCTGTAGAAACCCTTTGGATTTACTTTCACCTTTCTTGCCAAAGCAACTCATATTGCCACCTCTCTCCATAATTATATTGAAACTAATGGTATTGTGATCACTGGTCCCGAAGTGCTCACCAACGCATACCTCCGTCACCTGACCTGCCTCATTTCCTAACAGGAGGTCCAGCACTGCCCCTTCTCTGGTCGATACCTCTATGTACTGCTGCAAAAAACTATCCTGCACACATTTTACAAACTCCAAACCATCCAGCCCATTTACAGAATGTGTTTCCCAGTCTATTTTTGGAAAATTGAAATCTCCCACAATCACTACCTTGTGCTTACTACTAATATCTGCTATCTCCTTACATATTTGCTCTTCCAATTCACGCTCCCCATTTGGCGGTCTATAATACACCCCTAAAAGTGTTGCTACACCGTTCCCACTTCTCAGTTTCCACCCAAATAGCCTCCCTAGGACGAGCCCTCTAATCTATCCTGCCAAAGCACTGCTGTAGTGTCTTCTCTGACAAGCAATGCAACACCTCCCCCTCTGGTCCCTCCAATTCTATCACACCTGAAGCAACGAAATCCTGGAATATTTAGTTTCCAATCACAGCCCTCCTGCAACCATGTTTCACTGATTGCCACAACATCATATTTCCAGGTGTCAATCCAGGCTCTAAGTTCGTCCACCTTACTTACAATGCTCCTAGCATTAAAATATACACATTTTAGAAACCCACCATCCCTTATTCTCGGTCTATTATCTTTTTCATCTTTCTCGCCTACATTTTGGATCCGAGTGCTTCCCTTCTCTGCCTCTTGCCCCACACCCTGACCCTAGCCCCCTCTACCCGAGTCCCTCCCCCCAGCCTTTCTAGTTTAAAGTCTCCCCAGTAGCCTTTGCAAATCTCCCTGCCAGGATATTGATCCTGGTCTCTTCTCACCTCCAGTTCTTCACCCCCCACCCCACCCGCAACATTCAGTTTGAAGAAAGGCCTCATCCTGAAAAGCCACGCAGCCTTTTTCTTCGGAGAAGCCGCCTGACCCACGGTGTTACTCCAGCGCTTTGTGTCTATGTTTGGTACAAACCGGCATCTGCAGTCGGGGGGGGGGGGGGGGGGGGGGGGGGGGGTAGGAGTGAGAGGAAGAGCAAGAGCGGAGCTTTGGGATACAGAGGAGACACATGCGAGGGTCCTCATCTATAACAGAAGAGGTGACCCACCGTTCCATAAAATATCAAGACATCTCGGATGACGCTCTGCAAATTGGAGAAACAGCAACTCATATTTCGCTTTGACAACTTACAACCTAACGGTATGAACATTGATGTCTCTAACTTAAAACTTGCATCCCCCCCTCTCTCCGTTTCCACCCGAACCCTCTTGCTAATTTCACCGTTTGTATTCGTTCTTTCTCACCGCGTCCCCAGTCCATCATGGGCTCCACCTATCCTGAGTCATCGATGCAGGCTCTGCTTGTTCTGCACCTTCCCATATCCCTAGTTTCGCCTTCCCCGACTCTCAGTCAGATGAAGGGTCTCGACCCGAAATGTCACCTATTCCATTTCACCAGAGAAGCTGCCTGACCCGCTGAGTTACTCCAGCATTTTGTGTCTATCTTCGGTGTAAAACCAACATCTGCAGTTCCTTCTTACACATTGCACACAGAGGAAGAGCACTGAACTTTTTACTGCCTTCCCTCACAGCGGAAAATGTTGATTCTGCTGTGGGGGGACGTTCATGTTAAATTCTATAGTGTTTTGTGTCTTTTTCTTTTTTATTTTGTATGGATGTATGGAAACCCAATTTCTTCTATGTACAGCACTTTGGTTTCAAAGTGCTATATAAATAAAAAAATACTTACTTACATTTTATCTGCAGTTATTTGTTCTTACCAATAATATGCAGTTCCTTGTATTATAGGATGAGACCTGTTGCACAGTCTGTGACCTTGTGCTACTGGTGGCGTTAAGGGCCTTGGTTCTGTGTGTACTGCTGGGGTGCCGAGGCAGGAGCGGGCAGGAGCGATGGATAAGATTCGCAGGGACATCCTCCTCCTCTATCCGACGAAATTTCTGCAACACCCTCTCTCGCTGTGATTCCTCCCGCTTTTGCGAATCTTTCATTAATTTGTTCTATGTACCGTCTATATCTCTCGTTTCCCTTTCCCCTGACTCTCAGTCTGAAGTCGGGTCTGGACGTATTGGTCGCCTATTCCTTCTCTCCAGAGATGTTGCCTGACCAACTGAGTTACTCCAGCATTTTGTATCCAACTTCGGTGAATGAAACGTCGGCGGTGGAGCAGCGCCACACAGAGGCGATGCTCAGTAACTGCAAGGGTACACAAAAGCTGGAGTCAGCTGCAGCAGCATCTAAGGAGCGAAGGAGATAGGCGACGTTTCGGGTCGAGACCCTTCTTCAGACCCTTTCTTTTATCTCCTTCGCTCCTTAGATGCTGCTGCACCCGCTGAGTTTCTCCAGCTTTTTGTGTACCCTCGATTCTCCAGATCTGTTCCTTCTTTAACACTCAGTAACTGCAAGTCGGCAGCAATTCGGCAAAGGCTGCTTCCTTTTTAAGTAAGAAATGCAAATGAAGCGAGCAGCAAGGAAAAGCAGCAAATGTGAAAAAAAGATCAGATGTGAAACGCGAAGTGAAAGGCGAATATATGTCCTTTTTTCTGTTTTCTCTTGGGCCACATTCGTATAGCCTCCTTTTCCGCAAGGTTCATGTATTTATAATATTTATCATTTGAATAAAGTCAATTTTGAAATATTTAAAAAAAGCTGCTATCCCATTGCACTTCGGTGTGTGCTGACGCCTATGCGGGATACTCGAATAAGATGAAAATAAAAAAACAGAGTTAATGCATACAAACCGCACATACTATATATTATGGTGGAGTTACTGCCTTGCAGACTCTAATTCCATTCAGACTACGTTGCTATCTCAACCCGTCACATGCGCGCGTTTGCTCCGGGTGCGCCGGTTTCTGCCCGTTTCCCACACGTGCAGGTTTGTAGATTAATTTGCTTCTGTGAATTGTCCATAAACAATTGTTCCCACAGAATTCTGTGAATTGATCTCTTCAACTTCTACATGTGTGCATTAGAGAGCATGTTGACTGGTTGCATCATGGCCTGGTTCAGCAACATGAAATGCCCAGGAGCGAAGAAGACCGCCAAATGTTGTGAACACTGCCCAGTCCATCACGGGGTCTGACCTCTCCACCATCGAAGGGATTTTCCGGGCTCGCTGCCTCAAAAAGGCAGCCAGCATCATCACACCAGCCTGGCCACACATTCATCTCACCACTGCCATCGGGTAGAAGGTACAGGAGCCTGAAAACTGTAACGTCCAGGTTCAGGAACAGCTACTTCCCAAAAGCCATTAGGCTATTAGACCCCACAACCTCAAATGGGCTCTGAACAACATAGACTATTATTATTATTGTACTATTATTGTTTGTCCGTTTTTCTGTGTGTATGTGCACACACTTTCCCCCATTTTTATGTTGTTTACAGTGTCTGTATTTTATTCCTTTTGTATTTTATTTATTTCACATGTTTAATCAATAATGTTTTATTATTAATGTTTAATGTTTTATGTGTCATTCCTAACTGTCACTGTATGTCGTTGTCACTTGCGGGCGGAGCACCAAGGCAAATTCCTTGTATGTGAATACTTGGCCAATAAACCTATTCACTCATTCATTCACATATTCTGTTGTGCTGCTGCAAGTAAGAATGTCATTGTTCTACCTGGGACATATGACAATAAACACTCTTGACTATATTTCCATTCTGAATAAAGTTTATTTTGGAGGGAAAATATCTGCTGACAGACAGGCGGTTGTGTCCCTTTCTCTGCTGCTCGTTCCCTCTCTCCACCCCCCATAGCAAAGCGCCTCTGAATAGGCTGGGAGTGGGTGACCGTTTGAGCATCGGTGCAAGTGGCCATCACTAATCACATACCTCACTTACCTACCTTACCTCCAGCACACTGATTTCCTGAAGGGTCTCGACCCGAAATGTCACCCATTCCTTCTCTCCAGAGATGCTGCCTGTCCCCGCCGAGTTACTCCAGAATATTGTGACTAATCTCACACACGCCATTCTTGCACCAATGAGGATCCATTGAACAAATGCGCAAAGACACATACCCACACTGATATTTATACTAGTCTATTCTGAAATTTGTAGATAAAGTGCAACCGGTTCATCGCCAACCTGTTTTCCACACGGTTTCTGCCCCACAGCCCATCAGCCCCGCTCATGACACCGGTCCTGGGACCCGACCCTTCTACTGATCCGAGCAGGGAATGAAGCATATCTTCAGCCATTGATTTTCATCCCAAGCTCCAAAGAAGGGATACATTTTCCCCACAAATTTATTCCCGGTGAAGGTGTGTAGGTGGGACTTGGTGTCCGCATCATAAAATGAGACCGTCCCCGAATCGTAACTGAGGTAAACTCCCACCCTCCCGGGGACGGGACCGGCTGAGAGAGGGGTCTGGGAAGAATTGCTTGCTGAAACCTCCTCACGATATCTCTCGATGGTCCAGAATCCTTCCTCTGGTTTCAGGTCGACCCGTCTCTTCCTCTCCACAGACTCTGCGGCGACTCCCAGACTCCAGCGCCGACTCCCCGCCACCTCCACCTCCCAGTAATGTCTCCCCGATGTGAATCCCTCCGATCCCAGCGCACAGAGACATTCCATAAATCTCTTCCTGTTGTTGCGGAGGCTTCTCCTGACCCCGGTCAATCTCACATTCATCAAGTTGTCGGACACCTCGAGCTCCGGATGCACGCTCTCCTCATCCAGTGTCACAGAGTCTGGGGGCAGAAGCAGATAATTAGAGGGTCTGTGGTGTGTGAGGATTTACGGGTTAATATAATCACTCTAATAGAGAGATCCAGGTGGGTCGCTACGGTGAGGGACTGGAACTGGAAATCTTGATCATTGGTCCCAGGGACCTCCTTCTGCTGTTAACGAAAATATCTGCAAATGATAATAGACAATTGGTGCAGGAGTAGGCCATTCGGCCCTTCGAGCCAGCACCGCCATTCACCGTGATCATGGCTGATCATCCACACTCAGTACCCTGTTCCTGCCTTCTCACCATATCCCCTGACTCCGCTACCTTTAAGAGCTCTATCTAACTCTCCCTTGAAAGCATCCAGAGAATTCCATGAGAATGGCTGGTGATCCTTCTTAAAGATCTCCCCAAGTTGCTCCATAACAGTTCTCATAAGTTCTAGGAGCAGAAACAGGCCATTCTGCCCATCAAGACTACTCCGTCATTCGTTCATGTCTGGTCTATCTGCCCCCTTCAAATCCCATTCTCCTCAGATTGTGGATGATCAGCCATGATCACATTGAATGGCGGTGCTGGTTGAAAGACCGAATGGCCTACTCCTGCACCTATCGTCCAATGTCTATTGTCTAGACTCGGTTTATACTCTCTAGAATTTAGGAGATTGAGGGGGGATCTTATAGAAACTTACAACATTCTTAAAGGGTTGGACAGGCTAGATGCAGGAAGATTGTTCCCGATGTTGGGGAAGTCCAGGACAAGGAGTCACAGCTTAAGGATAAGGGGGAAATCCTTTAAGACTGAGATGAGAAAGACTTTTTTCACACAGAGAGTGGTGAGTCTCTGGAACTCTCTTGCACAGAAGGTGGTTGAGGCCAGTTCATTGGCTATATTTATGAGGGAGTTAGATGTGGCCCTTGTGGCTAAGGGGATCAGAGGTTATGGAGAGAAGACAGGTACGGGAAACTGAGTTGGATGATCAGCCATGATCATATTGAATGGCGGTGCCGGCTGCAAGGGCCGAATGGCCTACTCCTGCACCTAATTTCTATGTTTCTATGTCTAAATCTTTTCTGCACCCTTTCCAGCGTGACAACATATTTCCCCTAATGTGGTGCCCAGAACTGAACACATCAGTACCACACCAGACGAGGATAGGATCGAACCCAGAGTCTCGGGCGCTTTGAGGCGGTAAATCTATCAGGTGCACTGCTGTGCCGCTCTAAGTTAGTAAAATACCACCTTGACCTTTAGAAATCAAATTGTGACGAAATGCTGACCAGATTTAACAGTGTCGATATATTCTTTCCACACTGCAAACGGTAAAGTGCAGTTGAAATGTCCCATCGAGAGGCTGCCTCCAGTCACCGACACTTTCTGGTCTATTTCGTTAAGGCTGCATAAAAGTAAACAGTCAGTTATAAATTGAACATCGTAAACACGTGTCCAAGTGCTGCAAAGTTTCAGAGAAGAAATTGTCCTACCTGCTCTTCCGAGAGGTTTCTTCCTGAAACAAATAAAACATAATGATGAATTATGTAGGAAAGTGCTGACTCGAAGGTGCTGGCTCGAAGGGCCGAATGGCCTCCTCCTGCACCTATTTTCTAAGGAACTGAAGAAGCTGGTTTGAACAGAAGATAGACACAAAAAAGCTGCAGTAATTTAGTGGGACAGGCGGCATCTCTGGATTAAAGGAGTGGGTGACGTTTCGGGTCTGAAGAAGGGTATCAACCTGAAACGTCACCCACTGTTTCTCCCCGGAGATGCTGCCTGTCCCGATGAGTTACTCCAGCTTTTTGTGTCCATCTTGTGTACTGTTCTATATTCTATGTTTAGGAGGCGGAGCCTGTGCTTGGTGACGTGAAAGGGGACGTCCTATTCACAGCAAGTGTTACTCAAGATAAACAGAAAATGCTGATGTAACTCAGCAGGGCAGGCAGCATCCCTGGAGGGAAGCGATTAGTGACGTTTCGGATGCCCTTCTTCAGACTGGGCATCAGGGGAGAGGGAAATACAGAGATATGGCTTGAAAGGGTTCAGAAAAGATGTTCGAGGATGTTGCCAGGACTAGAGGGTGTGAGCTATATTCGATGGAGAGTAGGAAGATGAGGGGTATTCTTATAGAGGTGTACAAAATAATGAGAGGAATAGATCGGGTAGATACACAGTGTCTTTTACCCTGAGGGGGAATCGAGGACAAGTGGACACAGGTTCAAGGTGAAGGGGAAAAGATTTAATAGGAATCCGAGTGGTAACCTTTTCACACAGAGGGTGGTGGGTGTATGGAACAAGCTGCCAGAGGAGGTAGTTGAGGCTGGGACTATCTCATTATTACAGAAACTGTTGGACAGGTACATGGATAGGACAGGTTTGGAGGGTTATGGTCCAAACGCAGGCAAGTGGGACTAGAGTAGCTGGGACATTGTTGGACGAGGTGGGCCGAAGGGCCTGTTTCCACACTGTATCACTCTAGGAATCCGTCAAGGAAAATGTTGCGTAGTTGGGAGAAGGTGAGAACAAAGCAGACAGGGAAACTATTTAATCAGAAGGACAGTCAAATTGGTCGGAGGTCTGGGAAGGGTGGGGAATGGAGGGAGAGAGAAAGCTTGGGCTATCACCAGGAAGTGGACCTCTAACCTAGATTACAACAAAACAAATCAGAGCTGATTGAATTTGAACAATAAATCTTATTTTTTACTGGTATCTTTAATTGAAAAAAAGGTAATTTCGATTTGAGAGATAGCGCTTATTTTTCTCACCATAAGAGACGGCACTGAAACCATGAAGCTCCACCTAGACTGCAATATGACCCACACCGTGGAAACAGACCCTCCGGCCCAACTTGCCCAAACCAGCCAACATGTCCCATGCTTTGCTAGTCCCTCCTGTCTGCGTAGGGTCCATATTCCCTCTCATCCTTCTAAATTCCAGAGTATACAAACCCAACCGCTCCATTCTCTCAGCATATGACAATCCCTCCATCCCGGGATTTAACCTCGTGAACCTAGGCTGCACTCCCTCAATAGCAAGAATGTCCTTCGTCAAATTTGGAGACCAAAACTGCACACAATACTCCAGGTGTGGTCTCACTTGGGCCCTGTGCAACTGCAGAAGGACCTATTTGCTCCTATACTCAAATGTTATGAAGACCGATATACCATTCACTTTCTTCACTGCCTGTTTTACCCACGAGTTGAGACAACATTTAAAATACATTTTTGGTTGAACAAGTTAGGTCTTTATTCTTTGGAGCGCAGAAGGTTAAGGGGGACTTGATTGAGGTCTTTAAAATGATGAAAGGGATAGACAGAGTTGACGTGGATAAGCTTTTCCCATTGAAGGTATGGAAGATTCAAACAAGAGGGCATGACATGAGAATTAAGGGACAGAGGTTTAGGGGTAACGTGAGGGGGAACTTCTTTACTCAGAGGGTGGTGGCTGTGTGGAATGAGCTTCCAGCAGAAGTGGTGGAGGCAGGATCGATTTTAACATTTAAAAGTAAAGTGGATAGGTATATGGACGTGAAGGGAATGGAGAGGGTATGGTCTGAGTGCAGGTAGATGGGACTAGGGAAAACAAATGGTCGGCATGGACTGGAAGGGCCGAGAGGGCCTGTTTCCGTGCTGTAATTGTTATATGGTTATATGGTTATATATGGTTACATTTGGACACTCACCTTCAGGAAGATAGCTCCATCTTTCTGCTTCATCTGTTTTTCCAGATTTGCCAGCTTCCCTCGAATGGATATCAACTTATCTTGAATGTATTTAAGATTTCTTTCCATTATGCTCACGAATCTCACCTCTTCTTCCTTGAGGCCTCTGACTAAGCTCTGTTCTCTCTCAGTGAGAATCTTGTGCACTTCAGCGAATTCTGAAGCCACGCGAGTCTGTAGGTAGCGTGATTGTTTCTTTTAAATGAAGAATTAAGAGACAAGAGAGTTTTATTTTCATCTATCCTGATACTGAACGACGAAATACCTACTTGCAGCAGCACAACAGATAAGTAAACATAATGCTCTGTAAACATTATAATAAACACAAAAAAGTGAAATATATATATAAACACACAAATAATAGTGCAGAGACAAAAATAATGTCCCTAGTCTGTGTAGTTCGGAGCTTTTTTGAAAGTTGTTGCGTTTAATAGACTGATGGTTGTTGGGAATAAGCTACTCCTGAACCTGGATTTTACAGTTTTCAGAATCCTGTATTTAAATATTAATATTCAGCTGAGCGTTATTGGCTGCAGCTTTTTCCCAATTGACGAACTATACACTGCAAGGGCCAGGAAGCGAGCGGGTAAGATCAGCTCTGACCCCTCACACCCTGGCCACAAACGCTTTGAATCTCTTTCCCCTGGAAGGCGACTCCGGACTGTCAAAGCCGCCGCAGCCAGACATAAAATCATTTTTTTTTCACGAGCAGTAGCTCTACTCAATAACCAAAAATATGTAGCCTCCTTCTGCTCTGGTATTTTATTTAATTCACATGTTTAATCGATAATGTTTTAGTATTAATGTTTAATATTTTCTGTGTCATTCCTACCTGTCACTGTATGTCATGTTGTCACTTGCGGGCGGAGCACCAAGGCAAATTCCTTGTATGTGATACTTGGCCAATAAACTTATTCATAAACTTATTCATTCATTCATTTATTCATTCAGTGTGACGAAAGAAGCAAAGCTAATCGCGAGCCCAGGAAATCAACAGAAAGTGGTTTGTTTTACCTGAATCTTACTAATCGTCTGTTTCTGCTGCAGTTCCATTTCCTGGAATTCTGATATCTTCGCGGAGAGAGAGATGAAGGAGGATTTCATCTGATCCTGGGATTGGGAGAATAGGTTCTCATGAGCCATAGAGTCATATAGTGTGGAAACCGGCCCTTTGGCCCAACTGGCCCACAACAACCAGCGTGTTCCATCGACACTAGTCCCACTGGGCGTTTGGCCCATATCCATCTACGTCTGTCCCATCCACCATTCAAAAGAGTTAGAACATTCAAAATAGAGTTAGATGGGGCTCTTAGGACCAGCGGAATCAAGGATATGGCGAGAAGGCAGAAATGGGGTACTTATTGCGGATGATCTGCCATGATCACATTGAATGGCGGTGCTGGCTTGTGAAGGGCCAAATGGCCTACTCCTGCACCTATTTTTTCTATGTATGTAATGTATCAATCCATGTACCTGTCTCATAGCTTCTTAAACGTTGCGATAGTCCCTGCCTCAACTGCCTCCTCTGGCAGCTCGTTCCATGCACCAACCGCCCTTTGTGTGAAAAAGCTACCCCTCAGATTCCTATAAAATTATTTCCCCTTCACATCAATCCTCTGTCCTGGTCTCGACCCCCTAATTTGGGCAAGAGACTCTGTTCCTCTAATGGTTTTGTACACCTCCAGAGGATCACCCCTCATGCTCCTGCGCTCCAGGGAATAGAGTCCCAGCCTGCTCATCCTCTTCCTGTCGCTCAGAGCCCTGGAGTCCTGAAGCCTTTACCTTGTAAGATTTCGACAGCTTCCTTAATCGGTATACAGTTGTGAGACTTGTGTTCCCGCGCGTCGCGGCAAATCACACAGATCAGTTTCTTGTCTGTGTCACAAAACAGCTTCAGCTCTTCCTCGTGTTCCTCGCAGAGGATTTACTTTTCTTCTCCTTCTGGCTCTGCTTTAACTTTTGTGCTTTCTCGGCCAGACTCGCCAGGGCCCAGTTGATCGCGGAAGGGATGCCCGAAATCGCGCCTGCACTCCGGGCAGCAATTCACACTATTCGTTTCCCAGCACCGAGTGATGCAGTGGCGGCAGAAATTGTGCCCGCACTCCAGTGAAACTGGATTGGTGAAGAATTCAAGGCAGATGGAGCAAATTGTCTCCTCCGTCCAATTCTCACCCTGTGCCTTGGAAGCCATTTCGGCAACTTCCTGGTTCACGGTGCAGTTACGGTGCGCGCACTGGGTGCGCCTGCGATACAGCGCTGAGCTCAGCGGATTCATACTCCTTCATATGTTCCTGGAGCAGAATTTGCCCATTCGGCACCATCAAGTCTATTCCGCCGTTCAATCATGGCTGATCTATCTTGCCCTCTCAACCCCATTCTCCTTCATTGAAATCTCCTTGCATAACCGCTGACGCACGGAATAATACTTTAAATTTAAAAACTATATTTAAAGTTTGTTTTATTGAAATGTACAGAAAAAATGCAAAACAGTGGCGCGGCTTTCTTTACATTCGTATGGAGTCGGACAGTCTATTCATTCACATTGCGATCAATTCGCAGCGGTAGAGTTTTTGCTGCTTTTAGCGCCATGGCCCGAATTCAATCCTCACCACGAACCTGTCTGTACCGAGTTTTGCACGCTCTCCCTGCGATCCCGGTGCTCCGGTTTCCTCCCCACATCTAAAGACGTTAAGGTTTGTCGGTTAATTGTCTTCTGTAAATTATCCCGAGTGCAGGATAGAACTAGTGTACGGGTGGATCAACGTTCGGGCCGTTCCCTGGTCCAAAGGGTCTGTCTCTACACTGTGTCTATAAACTAAGCCCCCTATAGTTTGAGCACATTCGTGATATCAAGTCAAGAGTCGAGAGTGTTTTTATTGTCATATGTCCCGGACGGGACAATGACATTCTTATTAGCTGCAGCACAACAGAATATGTGAATATGTAAACATTGCATATAACGGGAAAAAAGATAAAGTTCAATAAATAACAAATATAGTGCAAATGACTAATAGTGATATAGTATTTTGCAGTTCAGAGCACAGAGCTTATTTGTTGTCGTGTGAATAGCCTGATGTGCTGTGGGAAGAAGCTGTTCCTGAACCTGGACATTACAGTTTTCAGGCTCCTGTGCATTCTACCTAATGGCAATGGTAAGATGAGTGTGTGGCCAGGATGGTGTGGGTCCTTGATGATGTTGGCTCCTTGTTTGAGGCAGCGCTACGATTGATCCCTTCGACGGGGGAGGTCAAAGCCTGTGATGAACTGGGCAGTGGTCACATCTTTGTGTAGTCTTTTTCGCTCCTCGACGTTCAAGTTGCCGAACCAGGCCCACGATGCAACTTGTCCAGAATGCACTATACACTATAGAGGGGCATCCTCTTCGACATGCCGAAGTTCTGTAATCTTCTCAAGAATAGAGTCACGATGTGCCTTCTTTACAACTGCATCGGGGTGCTGGGTCCAGGAAAGATCTTCTGATCTATGCACGCCCAGGAATGTGAAGTTATTTACCCTTTCCACCATCGTCCCGTTGATATAAACAGGATTATGGTCATCATCCCATTCCTCCCCTAACAAAGTCACAATCAGTTTCCTTGGTCCTTACTGATGTTGAGAGCCAGATTGTTTGTGCTGGCACCATTTTGTCAGTCGTCGATCTCACTCCTCTACACTCACTTCTATCATCAGGTATTCCTGTACATCCTATATACAAACGCACCAATTCCTATCAGGGCATCTTGGATAACACACCCTTCATATTTAGTTTAATTTCTTTAGTTTATTGTCACGAGAACCGAGGTACAGTGAAAGCTTTAGCGCCATGCTGACCAGTCAAGGAAAGACCAATCATGATTACAATCGAGCCGACCATGATCAATGGGATAACGTTTAGTGCAAGATAAACTCCAGTAACGTCCGATAGAATATAGTCCAGAGAGTCTCCAATGAGGTTAGATGGCAGGTCAGGTCGCTCTCCATTTGTTGATATTGATGGTTCAGTTGCCTCATAACAGCGGACAGAACCTGTCCGCTGAATCTTGATGTGTGGTCATTTTCCACATATCTGTACCACATGCCTGATGAGAGGGGAGAAGAGGGAGTGACCGGGTGATAACTTCGTCCTTGATTATTTTGGTGGCCTTGCCGAGGCCAGCTGAGTGTAAGTGAGCCAATGGAAGGGAGAGTGGATTGTGTGTGAATGGTCTGGGCTGCGTCCACAACATCTCGTAATAATATGTTTTGTTGAGCTGTTACATAGAACGCAGAAACTCGGATGCAGCCCTTCTCAACAAAGCTTTGCATTCGCGACACTAAATTTCTATCGTTCCCTTAGCCAAGCATCCTTGGTCACAGTCCTGAAGAAGGGTCTTTGACCCGCAATGTCACTGTTCCTTTTCTCCAGAGAATGCAGTCTGACCCCGCTGAGTTACTCCAGATTTTTGTGTCTATCCTTGTAACAACAACCATTTCTCATTGGACAGAGACAACCGAAACATAAAATAAAGCCCCCTGGATAACATGAATTGGAACACGGAGTTAGACACAAAAAGATGGACCAGGATACAAAGGAAACTCCCAGACACCCTGGCAGTTTACTGTCTGGCCGTGTGTGCTTGGATGGGTGGGTTCGCTTCGGGGATACTTATTGGGTGGGGGAAATCGAAGGTAATAGAAGTTTGGGGTCCGGAGTCGCCCCATGGAGAGAAGAGACGGGTCGACCTCGCCGGTGAATGGATTCTGGACCATCCAAAGACCTTGTGACAGCTTCGAGAGTAAACTACTCCCAACCATTCCCCCGTCCAGCCGCTCCAATCTCCGGGAATGTGGGTTCAACTTCATTACGAATCCCGGGCGGTTTCTTTATACAGCGCGGACACCGATTTTCACTGGGTGACTGGTCTTGAACCGAGGAGCTGTCCTTGTGGGTACCCTGCGTATTTTCTTATTTATATGATTAATTTGCAATTTGAGTAACTCAGTTTAGTTGCATTTTGGCATATTTATTATTTGCTTCCACTCACACAGTATTTTAAGCAACTCCATCATTTATGACAATAGTTGCGTACATATATCATGAAAATGATAACAACATTGTCTTCATAAAGTTCTGTCTTTTTTTCGTATCGATTTATCAATCGTAACAGAATTACATAATCACAAAAATACTGACCATGAGTTGAATATCCTATAGTGCGTTATATGCCTTAATCTACTGTCAATTATGGCTTCCTAATCATTGTATGATGAAAACTTACCAAATCAATATGAATATCTCAACCGTTTATTTCCCGGTTGAAATATCATCACACCTCCAAGCAAGAATTAGAACTGCTGGTATAGACCTACTGTAAGCGCTCAGATATTGGCAAGTAGTACCTTTTAGACTATAGCGATAAAGCACGAAACAGGCCTTCCCCCCACGGAATTTCTCGCCAACCAGTGATCATCCCATACACTAGCACTATCCTAGACACAGGGAACAATTTACAATTTTCACCGAAAGCAAATTAACCAAGAAACGTGAAACGTCCTTGGATTGTGGGAGGAATAACCGGAGTACCTGGAGAGGACTCACGCGGTCACGGTTAAAGGTACAGACTCAGTACAATAGCACCATAGTCAGGACCCCAACTCGTTCTCTGTCTTATGAGGTCACAACTCTACCACTGTCCACCCCCCCAGCTATCGCAGTGAGGGTGTGGATTTTCTCACCGTCACGAGCCATGGACCACATAAACGAAGATATTTTGTTTTTCTGATTGCGAAGTTGCTGAATAAAATCACAAATCTGAAAAGAAAAAGCAAACAATGGTACACAAAACCTCTGCGGGACAGGCAGTATCTGTGAAAAGAGAATTAGGTAAATCCAAGAGTTATCGAGGTGGTGGAATAGATAAAAATGATTGCATTCACATCCCTAAATCAATTACATTTGCTTGACATTCTTTTGGCCAGTTATATTTCTAAGTTCCGTTGTGGCTTTACAATTAATAATTTTGGTGGTTAAATGTACTTATTTCACGTGGGTCCGGTCTGTGAATGGGTTTCCTTCTCCATATTTGACCCCCAAAAAATATAATTGTTAAGGTGACAAGGAACTTAGAAATATAGTTGTTCCCTGACTTTTGGACCCGGGAGCAAAGACTTTACAGATCCAGAGTGGAACCGGGGAGCAGATTCTCAGACACAAACACTGGTTTTCCATCACCAAGTCCAAAGAAAGGGTAAAGTTTTCCCGGTGAACTTATTCCCACTGAAGGTTGGAGAATGGGACTTGGTGTCCGGCGCTGTAAAATAGACTACCCCTGCCTCGTAACTGAGATAAACTCCCAGTCTCTCTGGGATGGCATCGGTGAGGAGACGGGTTTCGGGAGAGGAGTTCACACGAAACTCTTCGCCACTTGCCCATGGACCAGAGCCCAAGTCACACTGCCTCAGGTTGATGTCTCCCTCCCTGTCTAGAGACTCGGCGGCGACTCCCAGAACACCAGCCCCAGTATCTCCGAATACTATCTCTCT
>CM069160.1:35005688-35091389 GCA_035221665.1 Okamejei kenojei
CTTCCCTATCGTTAAGTTAGTTTAGTTATTGTCATGTGTACCCATGTCAGGCAGAATACATGGATAACAATCCATGCCTTCTAAGTGCACAGACCACATGATAAGGGAATAACGTTTAGTGTACGATTAAAAGCCCAGTAAAGTCCAATCAAAATAGTCTGAAGGTCTTCAATGAGGTGGCTAGCAGATCAGGATGCTCTCTAGTTGTTGGTAGGATGTACAGTTGCTTGATATCAGCTGGGAAGAAAATCTCCCTGAATCTGTAGGTGTTTTTTCCACATTCTATACTTTTGCCCGATGGGAGAGGGGAGAAGATGGAGTGTCCAGGTTCTGCACTCATCCTGATTATGCTGCTGGCCCTGCCGAGCAGCAGTGAGGTGTAATGAGGAAGGGAGGGGATTTGTTTGCTGGTCTGAGCTGTCTACATCTGCTACCAGTATCTGGCTTTGGTTTCCTATTGTTGAAAGACTTGTGGAAAACACTGAGAAAGTGCGCCAAGCTATGAAAGGATAGTTGATGTAGCAAATCCCGATTACATTATCGGGAAATGTTCATCTATAGCAAGGTGCAGCAGAGTTTAGGCTGGTGTGAAGCAATAGTCAGGACAGGTACTGAACTGCTCCTCGTGGGGACATAAGAAGAAAAGCTGATGATAGTGTCAATGAGTGTTTTATTGTTGTATGTCCCGCGACCGGCAATGAAATTTTACTTGCTGCAGCCACAACAGAATATGGTGAATATATAAACATTGTACATAATGGGAAAAAAAGACAAAGTTCATAAATAAACAAATATCGACTCCTTGTATCGACTTCTTCAAGCATACGGTGCAACATAACATCACTTGAGAAATTATAATGGGTCAGACATGGTGACAGATGGGTAAAAGATATGAATGGTAATATCCTTCTCCTATTTCTTTTCTTTCTACTTTTCTTTTTCTTTCAATATTCTTAGCTTCTTATCTCTGCTCTCTATCTCTTTCGCTATTGCTTCTACTCGGCTTGTCTATCTATCTCCAACACCCTTATTTCCCTTTTTCTTTCTTTTTTTTTTTTTTTAGTTATGTTTTATTATAGAAACAAAAATAATACCAAAGTACATTATTTTAATATAATGGAAATAATGATATTAATGATAAATTCATACTTTAATATATTTGTAAGATTATCAATTATAAAGTTCAAGATTGGCATTTGTATTATAATTGAGATTACATGGTACTATAATACATTCATAATATTAGCAAATATTACTCATACTGTTAATAATATTTGTATTGTCTCGATTTTTTAAATATAGGGACCAAATTTTATGTAATTAATACTTCGTAATACTAGGGAAACTTTTATATATTCAGTATTATTTTCATAATGTTACAGATTTTGTATTTTCATGATTTTAAATTTAAAAATTATTTATATAATGTAAAATACACAATTTTTATTTAATTGAAAATACAAGATACTGATAATATTTTCATGAAGTTAGTGATATTTATATACTACTGATATTAAGAATTTAAGTTAATGTGTTTCTATACTATTTTCTAATTTTTTTATATAAATATGAGAAAAATAGAAAAAGAGTAAAGAGTAAGAAAAGTTTGATGGAGAATGGAATATTCCTCATTAATCCGTCCTTGGAGATATATTCATGATTTATATATATTATTTTTCATCCATTCAAATATTCAGGTCTCAGTCAGGTCCTCCGCGCGCGAACCGTTATGACCCTGTAAAATATTTAATATATGGAGACCAAATCCCTCTGAAGAGGTCTAACCTATCCATAAGGAACAAAGCCTCAATCTCTCCAAATGAAGTGTCTCCGACATTTCTGTGTTCCACATTTTGATTGTTGGGGATGCAGGGCCTTTCCAAAATTTTAATATTAATTTTTTCCCAATTATTAAACAATAGTCGATAAAAGTTCTTTGGTTCATTGTTATTAGTTGGTCAGTTTCAAGTATTCCAAGTATTATTAACTTTGGATCAGGAGTCATAATTATTATTGACAACATTCGAAATTATCTTAAATATTTCGTTCAGTATTTTACAATTTTTATACAGTTAGTAAATGAATGTGACAAATTTGCTTCTGAAATTTGAATTTATCACATATAGGAGATATTTTTTGGAAATATTATGTAGTTTAGATTTAGAATAATGTAATCTTATGTAGTATTTTTAAATGTATAAGGGAATGTTTAGCATTTAACGAGCATGATGTATATGTTGTAGACTTATCCCATATTTCTGGTCTTATAATTTGGCCTAATTCATTTTCCAAGACTCTCTATGTGTTTCTGTTGATGGGATATCACTTTCCAATAAAATATTGTATATATATGATATCATTTTTTCCGTATTTGGATGTTATTCAAGCATTTCATCTAAAATTTCTGTCTTTCTATTTCTAAGTTCTTGATGTATTTGCAGAAATATAGTTTCTATTTGTAAATATCTAAAAATATTCTTTATTGTGTAGTCCATAAGTTTGTTGTAACTCTTGAAATGAGAGAAAAGTGTTTTCCTTATAAGATCACCCATCTTAGAAAATTCCTTTCATTTTTCCATTGTAAAAAAGCCTTATCCAACTTGAAGGTTTGAACGTAAAATTATTGGCAATGGTAAGACCTAATGGTATGAATTTAGTTTATGTTTTCTTTATTTGTTTCCAGATGCGGATTCCGTTTTCTATTATCGGATTTTCACTATAAAATTTCTTAGCTACGTTAGTGTTAGCAAAATATTATAGAGCTAATTTCAAATGGTGTCGTACAATCTTTTTTTCCATATTTAACCAGTTTGGTTTATTATCTATTTCCTCTAGCCAAAAATTCCATATTATTTTTATTAACTGCCCAGTAATAAAACATAAGATTTGGTAATGCTAATCCTCCATTTATTTTTTTAGATTTACATAAATGTTTTTTATTTATCTATGGTTCTTATAATCCAGGTAAAAGTTAGTAATTTAGAGAAATCTACTTTTTTGAAAAAAATTTTAGGGGGATTTATATCGGAATTAATTGAAATAAAATATAATAATTGTGGGAGAAAAATCATTTTTATTGCATTTAATTTTACCTAACATTGAAATAGGTAAGCTTTTCCAGTATAAAATATTCTTATTTAATTTATTCAGTAATGGGGGGAAATTAGATTTAAATAAGAATCAAATCTTTTTGTAACAAAAATCCCAAGATATTTAATATTTTCATTTGTTATCTTGAAAGGGAATTGTTGTAGTGTATGTAAATTATTCATCGTTATTAGCATAAGTTCACTTTTATTCCAATTGATACAGTATCCTGAGATTGATCCGAATTCCGTTATTAGTTTTAACAATATTCGATACTTGTTTCCGGCTCAGTGATGTAAAGTATTACATCATCCGCCTTATAAGGAGATTTTAGTCTTAGTATCTCCAGTATCATATCCATGTATTTCCGGGTGTAATCTACCTCTGGGCAAAGAGGATCTATTGCTAGTTGCAAAACAATAAAGGTGATAGAGGACAACCTTGTCTACAACTCGAGATAAACTAATTTAGTTGATAACATTCGGTTTGTTGTTATTCTAGCTATTGGATTTGCATATAGCAATTTAATCCAAGTAGTAAACTTCTCTCCCAGTTTAAAAGCTTCCATCACCGAAAATAAATAAGGCCATTCCACTTGGTCAAAAGCTTTTTCTGCATCAAGCGAAATGACTATTAAATCTTTTTTATCACTTCTTTTTGAATATATAATATTAAATAACCGTCTTAGATTGTATGAGGAATATCTTTTTGGTATAAATTCTGTTTGATCGGGGTGGATTAATTCATTAACGACTGAACTCAGTCTTTGTGCTAATATTTTTGTTAGTATCTTTTGATCTGTATTTAATAGAGCTATTGATCTATATGATCCTGGTTCATCCAAGTCTTTATTTATTTTGGGTAAATAAAGTGTTACAATAGATTCATTCAACGTATCTGGTAATTTCTGTTGTGTGTATATCTGTTCATATAATGATTTCAGACGCGGAACCATATGGTCATGAAATATTTTATAAAATTCCCAACCCTATACCATCGGGTCCCGGTGTTTTACCATTTTTTAATGATCTAATAGATTCTTGTGGATTTCTTTTATTGAAATATCAGCATTTAATAATTCTCTATTTTGTAAATCCAAATCTTGCAGGTTACATTTTTTTAAGAATGCATCTATTTCTGTTTTATTTACTGTTGCTTTAGCAATGTATAAAATTTTTATAATATTGCATAAATCTTTCATTAATATCTTTAGGTTGTATTTAATAATTCACCGTTTTGTGATTTAATCGTATGTATGATTTTTTCCGCTTCAATTTTCCTTAATTGTCGAGCAATAATTTTTGGGGTTTGTCTCCAAATTCAAACTGTAAAATTGTTTAGTTTGTTGATAACATTTTATAACTTGATCTGTATATATTTTATTTAATTTATATTTCAATGCTACAATTTTATTATGTAATATTATATCTGGCTTTGTTGCATTCTGTATATCTAATTGTTTAATCTCCCTTTCCAAATCTTGTTGTTCCTGTCCGAATCTTTTGTTATGGAATGCTTGTGAAGAAATCATGATTCCCCGGAGATATGCTTTAAATGTTTCCCATAATAAGGAGCGAGATATTTCTGGTTGATCATTTATTTCAAAGAAAATCTTAATTTGAGTTATGATATATTCTGAGTGGTTTTATTTTTTTAAATTTGTGGGTTAAGTTTCCACTGTCCTGAATTTTTCTGTTTTGCCATTATTTAATTTTAAATGTTAATGGCGCATGATCTGAGATTATAATATTATGATATTTAGGTTTCATAAGTAAGTGAAATAAGTTTTTGCATCCACCAAAAAATAATCTATTCTTGAATAAGTTTTATGTACTGGCGAGTAAAAAGAGTATTCTTGTCCCGTAGGATTTTCTGTTCTCCAAACATCTTTAATATTAGTTGTTTGCATATATGCGTTTAATAAATCACTAGAATGTGATTTAGTTTTTCTTTGTTTTGTAGATCTGTCTAGGTAAGGGTCTAGTGTACATTAAAATCTCCTCCAATTATCAAATTATATTGTATTAATCCGGAATATTGTTAAATACTTTCTTAAAAAACAATGGGCTATCAAAATTTTGTCCATATATATTAACAAAAAATCATTTTTTCTGTGTTTAATTCTCCTATCACAATAATGTATCTGCCATCTTTATCAGTTATGGTTGATGTATGTTTAAATAAAGTACCTTTACGAAATAGTATTGCTACACCTCTTGATTTATGCGTAAAAGAAGAGTGATATATTTTATCTATCCATTTAGCTTTCAACCTGTTTTTTTCCGCATCTTTTTTTTAAGTGAGTTTCTTGAATGTAAAGTTACATCAGCTTTTACTTGCCTTTAAATGTGCCAATACTTTTCCTCTCTTTATCGGTTCATTAATGCCTTTAACATTCCAACTACAAAACGTTAATCCCTCATTCACCCGTATTTCTTTTTTAAGTCTTGCATTTTAAGTTTGTGGAGATCTACAATAGATCTAAGGATCAGCGCGACAGACCCAACCTTACACCCGAACTCTGAATAGATGAATTTTAAATCTCGTTTATGTCCCTCACGAATATATCTCCATTGGTCCAATGTGTAACTCCATTCAAACAGAAAAATTACAATAGATATAAAAGAAGAATAAAGGATTGTTTAAGAAACTAGTAATGTGTTTAAAGGTAGAAAGAACTACATCTAGAATAGTTGTAGTTTGTGCTAGCCATTCTAACATGGCTTATCCATCTAACGACTTCCGTCATTGATGTTATTAACTTGGCCAGCTCCTAGATTTAGGGAATTATTATTCCATAATAATATTTTAGCGGGGGTATAATATTAAGGGGAAAAAGAAAAAGGGGAGGCAATAGAAAAAAAAGGAAAAGGAGTAGGATTCATCATATAAAAGTATCTATATCTAGAAATAACTTAGAAATCTAAGTAATATTAAACATAAAAAATATAAAGGCTATACAAAAAAGAAAAAGGGGATACCAATTAACTCTATTCATTAAAGGAACATTAGTTGTTAATTATTAGTAATAGTGGTTAGCAATAGTGAACAATCTTAATTGATAAAAATAATACTAATAATAAAACCGCGTTGTGATTTTAATGTATGTGTTATTTATTTATGTTAGTTATATGTTAGGACTAATTATCAATATCCAGATAAACGCTTTCCGATCCAGCTTTTTTCCTCTCCATTCCATTCGACATTGTCCATTCCATCTAGTCCAATATTATCTTGTAAAATCTCACAGGGTGTTGAGCGTCCGTGTTGGATCTCTAAAAGTAGTAAGAGTCAATATATTTACTTATAGATACTTTTCAGGTCTTAAGCTGCTGTGCGAATTCCCAATGCTGCTGCTGGAGTATTAAAGAAATGTTCCGCGTCCGTTATAAGTAACTCTTAAAAATAGCTGGGTAATTCAAAACCGTATCTCAGGTTTTGTACTCCCCTCATAAGACTTTTGGCTTCATTAAATGCTTTCCGTTTCCTAGTGACCTCTGGTGGGTTAATCTCGATAGATACTAATCCTTTGTCCTTCAAATGTCAAGTCTTTGATTCTCGAAGCTTTTCGCATAATCTCATCCAGAACAAAGTCATATTGTACCTTTTATAATCATTTGTCTTGGAGGGGCATTTGGTCTGGTCTGATGTCTGCTGGACTCTATGGGCACGAGCTAGTAAAGGCATTTTCTTCCAGAGATAGAACAGCTTTGAGTAATTTAGCAGTGAATTCTCGAGGATCGTCGTTTTTCTCTCGACCCTCAGGAATCCCTGCAATTCTCAGATTTTGTCTTCTCTGATGTCCTTCTAGCTCAGTACATTTCTCTGTTGTTTTATTCAGCAGGTTCATTAGACGTTCATTTTCTGTAATCAGCTTTGCTGTAGTCAAAGCACTTGTCTCAGCTATTTGTTCAAGGTTCTTTATACCAGACGTCTGTTGTTCCAGTACTTCCTCGATAGGATTAAATCCTATTTTGAAAGTCTTTTTTAACCTTTTCAAGTTTTTTGTCCATCTTCTTTTTCCATTTCATTAAACATTTCAATGAATTCATCCTTCAAATCTTCGATATTTTCTTGACCTTTTTTTCAATATTTAACTTTGTTTCCTGTTGGAATTGTTTCAGTTGATTTTTTCATCTGATTCGTCTGAGTATCCATCTGGCTATTCATCTAGTTCATCTGGCTATTCATCTGGTTTATTTCATTCCTTTATATCCTTTATTTCTTCCTTTAAGCCAGCCATCTGTTGAGAAATGAAAGTTTTCAATTCCTCACCTTCCATTTTTGTCCCTGTTTTTTGGATACATCTTCCAGGGATCGGGTCCTACTCGAGTCCGAGGCTTCAGTTTGGCCTTCTACCGGTCTCAGCCGGGTTTGTCGACCTTTCCCCTTGTCGGTAATGGCTCCGTGCTATTGACATAATTAGTCACGCGCCTGATGACGTCACTCGCCACACTCGGTGCAGAAACGGCAGGCAGTAGGCAGCAGACAGCGGGTAGGTCCCTTATCCCCCGTTTTTTCCGATTTTTCACAGAGCTGGCTGGCGCTATCCTCTAGTCCTCCATAGCGCCACCGGAAGTTCTATTTCCCTTTTTCTTTAACTGCTCTTTTATTATTACATTAAAAATAAGAAGTTGTACAAGAATGGTAATGTGTAATGTATGTAATTAGGTACTTAAGTACCACACTACTGTACTTACTTCCAACAAAAAATAAAAGATAAATAAATAGAAACAAATATTTTGCAAATAACAAATAATAATATAGTATTTAGCAGTTTCTGAGCCCAAGCTTATTCGGTTGTGTTTATAATGGAGCAGCGTGTTGCATGTGGCCATGTCCGCGGTGGGGGGGTGGGGTAGACGGTAGAATGTCGGGGGTGGCCATGTTGGAGGTGATGTCCTTTGTGTGGAGGGTGGGGCATTGATTTCAGGATGTAGAAGGTCAGGACACATCCTCCATCCTGTAGGAAGCTCCTTACAGGTTGCATTCGTGAACGGCAGCAGCAGCTGAATTAGCACAGGATCATCTGGGAGACTGAGGATGTTATAGACAAGAGTGATGCTTCCCTGTCTTTGAGCTGCCTCCTGATTTCGCTTTGTAAGTGATGTCATTCATGATCCCTCAACAGCAGCCGGACATCCGCCTCATCCTCCAGTTTAGAGCAGAAGTCTCTTTTAGTCTTTTTTGATGGCCTTGTCAAGGTTGTATCTGGACTTCTTTTAGACCTCTGCTTTGCCAGACCTCAATGCCCGGGATTTCATCTTCAGAAGAAATGCAGATCTCATGGTTCATCCAAGGCTGCTGCGTTAGGAAACACTGGTCTAAGGTTTTGGTTGCATAGAAAATAGGTGCAAGAGGAGGCCATTCAGCCCTTCGAGCCAGCACCACCATCATTATGATCATGGCTGATCGTCCCCGTGCCTGCCTTCTCCCAGATCCCTTGACTCCACTAGTCCCTAGAACCTACGCTGCACTGCCTCAATCACAAGAATGTTACTTCCTCAAATTGGGAGACCAAAACTGTACACAAATTCCAGATGTGGTCTCACGACAGCCCTACACAACTGCAGAAGAACCTCTTTACTCCTATAAAGTTCGCCACATATTTCCTTATGCGGTCTGTGACGACTGTGGGTGAATTTACTCAGATGCAATGCAGACGCCAAGCAGTCCTGTAGTTGAGCCATGCATTGGATGGAGAAACCTTCAGGCTGACCGCTGAGTCTGGGGAGCTGGGGGTGAGCATGTCTCTGTGAAGCAGAACGTGAGCATTCCCACAGCTCCCCTTGGTAAAGCAGACCTTGATTCTCTGGGCAGAGGGAGATGACTGGAATGGTCATTGTTTAGGTTGAAAACCCACCACTGTCCTGTGGGTCAATGCACTGATTCTCTACAGCAGATTGTTTTGTTCCAGATTCCAGCATCTGCATGCGGTGTCCTTCTGCCTGTTTAACCTGATTAGTGTCTATGGGGGCAGGGTGTCTGTAAATTTACAAATCTCCAGTAAAAACAGGTTTGCATCTGGATTTTACTTCGGAGTCACAGTAGAGTGGGACTACGTGAATAGAAGCCCGTACAGCCGTTGGTACGTCATGACGTCAGACGCTGGTGCAGTCAGCCGGTTGGAGCAGCAGCGCTCTCCCCCCCCCCCCCCCCCCCCCCCCCCCCCCCCCCGAGCGGTTAAGTTTTAAACCGCGGGTTACACGAAAAGCTGGAGAATTTAGCGGGTGCAGCAGCATCTAAGGAGCAGGGAGATGGGCGACATTGCGGGTCGAGACCCTTCTTCAGAACTTCACGCCTCGATTCTCAGTTTGCAGATTCTTCGCTAACAAGTTAAAGAGTAAAGGTTTTAAAAAAATTTTTACCGCATGTCATTTTCTGTGACGGTTTTGGGTAGAGAAGGTTGCAGAAAATGAAGAAGGTGTCGGCGAGGCGCCCGGGGATAGAAAGGAAAAGTGGCAGAGAGTGTTGAGGATGGAGGCCCGTCTGGTACACCTGGTCCGGTGCTGGCTACACAGCCAGTGGTTGCGGACCACTGCCGGGGGGCAGCAGTGGAGGCAGGTCATAGGGGAAGGGCCACTGGCAAGTCTCTGTGGCCCGTAAATGAGTCGGCCTGGAGGTTATACCCTCCATAGAAGAGTCCGTTTGCTCACGCTCTCCCACGTCGAGATTCTATTTCAAAAGAAATGCTCGACAGGGACCAGCTCCGTGGGGAGGAGTGGTGCCCAAGCCAGGCTGATGAGGGGGGGGGGGGGGGGGGAGAGCTTGTGCTAGCAGCACCTGTTTCAGGGCTGCAGAACTATCCTGACCACCGCCCACTGTGAGGAGGATGTTCCAGCTCCGTGAGAAGGAAGTGGTGCCCAAGCCCAGGCTGATGGAGAGCTTGTGCTAGCAGCACCTGTTTCAGGGCTGCAGAACTATCCTGCCTGTGAGGAATGTTCTATCAGGGCAGTTTGCTGACACTGTTTCTATGCTGGGAGAGAGCAGTTAGGTGTTCGGTTCGGAGGTAATTCCGAACATTGCTGGAAGTGTGCTGGAGTGTAGAGAGGCAGGAAAGGCGATTGATGTAGAATTGGCCGAAGCCATTCAGTATATGCTCTCCTCCCACCAGTTACAGGGAGCTAGCTATGGATGAAGTAGCAAAAAACTATAAAGCTCCTGTTTAATTGTGATCTCCTGAAGGTACCGGTGGTTAATCATCACCAAATTTGGTCATAGATGGGTTTGCCTGCTAGGGCCCAGGAGATTAAGTTTTTGAAAAGTGCTTAAACTGTTGTCAGCAGGTATTACAGCTGTGGTGAAAGTTATTGATACAAATAATTTGGTTGAAGCACACCAGGATGAACTGGGACCTCCTTTGTAATGCATTTTGAAATAATAATATCGGGAGGGCCGCTATTAGGCCATGCTAACCCGAATTTGGCGAGTTGTGCAAACCGACCAGTGTACCACCACCACGAAATCTGTTGTTTGGTGGTAACCTTGAAAAAAGGGTCAAAGACTGTTATGAGGTTGTTATAACCATGGCCCTCATTAAGCCAGCTGGAAGCAAGGCAAAAAAGGTTCTCTACAAGAAGTCGAGAACAACAAGCCCCGCAAGGAAGATGCTGTAAGGAATATAACATTGACAGACATGAATAATTAACTGATTTCCTGTTCAAAATTTGGCGGGAAGGTAAAATTGTTTCTCAGACAAACAATGGCAGCAGTTGACATCAGATTTGTTCATACTTAGTGTATTGAAGGGGTGAAAAAAATGGGATTTTACTATAAGGACAGTCTACCTAGTCAACATTTTCCTATCATAAACTTATTTTTCAGATGAGGAAAATGTGCTTATTCAAGGAGAGATTCAGTCATTACATAAGAAGGGGTAAATTGAGCCTTCTGTATATCGAAGTCAACAATTTCTGGTCAAGTATATTTCCCATATCTAAAAAGACCGGGGGATGTAGATTTATTCTGACTTTATCCAATTTGAAACAAATTTGTTTGTTATAGGCATTTCAAAATGGAGACCTTACCACGGGCAAACATCTTGTGTCCAAACGGTATTATATGGCAAACCATTGATCTCGAAGCGCCATGCGTATTGCGCAGTAAAGGGTCTATTCATGGTGATGATAGAAGATATTTGAAATTTATTTGGGATGACTGAGCTGTGGCAATTCAGGACATTGCCGAATGGATTAACTTCAGCTCCTAGATTATTTTTTACTAAATTGGTAAAGCCTGTGTTAGCATTACTTAGAGCTCAGGGGCATGTGGTAATGGCCTATTTAGATGATATTCTGATTGTTGGAAAGACTCATGCGATGAAAGTCAATCATCAGTTTCAGATTGTTAAAATCACTTTTGAACAAATGGGATTTGTTATTCACCCAGATAAATCTAAATTATCACCAGTCCAAATTATTGATTTATCTGGGATTTACCATTAATTCCAATCACATGTTGGTAACTTTGCCCAGGGGATAAATTGGAATCCTATCATCTTAATTGAGGACTGTGCAATAATCTGTGGAGAACAACGGCCTTCGATTAGACAAAGTACGTCTCCAGCTTTATTGGGTTGTTGTTCTTTAAGCCTTTCCAGCTGTGCAGTATGGTCCTCTGCATTATCAACAATTACAACTATCAAGGAACAGGCACTGAGAAAATTAACACAAAGGGGCCATTTTGATAGGCCCATGTGTTGTCAGCTGGGGGCGATGCTGACATACATGGTGGATAGTATTTTCAAAAATTTAAGGAAGGTTTTGGTGAATCACCGTCGCTGATATTACAGACTGATGTAAGTGCACTGGTTGTGGAGCAACAGATATGTCATTCTAGTTGTGGAGGCGATGAATGTGGATGTATAGACATCGCTTCCTCAATTAAGAGGGAATTAATTATTTAGAGTTGTTGGGCACCTGGTTATGGGCTCAAAAGTCTTTGTTCTACAAGGACTTCCCCGGGCCTTTCATATGCATGTGCAGGTCAGATTGACCACACCCAACAGCGCATATGTCCCCCCAAACCACACTGAGGGTGGACCAAGAGTTAAGTCACAGTTTTGTGAAGACTGGCTAACCAGGATTGGAGCTGGTGTATTGACAAAATATCTGGTTTCAGCACTTTATTTGCCAGGAAGAGGTCACGTCAGTTTAATGACAACATTGAATGGATGTTAAATCAGGATGTATTTAACAAATGATTGATCAGTATGCATTGCCAGATATTGACTTGTTTGCATCTCGATTAAAACATCAGTTACCTAGAATTTTTCATGGTAACCAGATCCTGGGGCATAGCAGTGATGGCATTTCGCAGCATGGGGGAGAATGATATGTGTATTATTTTCCTCCATTCTGTCTCATCAGCAGATTTTTGCAAAAGATCAAGGAGGACTTTCCGCATCAGGGGTATGGTATAGTCCAGAATTGGCTACACGAGCATGGTTTTCCCATTGTATTAAAAAATGGCTAGGGAGCCTTACATGCTTATGCCCCAAGAATAAAACTCTACTGGAAAATCAAGTCACTGGGATCAACATCCTTTATAGGAATCATATTGATCTGTTTAATTTGCAGATTTTAAGGAGGCCCCCCCCCATAACCTGGGGAGAGTACTGTCTCATCGACTGTGGATGTTCCTCACGTCGGCCTGCAGGGATAGTACACAGCAGCAATATATCACCTAAATACAGGAAGTGGGAGCAATTGTCTGCCTACAGCAGATATTGTATATCACACTGCAGGGATCACGATGTATTGGAGTTTGTCAACTCTTTATTTGACCAAAAAAAAAAATTAAGTTACAGTGCGATTAATTTCACCAGAAGTGCTCTGTCTTATTTACCTATGAATGCAGAATGCATACAGTAGGGACACTCCGTTAGTTTCACAATTCTCGAGGTAGTTTTTCAATTTTAATCCGCCTAACCCAGGTATGGCCGGTATTTGGAATTTGAGTGAAGGTTTTTTATGGCTCTTCGCCAGTGGTCCTCCTGTTAAAAGCTATCAGTAACCAAATTATCTATGAAGGTGTCATGCTTTGGTGTTGGTTCAGCTCAACGTGTACAAATGTTGCAAAAGCTATACGGCTAGATAGAATGACATGTGTCGGCTATGCCATTATATTTTATTTCTATGAATTTGCTTAAACATAATAAAAGAGGCATGACAGGATGTAAGATTTCTGTTTTTCAGCATACTCCGCCAGATGATCGCTTCTGTATAGTCTCACATTTATCACGTTACATTGAGATGTACTAAACCTCTGAGAGAAACAGAGTTGGTTTGTTTATTAGTCAAAAAAAAAAAAAAACATACACACCAGTAAGGGTGGTTCGTGCAAACGATTTCAAGGTCACTCACGGCCCGCAGGATGGTTCAGTGAGCTAATTTCAGAGGTTTTTATCACAAGCCGATTTCAAGGTCGGGGTGTTTGCTGATTCTGGTGTCAGTACTGTTACACTTTTCCCCTGAGTATAGAGGGGTTTTGTTATGATTTGTTTGTACAAAAACTGTTATTCATTTAACGAATGTATTATACTGATGCATGATTGATTGTTAACGACTTTTGAGTCCAATCCAGGCAGTGTGAACGGCGGATTTGAGTCTGCGGCGTGATTCACAGTGCTTTGAAGTCTTCACGTAGTCACTCAACGTGACTACCGAAGTAAAAATAGTAAGATTAAACGAGAACTTACCAGTTTGAAGTTTGATCTTTATTTATGAGAGGAGTTCGAGTTGAGGGACTACGTGCCCTCCGCTCCCACCCTCAAGATCTCATCTGGTATGTTCTAGTTTTATTATCTTTCCGATATACTTCGGTCAACTGTTACTGTGAATTCATTCCGCTGCTTTGAAGATTGACGCACCAACGGCTGTACGCGGCTTTTTTCTATTCACGTATCCCCTCAACTCGACTCCTCATAAAAAAAAAAGGAATCAAACTTCAAACTGGTAGTTCTCTATTTGATCTTACTATTTTACCTTTCGAGTCCCGTGAGTTGACTACGTGAAGATTTCAAAGCTATGTATTTTCATGCCGTCAGATGCACACCACACCGACAATCTGCATTCGGTTGACACAGTAGGAAATAATATATTGAACATTGCTTCGAAATTATTCAATAACAATTGGTAATAATACTAAGCCAGAAATAACCACCCTCTGTCCTCAGAGAAATTTTACAAACAATGATAGAAAACAAAGCAAATTAATCTTAAATGTGACCCAAAACAGCATGCCCAAACCATGGCAACGGTCTGTACAGGTTTGTCAAAAAATTGAGAAAATGTTTGCTGCTCTAGACCACCTTCGACCTCGAAGATTTGGTCTAGAGGCACGTCCCCTGAGGCCTTCCGCCGTGGAGATTGATGCCCGCCCTGGTGGAGTGAAATTAAAGACAGGAATGTTGACCTCCAGCATAATTAAAACCTGTTTTCAAGCATGTAGAAATAGTTGTGGCTGACACTCTTGTATATGTCATTTTGTTGACTAATGATCATCCCTGTCTCAGAAATCTCTGAGACGCCTTGTTACCTTAAATATAAATTGGGCTTAAGTTATATGGGTAACTACATATAACATTGGTCAACAAGATAAGGAGTTAAACTTCACCTTGATTCCAGCCAGACCGGCCTGCTTTGTTTGATTAAACAGTAAACATAGAAGCGTAATGTCATTGACAGAAACAAAATGCATACAAGGTATTTTGGTAAGAATTTGCAATGTTTGTACACGTTGGCTGAAACGCCAACCGCTATAGGCATAACCACAGCACGAGTTTAATTGCCAGCGGTAAAATAATGAAGTTAAGTTGGAAGCCCATTGCCGAAGCATTGTGAGAACAGGAGTGATGTCCCAGATTTCGGTTACAGCGAGGTTTCGAGGATTTTTTTAGAAAATTCCGCATAAATCGGGAAAACTAACGGATGAGACCCCCTAGAGTATGTTGTTCTGAAGACTGTGCATCCAATAAGAGGGCAATGCACTTCCGGCGCTGGTAATGTCACTATAACGCAGGTGCTCATCAAAATGCAACTTAGCAAGAACTCCAAACACATCACATATGCTTGCATTATGAGAAGAAATTTGGAATTGTACACGAGAAACAGTTCCCATTTTCTTTAGGTACCATATAGTATGTTTGAGTGCTATATCGCCAAGCTGCAGTGAAACTCACCATATCCTTTTCGACAATCCATTTCTTGGAATTGTCTGCTGGCCAGAAACTGCAGACCAACAGTTTAGTACGGTCATGTAAAGGGGTGACTTTCTCATGTAACCGGAGCACCAAGAATTACTGCTGCTGGGAATCATCATGAATGACTGAACCATCATTGAAAACACGAAGTGGAACCATGATGCATTGGGCAATCTGGGACCACCAAAACACCTGTATCAAGACTCGCTTATTGTGGTGGAGACAGTTCAGGAATGGAAAATTTTAGAAGTTGCATAAGATTTTAGTGCCCCCAATGTAACGAGACTGCAATCCACGGCAACTTCACCTCCATCCTGGCTCCCATTAAAAACATATTTAGGCAACCGGTGATGTAATCTGGATGGAATACAGATCAATGGCTGGCAACCCAAATCGATTGAGAATGTGTACAAAGTTTAGAAATTAACAGCGCATTATAGTTGGCATGAAACGTACTCAACCTATGGTCGGCGACCACATTAGCTATAAGTGAGAATAAATGGCTGAAACGCAGATAAGCCGTGAAATACCCCAAATGCCACCTGACGGGACTCAGTTAACACATGATAACAACCGTGCTCTTCCCATATGAGTAATATATGCACTGCTGTGAAGTTATCAATCTGGAAGTTGAATGTGGAAATCCTTCATTGAGGAGCAATCTATTTTACGCAGAAAATGCCCCCAAGAAGCAAAGAATTTATCCATGTGGTGAGGCGAATCAACCATTCGTGTTCATGCTAGTGACCCCCACAGCTAGACTCGGTGTCCGTAGCCTCCCCCCCTCCCCCCCCCCCATCCGAGAGCGCTGACCATTCAGTCTGGAAGATAGTGAAGAGTCTAGTACCCAAAATGTTATTGTAGCTAGATGAACATTAACAATGCACCACTGGATTCTGCGAGAGTTGTTTTGGCTGTGGTTGGGGAACTCGATGAAAAATGGCCTGCATTCGATTTTAGTGCTAGTTCACGTGCTCTCTGCAAAGGTGAAAATGCAAAGGCCCGATTGTACTGTAGGAAACCTGCTCCCCATTTACCAATGTCCTTAGCGTCTTCTCAGAAGGATGGATAAAGATTTGTGCATCAAGTACAGACATCATCATCGACAACCTTGTCGTTGGTAATGTTTACTGTTATAGCAACCGAATTTAATAAAAACCCCAAATACTCAATATTTTGGGTTGGCTGGAACTTGAACTTAGTTGATGGAGCAACCCCTAATGACTCAAGCACCAATTCTTCACTGACTTATTAGTGTTTGCTGATAATTAAGATATCAGCTTAATAACCCATTACAATGTGATGATGGGCTGAATAGCCCAGCACACAGGTTTTAACAATTTATTAAAATAAGCCTGGGTGCTGAAACTTAATTCATGGAGTCAATGCGTTGTATTGACACAGCTGTGCCATCCAATTAAATTTCAAGCACCTGCGATAATGAGCATGATTGGCAGTGAATAATACACATCTTCAAACCAATAGTTTGCCCACATAACAGCCATGTGATAGCAGGTGTTAGCAGTAAGTAACGAATTTAAGTAAGTGAGGACGGAAAAATTATCCACAACACCCATCTTTTTTGAGATCTGGGGAATGTTTAGAAACAATTGTGAGGATGATTAATGGCTGTATCAATGACCCATATCCTATATGTTCAGGCTCTGGAGCAGAAAACACGCACATTGTATTGGGCTTTGTGCTGTTGAGGTGGATCCTATCCCTGAGATGAAACTCAATGGAGACTTGAGAACAGTATTTAGTATAACATATCATACATTATACAGCATCCTTGATTAGAAAACATTTGTAATCAACCTCCAATAGGATATTGGCCCCAAACTTTAATCATTAAGAAAGTCCTGTACCTTGTACAGTTTTGACCTGTTAAAGCTGTTGTCTGCTCATATTGGGATTGTACCCGCTCAGTCTCGGTGGTGGTACCCTCGTTGCCCTACTGGCCTGCCTCTGCTGAACTCAGCCCTGATCTGACTTGCGTATTAACCCAGAGTTGTGAATTGGTGGTCTCGAATGCTTGACTACATGAAGCCAATTGCTTTAGGCCTCATCATAAATTGCACGAATGTTCATAGACAAGGTCCATTCCAACCATATTTCAGGCGGCGTTTGTACAGCAGTTGCCCTACATCGAGTAGCAATTTTTTGGAGTTTATTGTTGGCCTGATGGCGATATTCCCTGATGCAATCCCTGAAAAAATGCATTGCATAAAATACCCAACATATATGTGTGAGTTTGAGGAATGATTGTCCCTTGGACCATAGTGCCAAATGCAGTAAATTGCTGAAGCCATCAGTTGGAGGACGTGTTAGCTGACCCCCACTGGAAAAAACCCCCCCCCCTTGTCCAGTCAAAGAAGGACTCATGGGTGCCCAAACCTGGGTCACCATAGGCACTTTCATAATGCACATTAACCAGGTGTCCGCTCGTATTTGTTTGCAGTCACTTGCAAATCATATCCTTGCAGGAGTATCTGGTGAGGTAGTACATAATGGATATACGCAAGGGCAAGGATTGTTCCATTGACTCACCAGTTTTTCACCCCCCCCCCCCCCCCCCCCCCCCCCCCCGCCCCCCCCCCCCCCCCCCCCCCACCCTCCCCCCCCCCCCCCCCCCCCCGCCCCCCCCCCCCCCCCCCCCCCTCCCCCCCACCCCCCCCCCCCCCCCCCCCCCCCCCCCCCCACCCCCCCCCCCCCCCCCCCCCCCCCCCCCCCCCCCCCCCCCCCCCCCCCCCCCCCCCCCCCCCCCCCCCCCCCCCCCCCCCCCCCCCCCCCCCCCCCCCCCCCCCCCACCCCCCACCGGAATAGCAACTCAGTGCCATTTCCAAGACACCAGGAGCGTGGCTCTTGTGCGCGCTGGTGTTTGCACATTAGGCAGGGATACCAGCATCAGGGTCAGCTGCAATCTGCCCGCTTCTCCCAAATCATATAGTAGGGAGGCACCTCCAGTCCTAAACAAGGCGCTGGAAGGAACCCCAACAATTGACCCACCATATGTTGGTCTTGGTATGGCCCTCTTGGACATTACTGGCCCTGGGACCCTTATGTAATGAATGTTGGAGCATCAGCTGCATGTTTCCAACCTCCCCTACAGTTTTGTATGATCAGGGGAAGAGTAACTTCAGAGAACCCAAGTCAGTGACTTTATATTTGCCTGTGCATGGCTAGGAGCAGTCTTAGTCTGCTTAGTACCCTGGATATAAAGAGATGAACCAAGCTTATTTTCAATGAAATTGCAGTTGGCCTGCCTTTTATGAATGGAGCTAGTGTAGAAATTTAGCGCGCTATTTGAACTGCTGCCGGTAAAACGGCACCCGGCATCGGAGCCGGCGTTGCTGCGTTTATCTCCCGACCCGATCAAATTGGTGAATCCCTGGACCCACGCTAAGACAGATCTTCTGAAAAGACAGCTCCAACTGCCCACTCCTACTGACTGCTGAAGCCAGCTTTACGGAGTGGAAATACTTCGAAGGAAAGTTTGTAAAAACACTTACCTTAGAAGTTCCTACTTACCCTCTGGTGGAGCTGTGCCCTCCAGCCCGTTCAGTGCGACATGCGCGGACGTAATGACGCGCATGCGCCTGGCGGGCCTTCTTCACGTAGTCACTCACGTGACTCCGAAGTAAAATTCCTTAGTTCTATCCATACTGACTCCACATCTCCTGTTTCAATGTCACCCCTTGCAAGGGACTGAATTTCATTCCTCACCAACAGGGCAACCCCACCCCCTCTGCCCACCTGTCTGCCTTTTTGACAGGAGGTATACCCTTGAATATTCAGTTCCTAGCCCTGGCCCTCTTGCAGCCATGTTTCAGTAATTCCCACAACATCATATTTGCCAGTTTCTAACTGAGCTTCAAGCTCGTCCACTTTATTCCTTGTACTTTATACGCATTCCTATACAGTAATTTGACCTCCATATTCACTTCCCCCCTCGCAATTGGCCCTGACCTCACTCTGTTTTCCATTCTCAAGCTTTCCTTCCCATTAATTTTGTTTTCACCTCTTCACTACTGAGAACCGGGGGTTTTCGCAATCAGTCCTAACTCAACACCATGGTAACGGACCTCGACCTATGGCCTATTACAGCGTCCAACATGATCCTGCTGGGAGCACGCTGCCCGCCAAAATGCCTGAAATCTGTCACCGCCGCATATCACGCTGTTGTTACATCCCCAGCATTAACTCTCGGACATCCCACAGTATTACATGTACCGCACACTCCTGAGCTCAGGGCCAGCTTTAGATGAAGAGAGGCCCGAGGCTGTTCCACTTGTGAGGCTCCTCCCAATCCCCCACCCCCACGACTAGAGGAAGATGGTCCACCAGATTGCCAATTTGCAGTCGAGCGTGGCCAATGAGATAAGGGGCTGAAAAGCTGTGCTATTTATTTATTTCTTCATTTATTGCCAGTGCTAGTGTCGAGTTATTGGCTTAAAACACTATTATTCTGAAATGGAGGGCAAGGAAAATTACTGAAGGGTTGTTTAGAGACTACAGTGCTTTGTGACAGCATATGTAAGAAAGGCCTATGACAGTGTCAAAAATATTACACACCTTGCAGGGCTCTCACTTAATTTTTTTTCTCTGTTGTTAGCTGGGCAACCTCGGCAGCTTTTTAAGTTGCCAAATGACAGTTCAGGTGGTCATTTAAGACGGCTTGCATGACGCGTGCGATAATGTGCTTGGACGAAGTGCGTAGTTACCAGTCGGAATTATGCTCAATGAAGCATTCACATATTATTTCTGCTTCAAATAAAGTCACAAACTAAACATATTCACCAACCAAGACATGACATACACAACAATGACATGTAGCAAAATTATAATACAGTATCTCAACTTTTTTTACACGTTGCAATGAATGCAATTTCTATTATTTCTTTCCACTTCCAAACAAAAATGTGATTGGATTATTCAGCGCATGATCAACCTCGGTGAGACCAAGTGCCTTCACTCAGTTCGCAATAACCAAACCTGATCTCCCGGTGGCTCAACATTTCAACTCCCCCTCCAATTCCGAATCCCCTTTCTGTCCTGGGCCTTCCATGGCCAGTAGTTCGGCCCCACCGCATTTTGGGAGAGGAGCAGCACCTCATATTTTGCTTGGGTATGTAGTTTACACCCCAGCGGTATGAACAGTGGCTTCTCTAATTTCAGGTAGTCCTTGCTTTCTCCCTCTTTCCCCTCCCATTCCTAGCTCTCCCACAGCCTACTGTCCCCACCTTTCCTCTCTTTTTCATGTTCCCCACCACGACCTCAATCTGAAGAAGGGTCTTGACCCGAAACATCACCTATTCCTTCGCTCCATAGATGCTGCCTTACCCACTGATTTTTCTCCAGCTTTTTCGTCTACCAATGGGATCCCACCATTGGCCACATTTTCCCATCTCCTCCCCTGTTGGCTTTCCACAGAGACCACTCCCTCTGTAACTCCCTGGTCAATTCGTCCCTTCCCACCCAAACCACCCCCTCTCCTGGCACTTTCCCTTGTTACCGTAGGAAATACTACACTTGTCGCTTTACCTCCCCCCTTGACTCCATTCAAGGACCCAAGTAGTCTTTCCAGGTGTGGCAGAGGTTCACCTGCACCTCATCCAACCTCATCTATTGCATCCGCTGCTCTAGGTGTCAGCTGCTCAAGCGCAGGCTTGCCGATCGCTTTGCCCAACACCTCCGCTCGGTTCGCAATAACCAACCTGATCTCCCGGTGGCTCAGCACTTCAACTCCCCCTCCCATTCCGTATCTGACCTTTCCGTCCTAGAGTGAGGCGCACTCTAAATTTGAGAAGCAGCACCTCATATTTCACTTGGACAATTTATACCCAAGCGGTATGAACATTGACTTCTCCAATTTCAGGTAGCCCTTGCTTTCTCCTCCCATTCCCAGTTCCCCCTCATCCCACTGTCTCCGCCTCTTCCTTTCTTCTTCCCGTCCCCCCAACCTCACATCAGTCTGAAGAAGGGTCTCGACCCGAAACGTTGCCTATTTCCTTCACTCCATAGATGCTGCCTCACCTGCTGAGTTTTGCCAGCATTTTGTCTACCCAAAACATAAATAAACACAACACCAACAAACATAAATCTGTTTATCCCACTTTCCTCACCCAATCCCTACAACGTTTAGGCCTAGGGCAATTTTCAGAGACAAGTTAACCTACATAGCTAAAATGAGTCTGGGATGTGGGAAAAACACCCCCCACCACCTCAACTTGCAGGGAGAATGTGCAAATCAACACAGACAGTGCCCGAGGGGGACCCCCCACCGACCCCCCCCCCACACACGATCTCTGCTGTGTGAGGCTGTGCGACGTATATTTTTTCCACCCACCCCACACCCCAAAAACCCAACCCACATATACGTTGAATAACCCCATTGGTTTACTAAAACACTCACAAATAAACCCACTTATCAATTTTCAGTCTTAAATCTCCAAAGTGATGCTATGCCCCCTTTTACAGCCCTACGGTACTGTTTTTACCCATTCCGTTCAAGACTATGGGGCTTAACATTTGGCCATAAAGTTGCCAAAAGTTTGGCCTCGCTCCCTAAGTGGGCAAACCAGGACCGGAATTGATCCTGAATATGGGGTGCTGTCTGTAGGATTTGCCCAACCCTTTTCGATCCGGGTGCCCTTCCACATTCCAATGGTGTGCAGGATCCCTAATTTCAGACCCCCCAAATAACCAAACAAAATAACAAAAAAAAAAAATTTATTTTCCTTTTGTTCCAGAGATTCTGTCTGGACCTGTTGAGTTACTCAGCTTTTTGTGTCTATCTTCAGTTTAAATATCAACAGTTCCTTCCTACACACACAATACATACGATATAGAACCACATTAATCCACCCCAGACCGGAGGGTATATATATCTACGCAAACTAAACACCCCCAATAAACCCCACAACAAACCAAACAACTAAGTTTATATATTCTATCCCTACCTTCATATACACCGTTATAACCATATTCATATTTCCAACCCCCATATTATCGTTTTTACACCCCAATGTTTACAGGAATACATATATTTACATATTCTTGTGTAGCTGAAGTAAGGATTTAATAATTTTTGTTCTTAACTGGGACGTGAGAGATGAAACACTCTTTAGTCTCTTTGACTTTTACATCATAGTGTGGGGATAGTGTGATGGTGTGATCGGTTTGGTTGGCGTTGGACTCGGTGGGACCCGAAGAGGAAAGAAGGGCCTGTTTCCATGCTGTATCTTTAAATTTAAACTAACCACACTTTAAACCAGAGGGATCTAAAGAGGGTCTCCACCCGAAACCGTTCTCTTCACCCAATTTCTTCTATCCAGAGTTGGGGATGGCATGTCCATAGAGCTCCCCCCATCGCACAATTAAAAGTATTTGTGGAATAATCTTTGCCCTACCCCTACCATAGTTACCCAACCAGATGCAATTACATTTACGTAGTCCTTTTTTTCCCCCCCCAAGAACCCCTTTTTTTTGCTTATTCTTTAGTCCAAGTCAAAGAGTCAGTCAAAAGAGTTTTATTGTCATTGGGGATGGCTGACTCTCTCTCTCTCTGCTGATTCTGATCAAATGAGTCTGGATGGTTTATTTAACTCCCCAAGCATTAGGGGCTACGTATATCATAGTACAGGTCCCAATCTAATTGGTAGGTAGGGATATTTATAAGCATTGTCACCACATATCCAGAATACCCCGTGCTGAACAAATCGTATTTGGGTGCTACTCGTTCAGTCCGGCAAACCAAATCCGGCCAAAATTAACTTCCAGAGAACAGTCTGTGGGCCTGGTATGTGTGTGCGCGGCGCGCGTCTCGTTCGTGTGTGTGTGTTTGTGTGAAATTACATATTTCATGCCTTTTTTGCTGCTTGATCAAAGTTCTTGTCAGCCCCCCACAAACCCACCAAACCCACCCCCCACCCACCCACCCCCCCCCACCCCCACCCCCCCCACCAAACCACAAAAGTGATGTTATAGATCTCTGGCAGTGTCAAGTGAGAATTAACACAAGATGTTCAACATCAAATATCGATGCAAGTTTAGAGCAGGGGGGATGGGGTCTCCAAACTATGGCCTGCCCGGCCACATGCGGCCCACCACGGAGAGATTTAATCCGGCCCGCATCAAGCCTCACACGTCCTCATGCTAGCGGGGGGGCATTAGGCGGGCTCCGTGCTGCGGACAAATCAGCGCCCCTCATCTTGTCCCTCCACGCAGGTCTTTACATGACTGGCATTTAAATCTTTTCCTACCCACTCATTGACCCGACAGCTCCTACGGGTTGTAAATTTCCTTTTCTGCCCCCCGGGGCCATGCATCGCCGCACTTCTGAGCGCCCATTTTTGTGGTAACATGCACATATGGTTTCAAATTTTCCAAGTGATCTATGGGTCTCAACTGTTAGAAACATAGAAAATAGGTGCAGGAGGAGGCCATTCGGCACTTCGTGCCGCACGCCATTCAGTGGGATCATGGATGAATTCAAGAAACGCGTGCCTGCCTTCTCCCCAGATCGCATGATTCCACTAGCCCCCAGAGATCTATCTAACTCTAGGTGGTTCTTAAATCCATTGCAGTGATTTTGGCTCCACTGCCTCTGGGAGGACCCCTTTTTTTGTGGAATCAAGGGATATGAGGGAGAGTAGGCAGGCAGTGGTTTATTGATTGGGGACGATCTGCCATGTATCGCATTCGCTCTCGCGGCGGCGTGGTGCTGGCATCGAAGTGCCAATATGGCCCTCCTCCTGCCACTTATTTTATAGGTTTCTATGTTGCTAACTGTTGGAGCCCAAAGATCATTTGGCAATTGAAAACATTTGCATGTATACACAAAATTGGGGCGCCTCCAGAAACACCGGCAGACCGCTTGTATTTGTTTTTATTCATTAACAGAAGGGGCCCAGGGGAATCACAATTTCCCAGACACTGGGGGGGGAGGGGGATTACTGATTTATGTTTGAGGGTGGTGCCTGCTCGGGCTGCTACATCAGCTCGGGCATTGCTAAGGTTTAAAACCACCCTGATATTAGTTGTTTTTGTGCGTGGAACGGTTTCACTTGTGGGCAATTGAATAGCTTTCAAAAGTTTACGGATCGTTATCTCGTGTCTTATTCCCGGGCCTTCGCCGCCCTGCGTCGGGGGGGGGGGGGGGGGGGGGGGGGGGGGGAGGGGAGGGGGAGGGGGGGGGGGTGGGGGGGGAGGGGCCATCATCTGGATCCGGGGAGGAGAGGAGCCCCCCAGAGGGTACCCGGCTGGAGGGATGTCCCCCCAATGTTTTGAAAGGTGGGGGACTTTATCCCCCCCCCCCCCCCCCCCCCCCCCCCCCCCACCCCCCCCCCCCCCCCCACCACCCCCCCCCCCCCCCCCCCCCCCCACCCCCCCCCCCCCCCCCCCCCCCCCCACCCACCCCCCCCCCCCCCCCCCCCCCCCCCCCCCCCTGTTATGTTATGTGATCTTGGCGATCTTGGCTCAACAGCCCGGGATTGGTTGTAGCGCCCAGGTAGGCTCTCTGTATTTCCCAGCTCGCGGAAAACTAATTGAAAAGAAACAATATGCCTGCCTGATACCCGGGACTGGCTGCAGATCGCAGGTGGCGAAGACTAATTGGGGAAAAAAATACGCCTGCGGGCTGGATGCTTTTGGGTTACGAACCGGATCCGACTCGTGGGCAGTAGAGTTGACGACCCCTGCCCGCCGAGACGCCAGGGCTCATTGTGTGTTCCATGCTTTAAAAGTGATTTCCGTCCTTGCCCGGCGCGGCGTCTCCCTTCTCCACTCCCCGCACAAGCTGCAACCACGGGGGGGTTTGTGCATTGGGTGAGGAGATGTCAGCTCGGTGCATTGTCTGAGAGATGTCATCCGTTGACCTTTAGTGTGTGCGGAACATTTCTAATACTGTAACAGCTGTGGGCAATTGAAACAGCTTCCAATGGTTTACGGGTCATTTATCTGTGTCTTATAGGGGTGCCGGAAGATGATTTAAAAAATCCGCGGCTTCCCACAATTTGCCCAAAAACCATGGCCATATCCTCAAAGGCATAGCGGGAACGTGTGTAAATATTAACAGTGTTAGATTTGGCTAGAATACATGCACGGATGAGGGCAAAGAGATCAGGAAGTTGAGCAGACCATTGACAGAAGGCAATGCTACTGATCCAAGTGTGGAACTGGAGGTTGACATCACATAGCCCGTTTGAAGGGAGCCAGCATTCAGGCGCTCTGGTAGAGGATCCATTAAAGTAAAATTAATAATCTGGATTTGTCAGCGGATGATCTACAAGATCCGTTCAAGGTGTGGAGGTGAGTCTAATAACAAAGATTGCAGTCATGTGGTTCACACCTTGATCAGTCAGAAGTAGAGGGGGTCAGTGTGGTACAGCACACAATGTTGTTAGTGTAAACATTGGGATGGTGCCCTGGTTTTAGGTTGGATTCTCCATGTGTTAAACATTGGGATGGTGTCCTGGATTGTTTGGAGAACCCCTGGTGTAAACTGGGTGTGTATACATTGGAGAATGGTTCATCCCTGGTTAGTTGGAGAACCCAGGTGAAAACATTGGGATGTCTGTCCCTAGTTAGTTTGGTGCCTCCCTGGTTGTAATCATAGGGGTGGTGTGTCCTGGTTAGTTTGGAGCCTCCTGATGTAAACATTGGGATGGTGTCCTGGTTAGTTTCGAGACCCCTGGTTGTTTGTAAACATTGGGATGGTGTCCCTGGTTAGTTTGGAGACCCCTGGTGTAAACATTGGGATGGTGTCCCTGGTTAGTTTGGAGACCCCTGGTGTAAACATTGGGATGGTGTCCCTGGTTAGTGTTTGAAGTGTCGCGGTCGGACAGTATCTAAAAAAAAAAAAAAAAAACCAGTGTCCATATTTGACCACAATGAAAACAAGTTATTATTACTTGTCCCCCTCCCTCCCACTGACCTGACTCTTCCCCTCCCCCTTCCCAACATTCTTCCCTTCGGCGCTTTAGGACCCACAGGGGAAGATGTCTCTACGTACTGGTTTCTCATTAACACACTGCTGCCATTGTTCATTCTGGCACTGACAATGTTGTAAAATAGACAGAACATCATACATATCTTTCGTTTCCCACTCTACAAGTTACACAGAACATTTGTTTCAGACGAGGTTGCAACCCGTGTACAATAGTACTGACTGAAGCAAATTTGCCTGTTTCTGGTTCTAATTCGCAATATTTTACAAAGGCACCGTGGACACGATCAACTTGTTTGGAGATTGTTTGTGTCTTCCTTAGTAAAGACAGAACCAAAGTACTTGTTTAACTGTTCTGCCATTTCCTTGTTTCCCATTATAAATTCCCCTGTTTCTGACTGTAACGGACCTACAATTGTCTTCACTAATCTTTTTCTTTTCACATATCTAAAGAAGCATTTACCGTCAGTTTTTATATTCACCGCAAGCTTTCTTTCGTGCTCTATTTTCCCTCTGAATTAAACCCTTGTCCTCCGCTATTAAATTCTAAATGTCTCCCAGTCCTCCGGTTTGCTGCTTCCTCTGGCCAATGTAGATTCCTCTTCCTTGGATTTAATGGCAAGTGTTGAAGGTCAGCCTGCAGGTGGGATATCTGGGTGACCGGTGCCCATCAGCCGAGCTCTCTCACCCTCTCGAGTACGTGCCAGTCTACAGCTGCTCCGTGATGTGGAGCCCCCGACCACTTCACTATCTCTTTACATTAGAGATACAGTGCGGAAACAGTCCCCCTGCAGCCCACCGCGTCCACGGCGATCATCGATCACCCCGTACACTAGCACTACCCTCACTCCCCTACTCCCTCACTCTTCCTCAATCTCCCTCAGCCCCTCACTCCAACTCACTGCCCTCACTCCCCCTGCTCCCCTCACTCTTCCTCAATCTCCCTCAGCCCCTCACTCCAACTCACTACCCTCACTCCCCCCTGCTCCCTCACTCTTCCTCAATCTCCCTCATTCCCCTCACTCCAACTCACTACCCCTACTCCCCTACTCCTCAATCTCCCTCAGCCCCTCACTCCAACTCAATACCACTCCCCCTACTTCCCTCACTCTCCCTCAATCTCGCTCAATCTCTCACTCCACTACTACCCACACTACCCCTACTCCCTCACTCTTCCTCTTCCTCACTCCCCTCACTCTTCCTCAATTTCCCTCACTCCCCATCACTCCACACCCCCCTCACTACCCCTACTCACCCCCTCACTCCCCCTCAATCTCGCTCAATCCCCTCACTACACTTCTAAATCTCCCTCACTCCTCAATCACCCTGAATCCCCCTCACACCCCTACTACCTTCACAACACTACTCCCCTCACTCTCCTCAATCTCCCTCATTCCCTCACTCCAACTCACTACCCCTACTCCCCTACTCCCTCATCTCCCTCACTCCCCCCTCCTCCAACTCAACTACCCCCACTCCCCCTACTCCCCTCACTCTCATCCTCAATCTCCCTCACTTATTCCCCTCACTCCAACTCACTACCCTCACTCCCCCTACTCCCCTCACTCTCCCTCAATTTCCCTCACTCCCCTCACTCCAACTCACTACCCTCACTCACCCTACTCCCCTCACTCATCTCAATCTCCCTCACCCCTCACTCCAACTCTCCCCTCACTCCAACTCACTACCCTCACTCGACCTACTCCCCTCACCCCCCTCACACTCCCTTACCCCTCACTCTCGCTCACCCCCTCACTCCTCTGCACTCACCGTCACTCTCCCCTCACTCTGCTCACATCACCTCCATTACCGCCCCTCCCTCACTGCCCCTCCATCACACTCCCTCACTCCCCCTTCTTCACTCTTCCTAATCTCCCCCCTCCCCTACCCCTCCCCCCCCCCCCCCTCCCCTCGGCTCCCTGTCTTTCTCTGACCCAGGACTATCTCTGATCCATTCGTGCCTCTCACTGTGTGGTGTTGTGGGTGAGGGAAGGGGTGCCAGACCTCACCCCCCTGCCACACAATCTCTTGCAGGTCATGACTAGGGGACTCTGTCTCCGTTGCAATTAGGGGGAGGGGGACAAGGGTGGAGGTGTGTGGTACCGAGGAGACACGAGATACTGAAGTCCATGTAGACAACATCTACAGCTCTGCCTTATCGACCTTTATGGTCACATCTTCAAAAATCTCAATCAGGTTTGTGAGACAGAACTCTGTTGGAATAATTTTGCACAAGACGTGAGTTACTTTCAAATTGTTACTACATTATTAGCAATAACTTGTCCGACACGGAGAACAGTCAAGCACGAGACTGTCCTCACGATACAAAGCATGCAATATTTTAATATCATGTTTGAAAACATAATACCAAGATTAGTCACGTACACTTGTTTATAGGGTTAACATTTCTGATCCATTATTTATTACCTTTCCACTGCAAAACAGGCTTCTGTATCTGTGTGGGATATCTCAGTGAATGCCCTTAAGTTCACATGCACTTCTTTGTATTAGCAAAATTGTATCTTTGACTCACCTGCACCAGGAATGTTAAGCAATTCACTGGAGTAATGTTCGATTTCCACAGAGTGAGGTGCTGCCCACATTGAAATACAAGATGGAAGAACAGCTCATTTCATCCCACAATTCCCACAATTTCCCCTCTTGTCCAAACAGGTCAATAATAAAATTGTTAGTCAGTGTTATCACACAAGTCAAGAGAGTTTATTGTCATGTGTCCCGGATAGGAGAATGAAATTCTTGCTTTGCTTCAGCACAAGAGAATATAGTAGGCATGGGTAAAGAACATATCATATCAGTGTGTCCATATACCATTATATCAATATAACACACATCAATAAATAAGCAGATAAAGTCCAATTAAACAGATAATGGTCAATTACACTATTATTATTATATATACACACACATATATAATCAGATAAAGTGCAATGGGCTCTAAATGTTCCAATACATGTTTCAGTTGAGTTTAATAGCCTGATGGCTGTGGAGGAGCGGCTATTTCTGAAACTGGACGTTGCAGTCTTCAGGCTCCTGTACCTTCTACCTGAAGGTAGCGGGGAGGAGTGTGTGGCCAGGATGGTGTGGGTCCTTGATGATGCTGCCAGCGTTTTTGAGGCAACGACTGTGATAGATCCCTCGATGGGAGGTAGGTCTGAGCCGATGATGGACTGGGCAGTGTTCACTACTTTTTGTAGACTTTTCCTCTCCAGGGCGCTCAAGTCGCCGAACCAAGCCACGATGCAACCGGTCAGCATGCTCTCTACTGTGCACCTGTAGAAGTTAGAGAGAGTCCTCCTTGACAAACCGATATTCATGAGTTGCATGATGGCGTCATCAGGATCATATTGAAACAGGATGTGTTGTGGTTCAGCACTGAGACGGGACAAGGAGGTGAGCTCGAATGAGGCATAGTGATAGCTGGAACAGTACATATATGGTGACAACGGCGAATAAAATAATAATAGCATGATTTTAAATGGTCTTAACGAGCCCTCCAGCACGGTTTCCAATGTCAGTGCGGCACTTCCACCAGTCAAGGGGTTTAATTTATGAGATCTGCTCCAAGGTGTGGATATGGTCATGAATAATCCTTACGTCACTTTCAATTTGTTTGTCTGGGTTAGGGAAGAAACAGCAGGATGCGTTAAGGGTTGTACACATTCTACCCTGGGCCACCAGGAGATCTGGTCCAGAGTCATCCGATATTGAAAACCATCTTGGACAGTGACTGGACTTCATTGAAGGGCCAAAATCGCATCTACCGTCCTGTTATTCACTTATTCCATGGTGGCTGAAGTACTGATGCTTACTTTCTCCAGCTCATTTACTCCAAGGCCAGCTATCAGGGTGCGGAGGAATCTGTGCAAAACTGCATTGCAGACAATAAGTGAGTTTTCAACCTCTCTCCTGAGTCCACGCTTCACTGGGAATAGCTGATTGATTCCTGATCAAATGAGTCTGGATGGTTTTAACTCCACAAGCAATAGGGGCTACGTATCCCATAGTACAGGTCCCAATCTAATTGGTAGGTAGGGATTTATAAGCATTGTCACCACATATCCAGAATACCCCGTGCTGAACAATCGTAGGGTGCTGCTCAGTTCAGTTCATGCAAAATAACTTCCAGAGAAGTCTGTGGGCGTATGTGTATGTATGTGTGTGTGTTTGTGTGTATGTATGTATGTGTGTGTGTGCGTGTGTGTTTGTGTGTGTGTGTGTGTGTGTGTGTGTGTGTGTATGAATGAATGTATGTATGTATATGTGTATGTATGTATGTGTGTGTGCGTTTATGTATGTGTGTGTGTGTATGTATGTATGTGTGTATTTTTGTTCGTATGTAAGTTTGTGTATCTGTGTATATATCTATGTGTTTATGCGTGTATGTAAGTGCATCTATGTGTGCGTATGTATGTGTGTCTGTGGGTGTATATATCTATGTTAGTATGTGTGCATAATGTATGTAAGTATGTGTATGTATGTATGGGTATATGTATGTATGCATTTATGTATGTATGTATGTATGCGTATATGTGTGCGTGCCATGGAATACTGCATATCCGCCACAATCGAGGTGGACAAAGAGCTGAAGGTATCCGCATAACATATTTCATGCCATTTTGCTGCTTGATCAAAGTGTCAGCCGTCCACCAACACAAAGTGATGTTCTAAGTCCTCTAGCAGTGTCAGGTGGAATTAACACCAAGATGTTCAACATCAATATTGATGCTAGTTTAGAGCAGGGGGGGGGGTCTCCAAACTATGTCCAGCGGGCCATATGCGGCCCACCACCAGATTTCATCCGACCCGCATTAGCCTCTGAACACGTCCCATGCTGCGGACTAGACGGCGGGTTCCGTGGTAGCGGATAAAACAGCGCCCTCACTTGTCCCTCCGCTCCCGTCTTTACATGACTGGCATTAAAATATCTTTCCCCCCTCATTGACCCGACAGCTCCATAGGTAAGTTTCCCTTTCTGCCCCCGGGCCAGTCCATCGCCGTCATGGGGGGCGAACATCCTGGATCCGGGGGAGGGAGAGGGCGAGGGTGCCCGGCGGGGAGGATGGGGGGACCTGTTCCCCCCATGTTTTGAAATGTGGGGGACAACACCCCCTGGGACTGTCTGTAGTGCCCAGGTCTCCAACACTAATTGGAAAAAATATACCTGCGTGTCCCGGGACTGGCTGCAGATCGCAGGTCGCGAGTATTAATTGGGGAAACAAATCCCATGAACACTGAGGGTTTGGGAAAAGGGACCAGTAAACTGAAGTGAGGATATTTAGCATCATAGTCTACCAGATACTGACATTGTTTTATATTGACGCTGCCCACCTGGGTTCCCCTTGTGAATGTTCCTTTCACACACACAAGTTCCCCCCCCCCTCCCCTCTCTCTCTCTCTCCCTCTCTCTCTCTCTCTCTCTCTCTCTCTCTCTCTCTCTCTCTCTCTCTCTCTCTCTCTCTCTCTCTAATGTCTGAAATTAAAAACACATACATATAACTCAGACATTCAGGCATTTGTATAAATCTATTTGCATTTAAACAAAAGGACCCCATGCTTGAAGTTGAGCAACAGGCCGTACTCTGGGAATTTTACTCGTGTTATGCTTTTGGCATGCCATACACTTACAGTATCTCTTATCAGTAAAGCAGCAAAACCCAGCCCTTACCAGGAACTCCATCAGCAACATCAGCAAATACCATCTGAAGCAGGTTGTTTGAATAATACTATCCATCCCCCTTTGGCAGCATGCGTGGTGATGACACACATGTGGCAACCAGGGTAGGAATTGTTTAGGGGCTGTGGTGAGACCACATCTGGAATATTGCGTACAGTTTTGGTCTCCTAATTTGAGGAAGGACATCCTTGTGATTGAGGCAGTGCAGCGTAGGTTCACGAGATTGATCCCTGGAATGGCGGGACTGCCATATGAGGAGAGATTGAAAAGACTAAGCTTGTATTTACTGGAGTTTAGGATGAGGGGGATCGTATAGAAACATAAAAAAAATTATAAAAGGACTGGACAAGCTAGATGCAGGAAACATGTTGCCAATGTTGGGCGAGTCCAGAACTAGGGACCACAGTCTCAGAATAAAGGGGAGACCATTTAAGAAAAAACCTTTTTACCCAGAGAGTTGTGAATTTGTGGAATTCTCTGCCACAGAGGGCAGTGGAGGCCAAATCACTGGATGGATTTAAGAGAGAGTTAGATAGAGCTCTAAGGGTTGGTGGAGTCAAGGGATATGGCGAGAAGACAGACACGGGTTATTGATTGGGGACGATCAGTCATGATCGCAATGAATGGCGGTGCTGGCTCGAAGTACCGGATGGCCTCCTCCTGCACCTATTTTCTATGTTTCTATGTTTTTAACTGTGGAGACCCAAAGGACACTTGGCAATTGAAAACAATTTGCATGTATCCACAAAAATGGGCGCTCAGAAACATCGGCAGCAACTTGGATTGGTTTTATTTCATTAACAGAGGGCCCTGGTGAATCACAATTTCCCAGACACTGGGGGATTACTGCTGCTCGGGCTGCTACATCAGCACGGGCATTGGCTAAGGTAATATCACCCTGACCATTAGTGTGCGCGGAACATTTCACTACTGCAACATTTGTGGGCAATTGAATAGCTTTCAAAAGTTTACGGATCATTATCTCGTGTCCTTTATCTCCAGGCCTTCGCCGCCCTGCGTCGGGGGGGGGGGGGGGGGGGGGGGGGGGGAGGGGGGGGGGGGGGGGGTGGGGGAGGGGGGGGGGGGGGGGGGGGGGGGGGGGGGGGGAGGAGCATCCTGGATCCGGGGAAGGAGAGGGCGAGGGTACCCGGCGAAGGGATGTCCCCCCAATGTTTGAAAGGAGGGCGACAATATCCCCCCCTCCGCCCCCCATGGTATGTATTTTGGCGTTTAGCAGTTGGCCTCAACGGACGCCCCACCGGGATTGTTGTAGCGCCCAGGTTGGCTCTCTGTTCCAGGTTTCTTCTGTATGCCCAGCTCGCTGAAAACGAATTGCAAAACACTATGCTGGTTTACCCCGGGATGCTGCAGATCGCCGGTCGCGAAGGATATTGGAAAAATATACGCCTGCGGGCGGGATGCTGTGGGTTACGACCGGATATCGACTCGTGGGCAGTAGTGTTGACGACCCTGCCGAGACGCAGGGTTCATGTTGTGTCCCCCCCCCCCCCCATGTTTGTAAAAGCGATTTCCGCCCTTGCCCGGCGCGGTATCTCCCTTCCCGGTCCCCGCACTGGCTTGCAACCCACGGGCGGCGTTTTTTTGCATTGGGTGAGGAGATGGCAGCTCGGGCATTGCCTGAGGAGATGTCATCCTGACTTTGTTGTGTGCGGAACATTTCACTATGTAAAACTGTGGCCAATTGACCGGTTCCAACGGTTTAGGATCATTATCTAGTTTGTCTTATAGGAGTGCCGCAAATATGTTAAAAATCCGCGGCTTCCCACAATTTGCGTAAAACTGGACACCTCCAAGGCATAGGGGAACGTGGTAAAATTAACAGTGTTAGATTTGGCTAGAATAATGCCCGGGTGAGGGCAACAGAAGATCAGGGAAGTTGAGAGGAGCAGTGGGAAGGCAATGCTGCTTATCAAGTGTGGAGCTGGAGGATTGAATCACGTAGGCCGTTTGCAGGGAGCGCATTCAGCGCTTGGTAGAGGGTCCATCTACGTAAATTTAATAATCTGGAGTTGTCTGAGCGGAATGACTCTACAAGGACTGTTCAAGGTTGTGGTGCGTCTAGAAACAAGATTGCAGCCATGTGGTTCACATCTGGCTCAGTGGGAAGTCGAGGGGTTCAGTGTGGCCCAGCGCACAACGTTGATTAGTGTAAACATTGGGATGGTGTCCTGGTTAGTTTGGAGACCGGTGAAACATTGGGATGGTGGTCCCTGGTTAGTTTGGGAGACCCTGGTGTAAACATTGGGATGTGTGTCCCTGGTTAAGTTTGAGGACCCCTGGTGTAAAACATTGGGGATGGTATGTCATGGTGGTGTTTGAAGTTTCGCGTGTACGGAATGTGTATTACCCAGTGTCCATATTGTACCACATTGAAAACAAGTTATTATTACCTGTCCCCTCCCTTCCCCCTGACCTAACTCTTCCCCTCCCCCTTCCAAATTCTTCCTTCGGGGCTTTCGGTCCCACTGGGTAAGATGTCTCTACGTACTGGTTTCTCATTAACATCTGCTGCCGTTGTTCATTCTGGCACCGACAATGTTGTAAAATAGACAGAACATCATAATATCTTTCGTTTTCCACTCTACAAGTTACACAGAACATTTGTCTCAGACGAGGTTGCAACCGTTTACAATAGTACTGACTGAAGCAAATTTGCCTGATTCTGGTTCTAATCCCCATATTTTACAAGGCACTATGGACACGATCACCTTGTTTTGGAGGATTGTTTGTTGTCTTCCTTAGTGAGACAGAAACCAAAGTATTGTTTTAACTGTTCTGCCGTTTCCTTGTTTCCATTATAAATTCACCTGTTTCTGACTGTAACGGACCTACATTTGTCTTCACTATTCTTTTCCTTTTTACATATCTAAAGAAACATTTACGGTGAGTTTTTATATTCACCGCAAGCTTTCTTTCGTGCTCTATTTTTCCCCTCTGAATTAAACCCTTGTCCTCCTCTATTAAATTCTAAATGTCTCCCAGTCCTCCGGTTTGCTGCTTCCTCTGGCCAATGTAAATTCCTTTTCCTTGGATTTAATGGCAAGTGTTGAAGGTCAGCCTGCAGGTGGGATATCTGGGTGACCGGTGCCCATCAGCCGAGCTCTCTCACCCTCTCGAGTACGTGCCAGTCTACAGCTGCTCCGTGATGTGGAGCCCCCGACCACTTCACTATCTCTTTACATTAGAGATACAGTGCGGAAACAGTCCCTGCAGCCCACCGCGTCACGGCGACATCGATCACCCGTTACACTGGGTGTCCACACTGGACTACCCTCACTCCCCTACCCCCCTCACTCTTCCTCAGTCCCCTCACTCCCCTCACTCCAACTCACTACCCTCACTCCCCCTACTCCCCTCACTCTGCCTCAATCTCCCTCAATCCCCTCACTCCCCTACTCCCTCACTTCCCTCAATCTCACTCACTATCCTCACTCCCCTACTACCCTCACTCCCCCTACTTCCTCACTCTCCCTCAATCCCTCACTCCAAACTCACTACCGCTATTCCCCTCACTCTTCTCAATCTCCCTCATCCCCTCACTCCCCTACTACCGCACCACCCCCTACTCACGCTCCCTCACTCCCCCTTCTTCACTCTTCCTCTTCTCCCTCCTACCCTACCCCTCCCCCTCTCTCCCCTCGGCTCCCTGTCCTGCTCTGACCCAGAACTATCTCTGATCCATTTGTGCCTCTCACTGTGTGGTGCTGTGGGTGAGGGAAGGGGTGCCAGACCTCACCCCCCTGCCACACAATCTCTTGCAGATCATGACCAGGGGCCTCTGTCTCTGTTGCAATTAGGGGGAGGGGGGACAAGGGCGGAGGTGCAGGGTACCGAGGAGACACGAGATACTGAAGTCCATGTAGACAACATCTACAGCTCTGCCTTATCGACCTTTATGGTCACATCTTCAAAAATCTCAATCAGATTTGTGAGACATGAACTCTGTTGGAATAATTTTACACAAGACGTGAGTTACTTTCAAACTGTTACTACATTATTAGCAATAACTTGTCCGACACGGAGAACAGTCAAGCAAGAGACTGTCCTCACGATACAAAGCATGCAATATTTTAATATCATGTTTAAAAACATAATACCAAGATTAGCCACATACACTTGTTTATAGGGTTAACTTTTCTGATCCATTATTCATTACCTTTCCACTGAAAAACAGGCTTCTTTATCTGTGTGGTTAATCTCTGTGAGTACCCGTATAGCCTTAAGTTCACAAGCACTTCTTTGTATTAAGCAAAATTGTATCCTTGACTCACCTGCAGCAGGAATGTTAAGCCATTCACTGGAGTAATGTTCGATTTCCACAGAGTGAGGTGCTGCCCACGTTGAAATACAAGATGGAAGAACAGCTCAGTTCATCCCACAATTCCCACAATTTCCCCACTTGTCCAAACAGGTCAATAATAAAATTGTTAGTCAGTGTTATCATACAAGTCAAGAGAGTTTATTGTCATGTGTCCCAGATAGGAGAATGAAATTCTTGCTTTGCTTCAGCACAACAGAATATAGTAGGCATGGGTAAAGAACATATCATATCAGTGTGTCCATATACCATTATATAAATATAACACACATCAATAAATAAGCAGATAAAGTGCAATTAAACAGATAATGGTCTATTATACTATTGATTATAATATATACACACACATAAATAATCAGATAAAGTGCAATGGGCTCTTAATGTTCCGATACTTGTTTCAGTTGAATTTAATAGCCTGATGGCGGGGGGGGAGCAGCTATTTCTGAACCTGGACGTTGCAGTCTTCAGGCTCCGGTACCTTGGTACCTCCGGTACTGAAGGTAGCGGGGAGGAGTGTGTGGCCAGGATGGTGTGGGTCCTTGATGATGCTACCAGCATTTTTGAGGCAGCGACTGCGATAGATCCCCTCGATGGTAGGTCAGAGCCGATGATGGACTGGGCAGTGTTTACTACTTATTGTAGACTTTTCCGCTTCTGGGCGCTGAATTTGCTGAACCAAGCCACGATGCAACCGGTCAGCATGCTCTCTACTGTGCACATGTAGAAGTTAGAGAGAGTCCTCCTTGACAAACCGATATTCATGAGTTGCATGATGGCATCATCAGGATCATATTAAAACAGGATGTGTTGTGGTTCAGCACTGAGACGGGACAAGGAGGTGTGCTCGAATGAGGCAGAGTGATAGCTGGAACAGTACATATATGGTGACAACAGTGACTAAAATATTAATAGCATGTTTTAAAATGGTCCTTATACGAGCCCTCCAGCCGGTTTCCAAGGTCAGGAGGCACTCCACCAGAATAGGGGTTTAAATTTTGAGATCTGCTGCAAGTGTGGACCATGGTCATGAAGATCCATGGTTTTCAATTTGTTTGTCTTGCGTTCGGGGGAAGAAACAGGCAGGATGTGTTCAGGGTTTGCACACATACTCCCTGGGCCATAGGAGAAAGGCCAGAGTTATCGATATTGAATAACCATCTTGGGCAGTGTCACGGACTTCAGGTGAAGGCAACATCGCATCTACATCGGGTTCTCTACTTATTTTCCATGGTGGCTGAAGTACTGATGCTTGCTTTCTCCAGCTCATTTACTCCCAGGCAGGTATCAGGGTGCGGAGGGAATCTCTGCAAACCTATATTACAGACAACAAAGTGAGTTTTAACCTCTTCCTGTGTCCACGCTTCCACTGGGGATGGCTGACTGATTCCTGATCAAATGAGTCTGGTGGTTTTAAACTCCCCAGGCTTAGGGCTACAATATTCCCATAGTACAGGGTCCCAATTAATTGGTAGGTAGGGATTATAAGATTGTCACCACTATCCAGGAATATCCCCGTGCTGAACAAACTGTAGGGGCTTGCTCAGTTCAGGTTCCGGCAAATAAAACTTACAGAGTTCAGTCTTGTGGGCGGCGTGTGTGGGGCACGTATGTGTGGGCGCGCGTTGTGTGTGTGCGTGTGTAGTGGCGTAGTGGGGGCGCGTGGGTTGTTGTGTGTTGTGTGTTTTGTGTGTGCGTGTGTTGTTGGGCGCGTTGGTGTGTGTGTGTGGGGGTGTGTGTGAAGGGCGGTGTGTTGTGGGCGCGTGTGTATGCGGCGTGTGTGGGGCGTGTGTGTGAGGAGCGCGTGTGTGTGTGTGTAATTTCTGTTCGTATGTAAGTGTGTGTATATATATATGTATGTGTTTATGTGTGTATGTATGTGTATCTCTGTGTGTGTATGTATGTATAAATGTTGTTGGCATGTGTTTATAATGTATGTAAGTATGTGTGTGTATGTATGCATGTAGATATGCATGTATATATGCATGTATATGTGTATGTCGTGCACGCATGCATCATGTATGTATGTATGTGTGCAATAGGATACTGCATATCCGCCACAATCTAGGTGGTCAAAGAGCTGAAGGTATCCGCGTTACATATTTCATGCCATTTTGCTGCTTGATCACGCATGTTGTATCTGTTGAAACACGAGATTTCATCCGGCCAGGCGTCAGCCTCAACGTCCCATGCTGCGGGCTATTAGGCAAGGTCCGTGCTTGGGATAATAAAGAACAGCGGGGGCCCCCTCACCTGTCCTCCACGGCAGTATTTACATGAATGGCATTAAAATCTCCCCCCCCCCCCCTTCATTGACCAACAGCTCACGGGTAAGTTTCCCTTTTCTGCCCCCGGGCTCGTCCTTCGCCCGCCCTGCGTTGGGGGGGTTTGCTTCCTGGGTTCCAATGGGGGGGCCGGGGAGGGAGATTCATAGGGCGAGAGATTAGTATTGCCGGCGGGGCGATAGGGGGATCCTTGTTCCCCCCAATGTTTTGAAAGGTGGGGACAACAAACCCCCCTTGCATGTTTTGTGACATAGGCGCTTCAGTCAGTCGGCTCAATGTTCCCCGCGACTGGTTCTAGCACCCACGTGGGACCTTTTCTTCTTTCGTGTGGCGTGCAACCGCCTAATGTTTGTTGGACAACTTTCTTGTATTTGATCTTCGTTTGTGCATGTCGAGTTGATTGCATTAGTCGAAACAGGGCAGACCACGTGAAGGTTGCAATCTTCCACCCCCACGTGGGATCTCTTGCTCCAGGACTGTCTGTGGTGCCCAGGTCTCGAACACTAATTGGAAAAAATATGCCTGCGTGTCCCGGGACTGGCTGCTGATCTCAGGTCGCGAGAATTAATTGGGAGATAAATACCCCTGCGGACCGGATGATTTCGGGTTACGGGCCGGATTCGGCCCGTTAGCCGTAGGTTGACGTGCCCCTGCCCTAGACACCAGGGAGAGAGACAGACAGAGAGAGACATTAAATTTATAAAACTGACATTATTTTTCTCTAGGGGCCGAAAAAATGTGCCAAATATATAATGTGGCCCTCATATTGAAAAGTTTGTAGGACCCAGGTTTAGAGTCCCACACTAGCAATCCCATTAACACTGAGGGTTTTGGAAAAGGGACCAGTAAAGTGAGGATGTTTAGCATCGTAGTCTACCAGATACTGACATTGTTTTAGATTGTTGCTGCCCACCTGGGTATCCCCTTGTGTATGGTCCTTTCACACACACAAGTGTGCTCGCTCTCTCTCTCTCTCTCTCTCTCTCTCTCTCTATCTCTCTCTCTCTCAATTAAATTCAATTTTCAATTTAAAAACTTTATTAGCAGGATAAAGTACATTGTTATATTATCAAAGTATAAAAAATGACATACATATTTAAAATGCATGTATAAATACAAGTATACAGTGCATGGATAGATATGTCCCTGTACATAAACTCGCAATAGGCCTATAGCCCTTTATTGATTGCTACACGTTCTTGCAGCTGTAAGCAGTACAACAGAATAGCAAGTTTAGCAATTCAATATTAATTTCTTAGTGTCAGTTAACGTCAATTAGTGTGTGCATGCATATTGGTCATTCACCGTCTCTCAGGTTATGACGTGCTGTTACGTATTGTGCACCAAAATGTGCCGTATTTCCTTCACCAAGGATTATTCTTAGTTTTGACATATCATCTAGTTATTTAAAATCAGGGTTGCCAGACTGAGTTTGTCAAAGTAAGTTTTCCTTGTTTTGTCAAATTGTTTCCATTTTAGGAGGAAGTGCACCTCTGTTTCAACCTCATCTGTCAAACAGTGGCCACATATTCTATTTTCTCTTGGTTGCCAGAATCTCTTCTGTCTTCCTTTTTCAACTGCCAAATAGTGGTCACTTAACCTGTATTTGGTGAGGGTCTGTCTCTGCTTTATGTATCTAACAGTTGAGAGATAGTCTGCCAATTTATAATCTCTTTTTAGGGCACGGTAACATTCTAATCTGCTTTGACTTTTGGTGTCTTTATCCCAATGTTCCAAATACATTTCTTTACATTGTTTGATAATTTGGTTCACTCTAACTGGTGATTGGGGATCAGTATTGATCTGAGGCTGGTCAGTGTTTAACTGGATAGGTTTTAACTGAATAGAGGTAGTTAGTCTCAGTACCAACTGACACAGTGAATCTTTTCTGGGCTCCCTCTTGTGTTTTGAAGGGCTTTAAACTGGAGGGTATCTGGGGGGCTTGATTTAAGGTGATTCCAAAAATTTAGTGCTCTTTTCTGGATATTTATTATCAGTGGGTGTCTGCCTAATTCTGCCCTACATGCGTTTGGAGACAGAGGATGTTCCGACAAAATTCTGCATGCAGGGCCTCTGTTGTATGTTTTTTCCATTTACTATAACTATGGTGACTGAGCGGACCCCATACTTCACTACCATAAAGTGCAATAGGCTGGATTACACTGTCAAATATTTTAAGCCAGATTTTAATTGGGATTTGGATGTTGTAGAACCTTCTTTTTATTGCATACAGAGCTCTTTGAGCTTTCTCTTTTAGTGCATTCACTGCCATATTGAAGCCCCCAGATGCTGCAACAGTTAGACCAAGGTAGGTATAGCTCATAGTGTGTTCGATAATAATAACATTGAGACTAAATTTGTATTTATCTTCCTGACATCTGGGTCTTTTCTGAAATTCTGATGTTGGTTTTCTTTAGATTTACTGCCAGGGCCCAATTTTGGCAGTACTCATCAAGTAGGTCCAACTGTTGCTGCAGTCCCTGTTCCGTGAGGGACAGCAGAACCAAGTCATCCACATAAAACAGGGATTATACCTCTCCGTCCAGGAGACAGAGGCCCGGCGCTGTGCTCTGGTCCAACTTTACTGCCAAATCGTTGATATATACATTAAACAGTGTCGGGCTCAGATTGCAGTCTTGCCGGACGCCTCTTCTCTGGGCGATGAGATCAGTGCATTTGTCCCCAATTTTAACACCACATTTATTATTCAGGTACATTGATTTGATAAGGTCATTTACCTTTCCTCCTACACCATCCTATACCACAACAGAGGAGTTTGTAATAGAGGCCCTTCATGCCAAAATAGAGTCAAATGCTTACTCAAAGTCAATAAAATATTTTTCCTTTTTTGCTTGGTGTACATGTTTTTCAATGAGAGTGTGGAGGGTATAAATGTGGTCAGTGGTACGGTGTTTTGGGAGGAAGCCAATTTGGTTTTTACTGAGGAATGTTGTATTTGTTAAGGAAAAAGAAAACCTGCATTCTGTTATTTATGATACTGCAGAATAACTTTGCTAGGCAGCTACTGACACAGATGCCACGATAATTATTTGGGTCTAATTTGTTTCCACTCTTATAAATGGGCAAAATAAGCCCTTAACACCAAATATCAGGGAAATAACCTGAACGTAGTATGATGTTGAACAGCCTAAGCACTCTGTCCTGCATCTCCGGCGTGCTGTACTTGAGCATTTCATTTTTAATGCTGTCTCGACCACTGGCTTTCTTTGAGTGAAGAGATTTTATTTTTTTGGTCAATTCTTCCAAAGTAATTGGGGAATCAAAGGGGTTCTGATAATCTTTAATTATTGTGTCTAGTGTTTGGAGTTTTTCTTTAATATGAGAATAATTTGAGTTTATTTTATTTATTGGGATGTTTTTATGTAGATTTTTGAAATGTGCTCTCCAGATATCACCGTCTTGAATTGGTAATGTTTGTAGTTTTATTGTGCTCAAGTTATTCCACAAATCCCAAAATTGGTTTTGATTTATGGAATTTTCAATTTCTTCAATTCTTTTATGAGTGTAATTTTGTCTTTTGTTCCTAATAGTGTGTTATACCTTTTAAGAGTTTCATTATATCTAATACGTAAGTCCGGATTGTTTGGTTGACGGTGCTTTTGGTTCGATATTTTCCTCAGATCATTTCTGACACTTTTACACTCATGGTCGAACCAATTTTCATGATTGTGTTTTTTGGTAATTTTTCTCTTCTGTTTCACAAGGTCAACTTTGATAGCTGCCTTGTTTACACCCTCTCTAGTAGTTTCATATGGGTTTGTCTTGAATTTCAGTATTTTATTTGTGAGATCAGGTGAGTTCAGGGCCATGATGAATTTATCTCCACTATCTGAAGCCTATCTGTAAGTCTGATTCAGTTTAAACATAGAAACATAGAAATTATGTGGAGGAGCAGGCCATTCGGCCCTTCGAGCCTGCACCGCCATTCAATATGATCATGGCTGATCATCCAACTCAGTATCCTGTACCTGCCTTCTCTCCATACCCCCTGATCCCTTCAGCCACAAGGGCCACATCCAACTCCCTCTTAAATATGGCCAACGAACTGGCCTCAACTACCTTCTGTGGCAGAGAATTCCACAGATTCACCACTCTCTGTGTGAAAAACGATTTTCTCATCTCAGTCCTAAAAGACTTCCCCCTTATCCGTAAACTGTGACCCCTTGTCCTGGACTTCCCCAACATCGGGAACAATCTTCCTGCATCTAGCGTGTCCAACCCCTTAAGAATGTTGTAAGTCTCCAAGAGATCACCCCTCAATCTTCTAAATTCCAGCGAGTACAAGCCGAGTCTATCCAGTTATACAGCTTACTGGGTTCCTTTTTACGTCTTTAGTTTGAACAGGAAATTTTAGGTACACGTTGATTTAACTATGATCTGAAAGAGGGGACTGCTGCCTTACAGTGAATGCACTGATAGTGCAGGGGTCTTTGTCAGTAATTGCGTAGTCTACCACGCTAGATCAAGAGCTGAGGAATATGTAAACCTTCCCAGCGAGTCCCCTCTGAGCCTGCCATTAATTATGTACAGGACCAAGGACTCGCTCTCTACAACTTTAATTTATTTCACTGTCAAGGTTGTTCCGGTTAATGATATTTGGTTTTGTGACATACAGTTGGCTGTCGTCGGGGGAAGTCGGTGGGGGCGCTGCCAAGCCGGCTCCTGGCCAGCAGCGTGTCTGTTTTTTTTCTACTTTTTTTTTATTTTTTTAGTATGTTTTCAAGTATGGTTTTAATGTTTCTTTGTGTGTTATGTGTGGGGGGGGGGGTGAGAGGGAAACCGCTTTGGTCGCCTCCTCCACGGAGAGGCGATTTTTCCAGGTCGCCTCCCCCGTGGTCCTAACAGCGAGAGGATCGGGCGGCCTTTCCTGGAGACGCGCCGGTGCTTACAGCCGGGGCTTGCGCTAGAGGGCGCAGCGTGGATTCTCGGCGCGGAGCGGCGAGCCCTCACCGGGGCTCGCCAGAGGGAAGCGCTCCGTTTCGCTGGACAGCTGGCAGCCTGAAGCCGCAGTCTGCAGAGCTCCAGCTGGCGCAGAGTCCGCAGCCCGGGATCCCTCATGGGGGACCTGAGGGAAGAAGAAGCCACCACTGCCGGCCCGCGGTCTACTTCTACCGCGGGCCTGGCGTGGACTTACCATCACCCCTGGAGGGGAGCTTCGACCGCCGGCCCTGCGGTCTGCCGTGCTTCTGGCTGCGGCAGGAACTTTAAATCCGCGACCGCCGCCCTGCGGCCTACACCAACCTGAAGCCGCGGTCTCCGGTGGGGAAGAGCCGACTCTGGACTTAACTGGACTTACCTTGTCTGCACATCTGGACGTCCGCAGCGACGGCTGCGGAGGGTGGAGGTCCCGACCACGGGGGAAATGGAGGAGGACTGGCCAATTTCTGTTCCTTCCACCACAGTGATGAATGCTGTGGTGGATGTTTGTGTTAAATTTTTATTGTGTATTGTGTGTTCTTTAACATTGTACGGCTGCTGGCAAATTCATTTCACTTGCACTTGATGTGCAATGTAACAAATAAAACCGTATTGTATTGTATTGTATACAAGGGGGTTTGCCCTGTGGGTCTATGGAATCGGGTTCACATCCGATCCTTGCATTCAGGTCTCCACATAGTAGCACATTTCCCTGGGCCTGGAAATGATTGATTTCCATGTGGAGAGCTTCAAATATATCCTCTTCAAAATATGGCGATTCTATTGGGGGTATGTAGGCGGCACATAGATAGACATCTTTTCCAATTATTCCAATGTTTTTATCTAGTTTCAACCACACATGTGGGGTTTCCCCTGTTTTATTGATGTAATGTGACTGTCTAGTTCTGCTTTGTACCACACCAAGACCCCCCCTGAGGTTCTGCCTTTATGTATATCAGTAGTTTTTACTGAGGGCACCATGTCTTCATGGTACCCTGAGGGGCAGTGAATGAACGTATCCTTTCGGTTCCATGCTTCTGTTAATATCATTATATCGGTGTCTTCTATAGACTTTAGGAACTCAGGGTTCCCAGTCTTCATCCCGAAGGTTGAAGAGTAGAGACCCTGGATATTCCAGCAGCCAATATGAAATGAACTCATTTATTTTGTATTTATATTCTTTTTTTTAAATTTAAATAAAACCTATTTTGTGGAACAGGTTCGAAAACATTAGTTTTTTTCTATAATTGGGGAATAAATTGGGGAATACCAAGGCATAAAGTTTTTTCTGCCTTGGTAAGGCATACTCGTACTGCCACCTAGTAATAATAACTATATTAATAATAGGAATATCAACAGTATTAATAGTAATATCAACAATATCAACAGTACTAATTCAGTGCAATCATATGCTGTTTTTACCAGTCACTTGGAAGGGACTGTTTATATATAGATACATCCTTTGTTACCACAGAAGTCGGGAACATAGGGCGTGCAGCAGCTGCTTGATCTCTCCATCTCCGAGGTGGTCCGTGGCTGTGGCTGGAATGATGAGCCGGGGGCAATGGCAGCCCTGGCTGGGCTGTTATGTCTCCCTCGCAGGTTTGGTGGGTGGTCCTGACATGGTGGGGGGAAGGGAGTCCAGATGGCCTCTTGGGTTCCCATTGATCGAGGGGGTGGAGAAGGTTATGTCCCAGGGCAGTATCTTTGAGGTTCTTTGCGAAGGCCTCTCCCCCTGTCTGTTTAAATGTATTCCATCATGGAGGTCCACACGTACCGATGTTCGGGTGGTGGGCCAATTGGACATTAGGGAGGGCGGCACATCCTCTGCTGATCTCCATGTTGGTGTTGTGAATCACATGGGCGACGGGTGAGGGGTATCCATCCCTGGGCAGCAGGGGGTAGAGATCACAGTCTCGATCAGGGAAATTCCTTGCTGGCTTTTCTGCATCCTCGTTATTGCCCAAGCAGTACGATGACGTAAGGTGCACAAAATCATTCGTGCACTGTATGGATCACCAAGGTGTTGAGGGCTCCCGATGCGTGTCCTTTTGCTCAGGACCTCATTGCATTGGTCTGTGGTCCTGCACGTTTTTTACCAATACCTGGCGACTGGGAGAAACCTCAGGGGGTCCAGGAAAACTTCCCGTTGGAATCAGTCAGAGGGATCTACTGGGGGTTTTGATCTTCAGACTGGGGAAGCAGGAGGTGGGTGAAGCTAGGGTGAGGGTGTTGCCTGTTGAGACTGTGTACCTGGGGCAAAGTGTGTAAAACAGGGGAGCCAATAATGATTGTATTGGTGGGCTGAGTGGTCGGAGGGAGGAGCCATAGGGAAGTGAGCAGCAGCTGGGATCTCTGTGTTTTTTCATGTGGCCTTTTTGGAATTTCTGGGTGATTGTCCCTGACATTTTGAGCTGCTTGTCAAATTATTTTCCCTGCTTATTTATGTCCTCCTTCAATTGGCTACTTGGGCACGGAGTGCACCGTTTTCTTGTTTCAGCTCTTCCAGGGTTCTCTTCATTCTCAGCGGTGGTCGTCCTCATTTTTGTCATCAGATGTTTGAAGTCCTCTTGCAGCTGGTAGAGTTGCTTAGCCTGCACTAGTTTAATTCCGTGAACTCGAGTTCTAGCTGGGCCAGATTCTCTCTCAGCTGGGCGCTTAAGTTATGAGTGTAAGAAGCGAAGACATGGCCAAGGCAGCAGTTGTCTCGTGGATTGTCTCTTCTTAGTTATCCTGGTGGGTATTGGTCCTTGTTTCTTCACTTCTTTGTAGCAGGGAAAGGACCTCTTCAAAAGAATCCCAGTTCTCTGTGTTTCCCTGTATCATGATTTTGCCTCTATTATAGTATGAAATAGTAAGGAGAGGATCATCTTTCTCCAGGCTTTGATCTTTGCATACTTTTAGTTCTGCCCCCATGTCTAATACCCTCCCTATGGACATGTGGGTAGTTTTCTAGCAGAGTGTCTCTCCATGGATAGATGTGTTTAGTGAAGAATATTAGGTTATTCTTCTTCCTACTCTCTCGATGTTGGACGTAATCAGCGTCAAGGACCTCCAGGTTTTCCTGGAGGGTTTTCTCCTTATGTTTCTCTTTTGCGCTTTCACTTTTGCATCTAGGCGGATATGCTATTTCCCAGCTCCTTACTCTGCCTGCTATGCTGCTCTGATCTATCTGATCTGTCTGCAGCATTTTATCTGGTAATTTGTTTTATTTATTAATTTATTTATTTATTTATTCCCTTTTCAAGTTTTCGTGTTTCACACTGTCCCACTTTAGGTATAGTTTTCATGGGTTCATCCTAGATAAGGCTATTTTGGGTAAGTTGAAGTTTAAGTCGGTTTTGGCTACACAGACCTTCCTGGGTTCGGGCCTTGACTTGGGTCGACCAGCCTTGGGCCAGATTTTCGGGCTGTTACTCACGGCCTTCTGGAGCTGCAGCAAACTCAGGGTCCCCCTCGCACAGCACACACCCGACTCTCTCTCTCTCTCACAGCGAGGGCTGGGCTGGGCAGGGCTGGCTTCACATCTGTTGCTCACTGGGAATGGGGACCCGCAGTGTGGGGAGTTCACCGACTCCGGGTGTCGGTGCCTCTGGTCCCGGCCTCCAGCGTCTCTCTCTCTCTCTCTCCCTCGGGTCCAGACCCGATCTCCAGTTCATGTGAAGGACGGCGATGGAGACTGCTAGAAACGTAAGTTAGGGGGGGATATTTATCTCTCCCCACAGGGCCCCCGAGTCACAAAGCCTCACCTTCTGTGGACGACGGCGACGATTGATAATTGTCCCCGGGACGCACGGAAGCCGCAACACCATTACATAATGTATCATAAACATCCATCACAGTGACTCTCATCCAGACACCTCCTCACTGTGATGGGTAAAATAAAATAAATATAAGGTAAAATAAAAGTCTTATCTCTTCCTTGCCTCTTCTCCCGCGGTCAGGCAGTCAAAACTGCTGCATCGAGGCGATCGAGGCTCCCGATGTTGAAGCCCCACCGGGAGATGGAAGATCCCGCAGCCGATTTTAAGCAATGCCAGGCGATGAAAGGTCCTTCCAACATGCCGATTCATGCCTTATGCTCTCTGTTCCATTGTTACTCTTAGACTCTGAAATACACATATTTTATTCTTAAATTCTTACTCACAGGCATGCACAATGCAGAAGAACAAATCCTAGTGGTGATCAAATCCACGCCATAACATACAAAATGCAAAATAAGAAATCCTGGTGAGATACAAATCCCCGCAGGCAGGTACGTAACTTACACAATGTTACTCACATTTATCCCAGCTTCGGCAGCACTCTTCGCTCACCTGGATTCAAACAGGTACTAGTGGCAGAGAAGACTCAATGTAAGGAAAACCCTTATATTTTTTATATGCTGGCTGAGTCATCTGTCACTCGGGTTTTGTTCTCAAGAACCCCAGTCAGTTGAGGAGATCATCGATCTCAGCTGAACCTCCAAAGCTGTTGGAATAATTTTACATGAGATGTGAGTGACTTTCACACTGTAACTACTTTATTAGCACTAACTTGTCAGACAAGGAGAACAGTCAAGCAAGAGACTGTCCTCACGATACAAAGCATGCAGTATTTTTTTTTTTTTTTTATATCATCTTTGATAACATAATAGCAAGGTTAGCCACTTAAACGTGTTTACAGGGTTAACTATTGTGATCCAACGTTAAGTGACTTTCCACTGAGAAACAAGCTTCTCTATCTATGTGGGAAGATTAGGGAGTCTTGGCGCAGCCTTGAGTTCACAAGCTCTTTCTTTGTATTAAAGCAAACTTGTTTCCTTGATTCTACGGGGTCACCTGCACCAGGAATGTTTAGCCATCTGTCATTGTAGATTTGATTCGAATCCCACAGAGTGAAGGCGCGCTGCCACGTTGAAATACAACAAGATGGAAGAACAGCTCAGTTCTTCCCACAATCAATAGCCACTGCTGCACGGGTGGTTTTAAACTGAATAAGGGAGGTGGGGTGTCAAATGAGATACAGTCGAGGATGGAGTGAAAGGGAAAGAGAGTAAATGGATGGTTAATGACCCCAGAATTAACGGGAAAGGAAGCTCACAAAGGATAGGAGTGTATGGCCAAGTGTAATAGGGATCGATGTGAAAGGTGAGATGCGTAAAGTCGGAAGTGGCCTGGCAGCTGCGGCTCGCTTGCAGTCCATCTGTTTTTTTCTTTTTGTTGCTGTTTTTCTTATGTCTGTTTTAGTTTAGTTTAGTTTAGTTTAGTTAGTTTATTAGGTTATGTAAGTTGGGGTGGGAGAAACATGGCTTAGTCTTCAGTCGGGGGGATACGACCTTTTCTTGTCGTGTCCCCCTGTCTCCGTCTGCGCTGAGGCCTAATGGCGGAGCATTCCGGTAGCGGCAGCCGCCCGAACCTTGGAGCTGTGGCCCGACTTGGAGCTGTGGCCCGACTTGGAGCACTGCGGCCCGACTTGGAGCTGCGGCCCGACTTGGAGCCTGCGGCCCGACTTGGAGCTGCGGCCCGACTTGGAGCTGCGGCCCGACTTGGAGCTGCGGCCCGACTTGGAGCGCCCGACTTGGAGCAGCCGCCCGGCTTGGAGCAGCCGCCCGACTTGGAGCTGTGGCCCGACTTGGAGCTGTGGCCCGACTTGGAGCTGCGGCCCGACTTGGAGCAGCCGCCCGACTTGGAGCAGCCGCCCCGACTTGGAGCTGCGGCCCGACTTGGAGCTGCGGCCCGACTTGGAGCTGCGGCCCGACTTGGAGCTGCGGCCTGACTTGGAGCTGCGGCCCGACTTGGAGCTGCGGCCCGACTTGGAGCTGTGGCCCAACTTGGAGCTGCGCCCGACTTGGAGCTGCGGCCCGACTTGGAGCTGCGGCCCAAGTCGGGCTGCGGCCCGACTTGGAGCTGCGGCCCGACTTGGAGCCTGTGGCCCGACTTGGAGCTGCGGCCCCGACTTGGAGCCGTGGCGGTATTCTGGCATTTCAGTGGCGGCGTGGCTTCCGAGGCCCGGCCGCGGGCCTAGTGGACGACATCGTCGGGAGCTCGCAGGTCCCAGGTTGGTGACCTGTTTTTCCAGAGCTCCCGCAACAACAAGCTGCGTCTGCTGGACTGGAGGGTGGCAGCTTTCGGTAGCTTTGACCACCCCGGGCCGCGGAGTTGAACCGACCCGTTCGCGGAGCTGGATTCAACCGTGGGGCTGACTCGCTTACCAACACCCGGCGGGGTCACAACATCGGAGGCCTGGATCGCCTCAGCGCAGAGGGAGAAACAAGGAGGGAAGAGACAAAGACTAAGACTTTTGCCTTCCATCACAGTGAGGAGGTGTTTGGTGAACTCACTGTGGTGGATGTTAAATTTGTGTTTATTGTGTGTTTTTGTTACTTTCATATATATGTATTTATGTATTTTATTATATGCAGGCACGAAATTTCGTTCGACTGAAAGGTCTGAATGACAATAAAAGGTAATCTAATCTATGTAAGGAATTAAAAGTATTGTATATGAATGCGCAAAGTATAAGAAGTAAAGTAGATGAGCATGAGGCTCAGTTAGTGGTTGGTAGATATGACATTGTGGGGATTACTGAGACATGGCTGCAGGAGGATCAGGCCTGCAAACATTCAGATATTCAGAGTTATACATCCTATAGAAAGGACAGGCAGGTGGGCAGAGGAGGGGGGTAGCTCTGCTGTGAGGGATGGAATTCAGTCCCTTGCGAGGGAAGCCCATAGGAAACACAACGGGGGAATACGTGCTGAAAATATGAAGTACGAGGGGAAGCTGGCCAGGAATATAAATAAGGACAGTAACAAGCTTCTTTCGATATGTTAAGGGAAAAAGAGTCACAAAGTCAAATGTGGGTCCCTTGAAGACAGACATGGGTGAAATTATTATGGGCAACAAGGAAATGGCAGAAGAGTTGAATAGGTACTTTGGATCTGTCTTCACTAAGGAAGACACAAACAATCTCCCAGATATACTGGAGGACAGAGGATCTAAGGGGGTAGAGGAACTGAAAGAAATTTTCATTAGTCGAGAAATTATATTGGGTAGGCTAATTGGGACTGAAGGATAATAAATCCCCTGGGTCTGATGGTCTGCATCCCAGGGTCCTCAGGGAGGTGGCTCTAGAAAATAGTGGATGCATTTGGTGATCCAATGTTCAATAGATTCCAATTTCAATAGATTCAGGATCAGTTTCCCGTGGATTGGAGGATAGCTAATGTTATCCCACTTTTCAAGAAAGAGCGAGAGAGAAAACGGGGAAATTACAGACCAGTTAACCTGACTTCGGTGGTGGGAAAGATGCTGGAATCAATTATTAAAGAGGTAATAATGGGGCATTTGGATAACAGTAAGAGGATTAGTCCAAGTCAACATGGATTTATGAAAGGGAAATCATGTTTGACTAATCTTCTGGAGTTTTTTGAGGATGTGATCAAGTAAAATGGATGAAGGGGAGCCAGTGGATGTGGTGTATCTGGACTTTCAGAAAGCCTTTGATAAGGTCCCGCATGGGAGACTGGTGATTAAAATTAGACCACGTGGTATTGGGGGTAGGATGTTGACGTGGATAGAAAATTGGTTGGCAGACCGGAAGCAAAGAGTAGCAGTGAACGGGTTCTTTTCAGAATGGCAGGCAGCGGCGAGTGGAGTGCCACAAGGCTCGGTGTTGTGGCCACAACTGTTTACCATATATATTAATGATTTGGAAGAGGGAATTAGGAGCAACACTAGCAAGTTTGTGGATGACATTAAGCTGGGTGGCAGTGTGAACTGTGAAGAGGATGTTAGGAGATTGCAGGGTGACCTGGACAGGTTGAGTGAGTGGGCAGATGCGTAGCAGATGCAGTATAATATTGATAAATGTGAGGTTATCTATTTTGGCGGCAAAAACAAGGGGGCAGATTATTATCTCAATGGGGTTAGTTTAGGTAAGGGGGAGGTGCAGCGATGCCTGGGCGTCCTTGTACACCGGTCACTGAAAGTTGGCTTAGAGGAACAGCAGGCAGTGAAGAAAGCTAATGGAATGTTGGCCTTCATCACAAGAGGATTTCAGTACAGGAGTAAAGAGGTTCTTCTGCAGTTGAACAGGCCTCTGGTAAGACCACATCTGGAGTATTGTGTACAGTTTTTGTTCTCTCTAATTTGAGGAAAAGACATCCTTGTGATTGAGGCAGTGCAGCGTAGTTCATGAGATTGATCCCTGGGATGGCGGGACTGTCATATGAGGAAAGATTGAATAGACTAGGCTTGTATTCACTGGAGTTTAGAAGGATGAGGGGGAATCTTATAGAAACATATAAAATTATAAAAGGACTGGACAAGCTCGATGTAGGAAAAATGTTCCCAAATTTTGGGCGAGTCCAAAACCAGAGGCCACAGTCTTAGAATAAAGGGGAGGTCATTTAAGACTGAGGTGAGAAAAAACGTTTCCACCCAGAGAGTTGTAAATTTATGCAATTCCCTGCCACAGAGGGCAGTGGAGGCCAAGTCACTGGATGGATTTAAGAGAGAGTTAGATAAAGCTCTAGGGGCTAGTGGAGTCAAGGGATATGGGGAGAAGGCAGGCACGGGATATTGATAGGGAACGATCAGCCATGATCACAATGAATGGGCTCGAAGGGCCGAATGGCCTCCTCCTGCACCAATTTTCTATGTTTCTATGTTTCTAAAATAGCAGAGTCAGGGGTATGGGGAGAAGGTACAGGAAGGTGTTACTGATTGTGAGATGATCACCATGATCCCATTGAATGGCGGGGCTGGCTCAAAGGGCTGAATGGCCTACTCCTGCACCTATTGTCTATTGCACACACTAGAGAGAATTTACACACACCAAGCCTATTTGGAAAGTGGTGAAATCATTGGACAAAGTCAGCATGGATTTACGAAAGGTAAATCATGTCTGACGAATCTTGTGGAATTTTTCGAGGATGTAACTAGTAGCGTGGATAGAACCAGTAGATGTGGTGTACCTGGATTTCCAGAAGGCTTTCGACAAGGTCCCACATAAGTAGATTAGTATACAAACTTAAAGCATACGGCATTGTAAAGTTCAATATTGAGTGGAATATAGAACTGGCTGGCAAACAGGAAGCAAAGAGTAGGAGTAAACGGGTCCTTTTCACAATGGCAGGCAGTGACTAGTGGGGTACCGCAAGGGTCCGTGCAGGGACCCCATTTTATTTACAATATACATTAATGATCTGGATGAGGGAATTGAAGGCAATATCTCCAGTTTGTGGATGAACTAAGCTGCAGGGCAATGTTAGCTGTGAGGAGGATGCTAGGAGACTGCAAGGTGACTTTGATAGGGTGGGTGAGTGGGCAAATGTTTTGGCAGATGCAGTATAATGTGGATAAATGTGAGGTTATCCACTTTGGTGGGAAAAACAGAAAGCAGACTATTATCTTAATGGTGGCCAATTAGGAAAAGGGGAGATGCAGCGCGACCTAGGTGTCATGGTAACACCAGTCATTGAAAGTAGGCATGCAGGCAGTTGAAGAAAGCGAATGGTATGTTAGCTTTCACAGCAAAAGGATTTGCGTATAGGAGCAGGGAGGTTCTACTTCAGTTGTATAGGGTCTTGGTGAACCCACACCTGGAGTATTGCATACAGTTCTGGTCTCCAAATCTGAGGAAGGACATTATTGCCATAGAGGGAGTGCAGAGAAGGTTCACCAGACTGATTCCTGGGATGTCAGGACTGTCTTATGAAGAAAGACTGGATAGATTTGGTTTATACTCTCTAGAATTTAGGAGATTGAGAGGGGATCTTATAGAAACTTACAAAATTCTTAAGGGGTTGGACAGGCTAGATGCAGGAAGATTGTTCCCTATGTTGGGGAGGTCCAGGACAAGGGGTCACAGCTTAAGGATAAGGGGGAAATCCTTTAGGACCGAGATGAGGACTTTTTTCACACAGTGAGTGGTGGGTCTCTGGAACTCTCTGCCACAGAGGGTAGTTGAGGCCAGTTCATTGGTTATATTTAAGAGGGAGTTAGATGTGGCCCTTGTGGCTAGGGGGATCAGAGGGTATGGAGAGAAGGCGGGTATGGGATACTGAGTTGGATGATCAGCCATGATCATATTGAATGGCGGTGCAGGCTCGAAGGGCCGAATGGCCTACTCCTGCACCTAATTTCTATGTTTCTATTAATCTGCAAACCTGTACGTCATTGGAATTTGGGAGGAAACTGAAGATCTCGGAGAAAACCCACGCAGGTCACGGGGAGAACATACAACGTCCGTACAGACAGCACCCGTAGTCGGGATCGAACCCGGGTCTCTGGCGCTGCAAGAGTTGTAAGGCAGCAACTGTAGCGCTGCGCCACTGTGCCGCCCACATAGTAACTTTCTGACCACAGATGTCAGGCTCACTGGCCTGCATTCCCACACTTTTCCCTGCAGCCCTTTTTAAATAAACACAGAACATTTACCACCCTCCAGTCTACCAGCACCTCACCCGTATTTAATGATGATTCATAATCTCAGCCAGGGCTCCTGCAATTTCCTCTCCAGCTTCCCACAGTGTCCTGGGATATATCAGATCAGCCAGGGAGATTTGTCTACCTTCATACGTGTCAGGACCTTCAGCACCTCATCGACTGTACTCAAGGCAGTTCCATTGACTGCCTCAAGTTCACCAGTCTTTCCCCATGATAAAATCATAGGTGAAATACTTGTTGAGGACCTTGCCCATCTCCTGTGGCTCCACACAGAGTTGACCACTTTGATTCCTCAGGGGTCCCACTCTCTCTCGTTACCCTTTTTCCCTTGATATACTTATACAGTCTCAGGATTACGCTTGAAGCTAATTTCCAAAGCTACCCCCGTCCCTTTTTTGCCCTTTTATAACTTGCTCCTTAGTTCCAGAATCTCCTCCAGGGATACACCTGATCCAAGCTGCATCTACCTGCCCCATGCCTCCTTCTTACTTGCCCAGAGCCTCTATTTCTCTCATCATCCAAGCTTCCTTATGCCCACCTGCTTAGCCCTTCGCTCTAACAGGGACATGCATGTCCTGGACTCTTGCCAGCACATTTTTAAAAACATTCCCACTTTCCTGACATTTACTTTCCTTCAAACAACCTGCTCCGATCAATTTGAGTGAATTCCTTCAAAGTTGGCCTTGCCCTAATTTTGTTCCATACACCCATCCTTTGTGTAAAAAGGAGTTACCCCTCAAGTTCCTGTTAAAATCTTTCTCTCTTTCTCCCCTCACCTTAAACCTATGTCCTCTGGCTCTCAATTCTCCTACTCTGGGCAAGAGACTGCATTTACAGGATGTATTCCTCTCATGATCTTGTACGCCTCTATGACATCACCCCAGAACCTTGTGTGCTCCAAGGAATAGAGACCTAGCCTGCTCAACCTCTCCCCGTAGCTCAGACCTCATGGCAACATCCTCATACATCTTCTCTGCACTCTTTCCAACTTGATAACATATTTCTGTAACAGGATAACCAAAACTGAGCACAATACTCCAAATGTGGCCTTACTAATATCTGAAGGGTCTAGACCCGATACGTCACCCATTCCTTCTCTCCAGAGATGCTGCCTGTCCCACTGAGTTACACCAACATTTTGTGTCTTGTAACATGACCTCTCAACTTCCATACCCAACACTCTACCGATGAAGACCAGAAAGTCATGAGTTTTGAGATAGAAATTCCTGGTGCGCTTTCATTTATCGTTGGCAACTTTCCCAGTTTAATTTCCCGCAACTTTAAGCTGGTAGTTGCAGGTTTCAAGTTGAATGTCTTCATGTTTTGCTATCCTTATGCAATCAAACAGCCGGCAACGACTGTAAAGCAACTGGGTTGTGAGGGGGATGCGTTGCTGGGCTGGAGGGAGTGCAAGGGCGGGGGAGAGGGGCAGCGACATGTGCAGTGCTATTGGAGAGATAAGGAGGGAGGGGAGAGAGGAAACCCGCTGAGTCACTCCAGCACGTTGCGCCTTTCCTTGAAAACCAGCATCTGCAGTTCCTTGTATGCACGGGTTGTCGGCGTGGCTGAGGTGGCGACCAGGGATTGGATGGGGCGGCTGGTGCGTGGGTGAGAGATGAACATAAAAGTGCGGCCGAGTCCCGAAGAAGCGCATCGTTTTCCGTCCCCAGCGTCTGACAGGAACCTTGTGGAGCGCTGTCACCTCGGTACCATGAATTCAATCACCCTGTACGAACAACCCGACTTCAAAGGGGAGTCCCAAGGAGTTTGTGGGGGATACGATGGACCTGGCCGTCGAGATATTCGCCAACGTTGCCCGCTCGGTGAAAGTGTGGGCAACCACTGGGTCACCTACAAGGAAGTCAACTTCAAGGGCGAGTTCTTTGTCTTGGGGAAGGCGACCACCCATCCCTGACGCACTTGGACCGGCAGATTAGCTCGCTGCGGCTCGTGAAGGATGAGCTGGTGAACCCGGAGATCGTGCTGTTCGAGGATGTGAACTACAGGAAGATGTTCCGTCAACGTCCTCGAAGAAGCTGGATTCCGTGCGGAGCGTCGGCTTTAATGACAAGGTCTCGTCTCACAAAGTGAAGCGGGGCGTGTGGATCCTCTACCAGGATATCGAGCAGGCCGGGCGGCGCCTCATCACCTTCCAGGGCGACGAGTGGCCCAACTACACCAGCCACGGATGGGACGACAAACTCGTCTCACTCCGCCCTCTGCTCACCACGACTTCGAGGTGTGAGCCTCGCCGAGCCGCCTCAGCTGCAACTACTCCCCGGCTCCCCCTCCCCTCCTCCCGAGGCTCCCCTCCCCTCCTCCCGGCTCCCCCCCTCCCCTCCTCCCTCCGCCCGGGCCAGTGTCCCGTCGCTTACTGCTCATTTAAAGAATTAAATAAAATTCGGATCTCAATGCAAAATGCCTTCCAGTTGTTTTGTTGAGTAAATAGGGACGCGGTTGGCGGGGGGTGGGTCGGATAGACAGGTCTTGTTCCTCACGGCAGCGCTGCGGAGTTCCCGAGTCCGGGATCGAACTCGGGTCTCGGGTGCTGCATTCGCTGTAAGGCGACAACTCTACCGCTGCGTCACCGTGACCGTGACCGGAGGACACTATTGGAAGGTGAAGATGAAAAATTTAAATGGAATCTGAGGGGTAGCTTTTTTACACAAAGGGTGGTGGGTGTATGGAAACCGAGCTTCCAGAGGAGTATTTGAGGCAGGGACTATCCCAACATTTAAGAAACAGTCCGGATAGGACAGGTTTGGAGGGATATGGACCAAACGCGGGGCAGGTGGGAGGGACTAGTTAGGTGGGATATGTTGGCTGTGTGAGCAAGTTAGGCCAAAGGGCCTGTTTCCACGCTGTATCACTCTATGACAAATAGAGTGTTAAAGAAGGCGTATGGTATACTTGCCTTCTCTGGTTGCCCATTGAGTATTTGAGCCAGGAGTTTATATTGCAGCTTTATAAAAATTCGGTTCGGCTATATGGAATTTTTGAGTTCAGTCTTGTCGCCCTATTACAGGAAGGGCGCGGAGGCTTTGGGGCGAGTGCAGAAGTTTATCAGAATGCTAAAACAGCACATAGTGCTGGAGTAACTCAGCAGGTCAGATAGCATCTCGGGAAAAACAGGGATGAGCGCCGTTTCGGTCCAGACTCTTCCTCATACCAGAATGCTGCCTGGATTACAGGGATGGGGGTGTTTACTTCGGAGCGTCAGTGAATGAGAGATGATTGGGTAGAGTTTATAAAATTGTGAGAGGCATAGATTGGTAGAGATTTTTTCCCCAGGATCGAAATATTAATTGTCAGATAGAATGTATTTGTGAGATGAGAAACGTTTTAAAAAGGAGATGTGCAGGACAAGCGTTTTTACACCCATAGTGGAAGGTGGCCCGACGGCGCTGGCAGGAGTCCGTGGTGGCCGGGCATACGATCGTGGCTTTGAGACCACCTTGGCAGGCACGTGAGCGGGCAACTTGGACAGGTTGGGGGAGTGGGCAGAGATGGGAAAATAGTGTGGCAAATTGTGGAGTCATCCATTTTAGTAGTAGGAATAAAGACGTAAACTATTTTCTAAATCGGGAGGGAATCCAGAAATCGGAGGTGCAAAGGGACTTGGACTGCTGGTGCTGCATTCCCCAAAAATATAATCTGCAAGTCGAATCGGTATCAAAGGAAACAAACTCATTTCTTGCATTTATTTCAAGGCTAGAATACAAAAATAATATTGAGGGATTCTTTCAGGCGCTGGTAAAAGCCGCATTTGGAATATATGGTGCCCAAAATTGCTCATGATCTGAGGAAGGATGTGCTGGCTCTGGAGAGGGTCCAGAGGAGGTTTACTAGAACGATCCCAAGAATGAGTAGGTTAACCTATGATGAGCGTTTGTGTGGGTTAACCTATGATGTGCACTGGGCCTGTACTCGCTTTAGAAGAATGAGGGGGGACCTCATTGAAACATACAGAATAGTGAACGGCTTGGATAGAATGGATGTGGAGAGGGTGTTTCCACGAGTGGGAGAGTCTAGGACTAAAGGCCATAGCCTCAGAGTTATAGGACGTTTTTTTTAGGAAGGAGATGAGGAGCAATTTCTTTCGTCAGGTGGTGGTGAATCTGTGGAATTCTTTGCCACAGAAGGCCACGGAGGCCAAGTCGGTGGATATTTTTGAGGCAGAGAGAGATGGATTCTTGATTAGTACGGGTGTTTCGAGGTTGTGGGGAGAAGACAGGAGAACGGGTTAGGTGGGAGAGATAGATCAGCCATGATTGAATGACGGAATAGACTTAATGGGCCGAATGGCACGGGGGATGTTGGGGATCTGATTCCTGGCTTTGCTTGGATTCACCCAGAGGTGATGGTAATGTCAGCTGTTTCCACACGGAACCTCCACCGGGTAACCCGCACATTTGTTGAGGCATCAGAACATTTTTTGTAATGAAGTCGTTACCTCCAGCTCGGACTCCAATTTTTTTTAACCAATAATGGTACATATGTATGGATCTGACCCGCTCTGTCAGTGGACTGTTCGCACCCCTCCTCTCGTCTTTATCACCTCTTCCCCCAGCCAACACGGACCATTGTGGGCTGAAACCCTTCATTGGTCATCTGTTGCCGGCCCCAGTTTGTGTTAGCCTTTACCTACCTCCGGTTATCCCCCTTTCCCGACTCTACTTTCAATCTGAAGAAGGGTCTCGACCTGAACGTCCACCTGTTCCTTTTTTTCCAGTGATGCTGCCTGACCCGCTGAGTTACCCCACCACTCTTCGGTAATAAACCAGCGTCTGCAGTTCCTTCCTACACAGTGCAACCCCCCGCCCTCCCAATATATTTCATCGAATATATTCCATCGATATGGAGTACCAAGTTTACATATCCGTTGTGCTGCCGCAAGTAGGAATGTACTTGTTCCGTTTCGACAATAAAAACACTCTTGAATGTTGAGGTGAAGAGGCGGAGAGAGGTACAATTACAACGTGTCCAGGGCGATGGGACTGGTACGTCGATTGGGAAGGTGGAGAGGGGTCTGTCCAATTCGGACAAATGGGATCGCCTTGATGGGATGAAGTCAGCGTGGACAGGTTGGTCCCAAATGACTGGTTTCCCGCGCTGTACGGGTCGAAAGCAGACAGGGTGTTCCGATCAAATGGGGATGCGTGAGGAAAAGAGACGTTGAACTCACCCGAAGGGAGGGTGGAGTTGGAGGGCGCCGTTTCCGTCGGTGATCCCCTGGAATACCTGCCGCTGAGGAAGGGGTGGTGCGAGGTGAAAGTCCGGGAAAGATGCTACTAAGACGGAAAGAACGCAGAGAAGATGGTGTGAGGATATTGCTAGGACTCGGGGGCCTGAGCTTTCGGGAGAGGTTGGGCAGGGTTAGACTTATTCCTAGGTGCGCAGGAGGCTGAGCGGCGATGCAATGTGATGTCGGGTTATGGTTACATAGAATACGGTAATTATTTTGCATGGGAAGGAAATCCAGATGCTGGTTTAAGCAGAAGATAGACAACACACGCTGCAGTAACTCAGCGGGACAGGCAGCATCTATGGAGCAAAGGAATATGTGACTGTTTTGTATTATTATATATTATCTCTTTGTTATTCCGTTTGCAGGCTTTTAAGCTGCAAGCAAGCACGTATGTCAGGGTTCCGCTGTCGTTACAAATGACAGTTAAACCTTGACTCGTGATTCGAATTTATTGAACTGATTAACCGTGCACATCCTCTTTATTTTCACAGAACCGATTAATCACTTTAAGCACAGCCAAGCAATGACACCGATTTTATCTACAAGGATAAAGGGCATCAGAAGACCCCGCTGCCGGATGCGGACCTCGCCTTTTCATTGGTTGTACACCGAGGTGTTACAATCCGACGGTGGACCAAATTGTAGCGCTGATAAATCTAGACGCGGACATACTGAACTGATTGGGTCCGGATTCATTTGAATCACCTATTTAATTCTAACATACCCCGCCATGACGGGACCAGGCTCGCCCCTGGGGCCATCATGTGGAGTGGACACAGAGGGTGACCCCACTGTAGTTTCTCCCAGAAGTAGCAGTCGCTGGGGAAGTTATTGCAGTTCCCAGTCCTTTGAGGCGCTTGACCGCGTGGACCATATAGTTGTGCGGGACATTGGTGGAGATGGCGTTAACCACTTCTCTGGCGTCCCCGCCAGCCGTTCTTGTCCTGCATCAACCGGTGGATCAGCGCCGTGTCTATGGGCTTTGGGTCGGTGGAGTAGGACACAACCACGTTGACGTCATTGAGCCGGAAAAAATGAAAGCGGTTTGGGCCAGCAACACAGTGATGTCAAAGCCCCCGACTGGATTATAGACGCGCACTGACCAGCGGACCCAGTCGTAAATTTCTTCTTTAGTCCCTCCATGATAAAGGCGACGCAAAGTATTGTTTTCTCTCCCCTCCTTATCCTTCACCATCCTCTCCACGTCTATCTCTGCCTGTTGCGCAAACTCGCTGACGCACCGATCTACAATCGATATCATTATTGGGGGCTTCTACTTGCGCCAGTTTCTGCTTCCACTCTTTCTTCAACGCCTCCACGTCGTTGCCGGTGACGGCGGCGTGGCCCAGGAGAGCGATCAGACCGATGCAGAAGAGCTTCATCAGCCCGCAGCACATGTCTTCCATCAGTGCCGGTCCCTTTGGGCGTAGCCCATGGCCGTCTCCAGGATGGGCTTCCCAAAGACGGAGGGGCCCATGAGCCCGCCGAAGAGGGAGTGCAGGTTCTGGTCGCCCTTGCCTCGCGCGTCGAAGTGGGTGACGAAACTCGTCTCGCTCCTTGTCGCGGAAGTCGGGCGCTGAGCTCAGGATGTCCATGTATTTGCGGAACTGGTTCCTTGAGGTTATTCTCGATGGGGAAGTACTGGTTGTTGATCGTGCTCCTATCGATCTCCGACAGAACCTGCCCGATCTGATCAGAAATCTTATCCAGTTGGTTCTTGATGGCCTGGAACTCCTTCTTCATATATATCAGCTCCGCGCTCTCCTGCATTCCCAGCACCAGCTTCAGAAATGGCGCCGGCCACCTGGAAGATTCCCGACAACATACCGGCCGAGGAGGCGAGCTTGGCCATATTCTCGAACAGCCCCAACGCGGCCCTTGCATCCATCATGTTATCGTTAGCTCCGCCGAAGCGCTAAGCAGTTCCGCGCTGGCCTCCATGACTGCTCCGGGTGTGGTCTGCGCCGCGCCGCTGCTGGATAGAAATGGTTCAAAACAGATCCAGATTAACGGAGACACGAAGAAGTGAAAGATGCTTGAATATCAAACAAAAACAAATAGGGCGGCTCAGGCAGCATCTGTGGAGGGAATGGACAGACGAAGATTCGGGTCGCGACCCTTCTTCAATCTGACGGGCTGCGGGGGGGGGGGGGGGTGTTCAGGCTGGAAAACAGGTGGGGGGCAGGACAAAGCCTGGCAAGTGTTCGGTGGATACAGGCGAGAGGGTAATTGGCAGATGGGCTGAGTAAGTGCCAAAGGCTGGAGGTGAAAGGGAGGTAAAGGGAATGTCAGATAACGGGGGAAGGGGGGGGGGGGGGGGGGGGTGGGGGGGGGGGGGGGGTGTGAGAATTGTAAAGGCGATGGGAGGGATGTGGGTGAAAGGGAACGGGGGTGGGGGGATTAATAGAGAACAAGATTACTGTTTCAACGAAATCCTGCGCCATGTCGCGGCTAGGGAGGTCAAACGCGACCCCAGTCATGGTCACAGATAGATACAGCACGGAGACAGGCCCTTCGGCCCACCGAGTCATAGAGTCACAGAGATACAGCGTGGAAACAGCTCCTTCGGCCATACTTCTAGAACATCCCTGCCAGAACCTATGTTAGGGCGGCTTACAGTGCATAGAGTTGTTGCCTTGGAGTTCCGCAGCGCAGTTCAACCCTAACGTTAGGTGTTTAAATGCGCGGGGTTCACTGTCTCCGTGTGACAGCCGTGGGATCCCCGCGTGTTTACACAGACGTCCGCGTCGGTAGGCTAATTGGCCGCGGTAACACCCCCACCCCCCCATGCAGGTTTAGCGGTGGAATCTAGATAATTCCTGTGAAATTTAGGGAGAATAAAAATCAGAACACAATCACGGCAGAATTCCCCCCATGTTATGGGAGGTGGGCGATATTCCCCCCATGTTTTGTAATCCGGATTTTGAAATTCGGTGAAAAACATTTTAATTAAAAAACCTCCGCTTTCCCCCGCGAGACAGTGGGGGTGGGGGTTTGGTGACTGATGATCGAGGGGGCCGATGGACGAGAGAGACCGTCGGTCAGCAGGCAGTGGGGTTTGGACATGATGATCAGCGCGATGATTGCAGGAGGAGGTGTCGGTAGAGGCGAAGTAGGGGGTTTGACTGAGGGAGGGACCTCCCTGGGTGGTTCAACTACCATAATGCGAGGGAGTTTGAATCGCCCTTTCGCGGGGCCTTTCGTCGCCCGGTGCGGATCGGCCGCGGGATCTTCCATCGCCACACCGGGCGATGAAAGGCCCCACCAACGGGCCGAGTGAAGCCCATGATCGGGCGGACGAAGCTGCTGTTGCTGGAGGCCGGAGTCGGTCACCAACCAGGTCAGCTCCCGACGTACCGTCCACAGGGGCCAACGGCCGAAACCTCGTGCGCGCGTGGGCCCACCAAGAAATCGTGTCACCCCAATGATAGCGATTACCTCACCTGAAACACTGATGCTGGAATCCTGAGCAAAACACAAAGTGCCGGAGGAACTCAGCGGGCAAGGCAGCGTCTGTGGAGGGAATGGATGGTATAAATGAGTGGAGGTGACTGCGCCAGAGCCGGGTCCCACTCCCCCGTCGGCAAAAGCTGCTCATCCTGTTCCGGGGCTGTGATTTCTGCTCCCGTGCCCGGCCGCGGTGTCGTCCCTGGCTCCAGCGTCAGGTCGCTCTCCCCCTGAGTCCCCGCTAACCTACTCCCGTGCACTGGGTAACACACACACGGGGGAAGAGTGGGGGGGGGGGGAGGGGGGGTCCTGTGGGTCGCTCTCATTCCTCCCTCCCTCAACCACTCTCTACTCCCACCACCCTGCCCACCCTCCACCTTTCCAGCGGGCAGGGTGCGAGCGGAGCAGTCGCGGGGCCAGCTGTAAGAATGATGACGCACAGCGAGAGGCTGTTCAGCCCATCCAATCTGTTCGAGTGCCCAGTGGACGAGTCTCCCTAGTCCCACACCCGCCTATCCTGTGTATGATTTTCTCTCCGTCGCCTGGTCATCTGAGACCCTGTGGGTGAGACACTCTGTTTTCCAGGTGTCCTCCAAACGATCGCAGCTCCTTCATAGTCACCTTCCCCTCGTACTCACCCACGCCCGCCGTCATTTCAACTAAACCCTTACCCTGTGTCGCACAAACTCTGTGTCACCTCCCCTCCCCTCCCGCTGCGTTTCCGCGAACTCAGAGCTCTCCCCACTGCCTCCCTTCAACAGCTCTGCTCTTCCCAATCCCTTGCCCCGCCTTAAGTAGCAGCGCTCGCCCTGTTGTTGCGGGCAGCTGAGGCTTGGAGCCCCTCCCCCCGGCGCTTCCCTCTTCGACCACGTCTTGGAGCCTCCACCCCCCACCACGTCCTGGCCAAAGGGCGATTGTCAGAGTCCAGCAAAACTGGGCGGGGGATTTATGGCAGCGCTGGAGATATCAGCAATAAAATTAACTCTCGGTTTATTGGTATCGATTTATTATTGTCACGAGAATGGAGAAACAGTGAAACACGCTGGCCAAGGAAAACACAACACATACCCCGGTTTGCAGGGTACACAAAAGACTGGGGAAACTCAGCGGGTGCAGCAGCATCTAAGGAGCGAAGGAGATAGGCGACGGTTCGGGTCCAGACCCTTCCTTCAGACTCTCAGGGATCAGGGAAACGAGAGATATAGACGTGATGTGGAGAGATAAAGAACAATGAATGAAAGATATGCAAAAACGTATTGATGATAAAGGGAACAAGCTGTTTGTGGTTGGGAAAATGAGAACCTGGTGCGACTAGGGTGGGGGAGGGAGATAGAGAGAGAGGGAATGCCAGGGCCCGAGGGCTGAGGGAGATGTGGGAATGGGAGGAGACAGCAAGGGTTAACAGAATTGAGAAATTTCAATGTTCAAGCCCAGAGGATGCAGACTCCACCAAGCAAATATGAGGTGCTGTTCCACCAACTTGCGGTGTTGCTCACTCTGGCCGTGAGGAGGCCCAGACCGAGAGGTCGGATACGGAATGGGAGGGGGAGTTGAAGTGCTGAGCGACCGGGAGGTCGGGTTGGTTAATGCGAACGCCAAGGCTCGGTGGGGGAGGGCCACAGTCTAACGCCCTTCCGCTGCTGGACATGGGGGGTACGGTATGGTGGAGACGCCCCTCAATATAAGGGAAGGTATCCCACGCCACTGTGGCACGAGTGGGGGACTGATTTGTGGAAATTTGGGGGAAAGAAATGTCTAAACTGTATTGATCTATTGTACAGCCTCCGAAAATGTCGGATGGGATTTTCCGCAAGGTTAATGTATTGTATATATTTATCATTCGAATAAAGTATATTTTGAAATTAAAAAAAAAAAAAAAAAGACCGAGCGGAGGTGTTCGGCGAAACGATCGCCAAGCCTCCGCTTGGTCTCACCGATATAGATCATCTGGCATCTGGAGCAGCGGATGCAGTAGATGAGGTTGGAGGAGGTGCAGGTGAACCTCTGTCGGACCTGGAAGGACTGCTTGGGTCCCTGAAAGGAGTGGAGGGGGGAGGTGAAGGGACAAGTGTAGCATTTCTTGCGGTTGCAAGGGAAAGTGCCCGGGAAGGGGTAGAGCGGGAGGGGAGGGAAGAATTGACAAGGGAGCGGTCTTTGCGGAAGAAAGCGGAGGGAGCGGTCTTTTGCGGAAGATAGACGGGGGGAGATGGGAAATGTGGCGAGTGGAGGGGTCACGTTGGAGGTGGCGAAACTGGCGGAGGACTATGTGTTGTATTTGCCGGCTGGTGGGGTGAAAGGTGACTATGCCCTGTTTGCGAATGGGGGAATGGGGAGAGAGGGCAGTGTTGCAGGGTATGGAGGAGACCCTGGTGCGAGCCTCATCTATAGTGGGGGAGGGGAATCCCCGTTCTCTGAAGAATTAGGCCATTTGTGATGACCTGGTTTGTAGGATAGTGTTAGTATGCGGAGATCGCTGGTCGGCGTGGATTCGGTGGGCTGAAGGGCTTGTTTCCGCACTGTATTTCTAAACCAAACTAAAAAACTAAATATATGAGTAGAATAGGTACGGACGGGGCGGACGAAGCTGCTGTTGCTGGAGGCCGGAGTCGGTCACCAACCAGGTCAGCTCCCGACGTTACCGTCCACAGGGGCCACGGCCGAAACCTCGTGCGCGCGTGGGCCCACCCAAGAAATCGTGTCACCCCATGATAAGCGATTACCTCACCTGAACACTGATGCTGGAATCCTGAGCAAAACACAAAGTGCCGGAGGAACTCAGCGGGCAAGGCAGCGTCCTGTGGAGGGAATGGATGGTATAAAATGAGTGGAGGTGACTGCGCCAGAGCCGGGTCCCACTCCCCCGTCGGCAAAAGCTGCTCATCCTGTTCCGGGGCTGTGATTTCTGCTCCCGTGGCCGCCGCGGTGTCGTCCCTGGCTCCAGCGTCAGGTCGCTCTCCCCCTGAGTCCCGCTAACCTACTCCCGTGCACTGGGTAACACACACACGGGGGAAGAGTGGGGGGGGAGGGGGGGTCTGTGGGTCGCTCTCATTCCTCCCTCCCTCCCTCAACCACTCTCTACTCCCACCACCTGCCCACCCTCCACCTTTCCAGCGGGCAGGGTGCGAGCGGAGCAGTCGCGGGTCCAGCTGTAAGAATGATGACGGCACAGCGAGAGGCTGTTCAGCCCATCCAATCTGTTCGAGTGCCAGTGGACGAGTCTCCCTAGTCCCACACCCGCCTATCCTGTGTATGATTTTCTCTCCGTCGCCTGGTCATCTGAGACCCTGTGGGTGAGACACTCTGTTTCCAGGTGTCCTCCAAACGATCGCAGCTCTTCATAGTCACCTTCCCCTCGTACTCACCCACGCCCGCCGTCATTTCAACTAAAACCCTTACCCTGTGTCGCACAAACTCTGTGTCACCTCCCTCCCTCCCGCTGCTTTCCGCGAACTCAGAGCTCTCCCCACTGCCTCCCTTCAACAGCTCTGCTCTTCCCAATCCCTTGCCCCGCCTTAAGTAGCAGCGCTCGCCCTGTTGTTGCGGGGCAGCTGAGGCTTGGAGCCCCTCCCCCCCGGCGCTTCCCTCTTCGACCACGTCTTGGAGCCTCCACCCCCCACCACGTCCTGGCCAAAGGGCGATTGTCAGGAGTCCAGCAAAACTGGGCGGGGGATTTATGGCAGCGCTGGAGATATCAGCAATAAAATTAACTCTCGGTTTATTGGTATCGATTTATTATTGTCACGAGAATGGAGAAACAGTGAAACACGCTGGCCAAGGAAAACACAACACATACCCCGGTTTGCAGGGTACACAAAAGACTGGGGAAACTCAGCGGGTGCAGCAGCATCTAAGGAGCGAAGGAGATAGGCGACGGTTCGGGTCCAGACCCTTCTTCAGACTCTCAGGGATCAGGGAAACGAGAGATATAGACGGTGATGTGGAGAGATAAAGAACAATGAATGAAAGATATGCAAAAACGTATTGATGATAAAGGGAACAAGCTGTTTGTGGTTGGGAAAATGAGAACCTGGTGCGACTAGGGTGGGGGAGGGAGATAGAGAGAGAGGGAATGCCAGGGCCCGAGGGCTGAGGGAGATGTGGGAATGGGAGGAGACAGCAAGGGTTAACAGAATTGAGAAATTTTCAATGTTCAAGCCCAGAGGATGCAGACTCCCCAAGCAGAATATGAGGTGCTGTTCCACCAACTTGCGGTGTTGCTCACTCTGGCCGTGGAGGAGGCCCAGGACCGAGAGGTCGGATACGGAATGGGAGGGGGAGTTGAAGTGCTGAGCGACCGGAGGTCGGGTTGGTTAATGCGAACGCCAAGGCTCGGTGGGGGAGGGCCACAGTCTAACGCCCTTCCGCTGCTGGACATGGGGGTACGGTATGGTGGAGACGCCCCCTCAATATAAGGGGAAGGTATCCCACGCCACTGTGGCACGAGTGGGGGACTGATTTGTGGAAAATTTGGGGGAAAGAAATGTCTAAACTGTATTGATCTATTGTACAGCCTCCGAAAATGTCGGATGGATTTTCCGCAAGGTTAATGTATTGTATATATTTATCATTCGAATAAAGTATATTTTGAAATTAAAAAAAAAAAAAAAAAGACCGAGCGGAGGTGTTCGGCGAAACGATCGCCAAGCCTCCGCTTGGTCTCACCGATATAGATCACCTGGCATCTGGAGCAGCGGATGCAGTAGATGAGGTTGGAGGGATGCAGGTGAACCTCTGTCGGACCTGGAAGGACTGCTTGGCTCCCTGAAAGGAGTGGAGGGGGGAGGTGAAGGGACAAGTGTAGCATTTTCTTGCGGTTGCAAGGGAAAGTGCCCGGGGAAGGGGTAGAGCGGGAGGGGAGGGAAGAATTGACAAGGGAGCGGTCTTTGCGGAAGAAAGCGGAGGGAGCGGTCTTTGCGGAAGATAGACGGGGGGAGATGGGAAGATGTGGCGAGTGGAGGGGTCACGTTGGAGGTGGCGAAACTGGCGGAGGACTATGTGTTGTATTTGCCGCTGGTGGGGTGAAAGGTGACTATGCCCCTGTTTGCGAATGGGGGAATGGGGAGAGAGGGCAGTGTTGCAGGGTATGGAGGAGACCCTGGTGCGAGCCTCATCTATAGTGGGGGAGGGGGAATCCCCGTTCTCTGAAGAATTAGGCCATTTGTGATGACCTGGTTTGTAGGATAGTGTTAGTATGCGGAGATCGCTGGTCGGCGTGGATTCGGTGGGCTGAAGGGCTTGTTTTCCGCACTGTATTTCTAAACCAAACTAAAAAACTAAATATATGAGTAGAATAGGTACGGACGGGGCGGACGAAGCTGCTGTTGCTGGGGCCGGAGTCGGTCACCAACCAGGTCAGCTCCCGACGTTACCGTCCACAGGGGCCACGGCCGAAACCTCGTGCGCGCGTGGGCCCACCAAGAAATCGTGTCACCCCATGATAGCGATTACCTCACCTGAAACACTGATGCTGGAATCCTGAGCAAAACACAAAGTGCCGGAGGAACTCAGCGGGCAAGGCAGCGTCTGTGGAGGGAATGGATGGTATAAATGAGTGGAGGTGACTGCGCCCAGAGCCGGGTCCCACTCCCCCGTCGGCAAAAGCTGCTCATCCTGTTCCGGGGCTGTGATTTCTGCTCCCGTGGCCGGCCGCGGTGTCGTCCCTGGCTTCCAGCGTCAGGTCGCTCTCCCCTGAGTCCCGCTAACCTACTCCCGTGCACTGGTAACACACACACGGGGGAAGAGTGGGGGGGGGAGGGGGGGTCTGTGGGTCGCTCTCATTCCTCCCTCCCTCAACCACTCTCTACTCCCACCACCTGCCCACCCTCCACCTTTCCAGCGGGCAGGGTGCGAGCGGAGCAGTCGCGGGTCCAGCTGTAAGGATTGATGACGGCACAGCGAGAGGCTGTTCAGCAGCCCATCCAATCTGTTCGAGTGCCAGTGGACGAGTCTTCCCTAGTCCCACACACCCGCCTATCCTGTGTATGATTTTTCTCTCCGTCGCCTGGTCATCTGAGACCCTGTGGGTGAACACTCTGTTTCCAGGTGTCCTCCAAACGATCGCAGCTCTTCATAGTCACCTTTCCCTCGTACTCACCCACGCCCGCCGTCATTTCAACTAAACCCTTACCCTGTGTCGCACAAAACTCTGTGTCACCTCCCTCCCTCCCGCTGCTTTTCCCGCGAACTCAGAGCTCTCCCCACTGCCTCCCTTCAACAGCTCTGCTCTTTCCCAATCCCTTGCCCCCGCCTTAAGTAGCAGCGCTCGCCCTGTTGTTGCGGGGCAGCTGAGCTTGGAGCCCCCTCCCCCCGGCGCTTCCCTCTTCGACCACGTCTTGGAGCCCCACCCCCCCCACCACGTCCTGGCCAAAGGGCGATTGTCAGGAGTCCAGCAAAACTGGCGGGGGATTTATGGCAGCGCTGGAGATATCAGCAATAAAATTAACTCTCGGTTTATTGGTATCGATTTATTATTGTCACGAGAATGGAGAAAACAGTGAAACACGCTGGCCAAGGAAAACACAACACATACCCCGGTTTGCAGGGTACACAAAAGACTGGGGAAAACTCAGCAGGTGCAGCAGCATCTAAGGAGCGAAGGAGATAGGCGACGGTTCGGGTCCAGACCCTTCTTCAGACTCTCAGGAATCAGGGAAACGAGAGATATAGACGGTGATGTGGAGAGATAAAGAACAATGAATGAAAGATATGCAAAAACGTATTGATGATAAAGGGAACAAGCTGTTTTGTGGTTGGGAAAATTGAGAACCTGGTGCGACTAGGGTGGGGGAGGGAGATAGAGAGAGAGGGAATGCCAGGGCCCGAGGGCTGAGGAGATGTGGGAATGGGAGGAGACAGCAAGGGTTAACAGAATTGAGGAAATTTCAATGTTCCAAGCCCAGAGGATGCAGACTCCCCAAGCAGAATATGAGGTGCTGTTCCACCAACTTGCGGTGTTGCTCACTCTGGCCGTGGAGGAGGCCCAGGACCGAGAGGTCGGATACGAATGGGAGGGGAGTTGAAGTGCTGAGCGACCGGGAGGTCGGGTTGGTTAATGCGAACGCCAAGGCTCGGTGGGGGAGGGCCACAGTCTAACGCCCTTCCGCTGCTGGACAATGGGGGGTACGGTATGGTGGAGAACGCCCCTCAATATAAGGAAGGTATCCCACGCCACTGTGGCAACGAGTGGGGGACTGATTTGTGGAAATTTGGGGGAAAGAAATGTCTAAACTGTATTGATCTATTGTACAGCCTCCGAAATGTCGGATGGATTTTCCGCAAGGTTAATGTATTGTAATATATTTATCATGCGAATAAATGTATATTTTGAAATTTAAAAAAAAAAAAAAAAAAGACCGAGCGGAGTGTTCGGCGAAACGATCGCCAAGCCTCCGCTTGTCCTCACCGATATAGATCACCTGGCATCTGGAGCAGCGGATGCAGTAGATGAGGTTGGAGGGGATGCATGTGAACCTCTGTCGACCTGGAAGGACTGCTTGGCTCCCTGAAAGGAGTGGAGGGGAGGTGAAGGGACAAGTGTAGCATTTCTTGCGGTTGCAAGGGAAAGTGCCCGGGAAGGGGTAGAGGCGGGAGGGGAGGGAAGAATTGACAAGGGAGCGTCTTATGCGGAAGAAAGCGCGAGGGAGCGTCTTTGCGGAAGATAGACGGGGGGGGGAGTGGGAAGATGTGGCGATTGGAGGGTCACGTTGGAGTGCGAACTGGCGGATGACTAGGTGTTGTATTTGGCCGGCTGGTGGGTGTGTGAAAGGTGACTCTGCCCTGTTTTTGCGAATGGGGAATGGGGAGAGAGGGCAGTGTTGCAGGGAACGACGGAGACCCTGTGGCGAGCCTCATCTATAGTGGGGAGGGGAATCCCCGTTCTCTGAAGAATTAGGCCATTTGTGATAACCATTTTGTAGATAGTGTTAGTATGCGGAGATCGCTGGTCGCGTGGATTTCGGCTGGGGCTGAAGGGCCTGTTTCCGCACTGTATTATCTAAACCAAACTAATAAAAAACTACAATATATGAGTAGAATAGGTATTTTTTTGACTCTCTTGATGGTAGCGAACTCAGCAGGTCAGGCAGCAGCCCTGGATAACATTGAGAGGTGATGTTTTGGGTCGGAACCTCAGGTAGTGCTGAAGAAAATAAGCAGAGTGGAAGAATATAGTGTTTACATCTACTGGAGAAAAATGACAAACAAAAGAAGGCGCAATGGCCAGGCAACGAGTAGGTTTGAAGGATCGTGATATGGTATGGCAGAACCGTTCAGTAGCCTGTAACTGCGGCGGGGGAAAATCCAGAAATCTAGTGGTGCAGGGGATGAAGGGTGATCATAGAAACATAGAAAATATGTGCAGGAAAAGTGGCCATTCGGGCCCTTCCAGCCAGCACACCATTCATTGTGATTCATGGCTGATCGTCCCCTAATCAATAACCCGTGGTCTGCCTTCTCCCCATATAGAGGTGTATAAAGCATGAGAGGAATAGATCGGGGGAAAAGAAAAAAAAAAAAATGCACTAAGTCTCTTGCCCAGAGTAGAAGTCGAGCACCAAAGGACATAGTGGTGAAGGTGGAGAAAAATATTTGATTGGAATCTGAGGTAATTTTTTACACAAATGCTGTGGTGTGGGTGTATGGACCAACAAGCTTGCCAGAGAAGGTAAGTGTATGAAAGATACTGCAGATGCTGGTTTAAATTGAAGGTAGACACAAAATGCTGCAGTAACTCAGCGGGACAGACAACATCTCTGGAGAGAAGGAATGGATGACGATTTGTGTTCTGACTGTTTCTGGTCTGAAGAAGGGTCTCGCCCCGAAATGTCAAAGCCCTTTGTCCTGTCAAAGCCAAGTCATTGGGTAGTTTTAAGGCGGAGATTGACAGATTCTTGATTAGTAAGGGGTCCACAGAGAAGGCAGGAGAATGGAGTTGAGAGGTAAAGATAGTTCAGCAAGCCGTGTTTGAATGCCGGTTGTAGACTTGATTGGCCTCATGACCTAATTCTGCTCCTACAACTTATGAACTAATGAAGTTAATTGTTTTGACTCTTGACCCGAAACGTCACCCACCCCTCTGCTCCAGAGATGTTGCTTGACCCGCTGGGTTCTTCCATCAGGATGTTTTTCCTTCAGTGCGATCCGTGATTGTTGGATGATTCAACTCCAAGAGCTACTACAGGGAGCTTTCAGAGGCCAGAATGTAACAGCCCTGCTCGATCAGCACTGCATCCACCGCCCATACAGTCCTTCCCTCACACCAGAGCACAGTGCACGTGTACAGAATGCAATGTCAGTTACGTGACCAGCCGTATCTCCTAAACCTACGGCCTGATTACAGGCAGAGGTTGGATAGGCCAGGACTGTTATCTTTGGAGCATAGGAGGTGAAGAGGTGACCTTGTGAGGTGTACAAGATCAAGTGGCGATAATTCTAACCAGAGGGATTAAGTGTAAGGTGAGAGGGGAGTGATTTAAGAGGCACCTTGGGAGCAACTATTTCACTTAGAGGGAGTCTGCATCTGGGATGCTGTGCCAGAGCGAACTGTAAAATTGAGAATATTCTGATTTTTAAAAACATTTGGATAAATATATGGAAAGGAAGGTTGAGGGCGTTAATGGGCCAAATGCCAGACAATTTGGAACTTTAGTCCCTGCATGTGAACCCTGGTTAACATGGACAAGGTGGGCGACAGAGCCTGTTTCCGTGACGTACTGTTCTAGAATCCCTATTGACTTGAACACAACCAATAAAGACAAGGTGAGGGGTATCCGAGGAACCATCTATCGGCTCCCTCCAACTCACACTCCACCCTGATTTGGAAGTTCTTCAGCTAGTTCTTCCTCATCGCTGGGTTGAAATCCTGGACCTCCTCACAAAAATATGGCACTGCCTTAATCAGAAGACCGTAGTTCCAGGCTCACCCCTCCGTCTCCAGGACTAGTTACATATGGGCCAATAAATGCTGTAATCTTAAACCATGACACATAGTGTTATATAGAATATACTGTGCACAAGCGCATTAACAGATAATCCAGACATTTAATAGTAAGATTAAATTAGAACTTACCAGTTTGAAGTTTCATCTTTATCTATGAGGAATTACGATGAGCGATTACGTGAAGAAGTCCCACCAGAGCGCATGCGCGTCAATCTTCAAAGCAGCGGCGTGAAATCACAGATAACGGCAATTGAAGTAAATATAGTAAGATTAGAAATCTAGAACCTACCAGATAACCTTTTTGATATGAGGGCGGGGAGTGGTGGCACTTTTGACTATAGTTTTACTTTCTGTGCTTACGTGCCCACACTCCCAACCCTCATATCACAAAGGTCATGGTAGTAAGACACAGAAACGACAAGAACTACCACGTAATCCTCATCGTAACTCTCATAAAATAAAGATCAAACTTCAAACTGGTAAGTTCTCGTTTAACTTATTATTCTACTTTGTAATCACGTGTGATACTGTGAAGACTTCAAAGCTCTGTGATTTCATGCCGTGGATACAGTCTATACGACACACTGTCTCAGTTTACACAGGATGTTAGCAATAACAAATAATCATTCAAACATGATACAGAATTAAAACACGTTAATGCTTTATTTAACAAAAAAAAAAACAATAGCAACCCCTCTCTCCCAGGGGAAAGCTAAGAAACAGAACTCAATATAAATGGGCATACACCCCAAGTGTGGCAAGAGTTTGTGGTAAAACAGTTCAAAAGTAATTTCTTTGGACCATCCTGCGGCCGCGAGGATTTGGTCTAGAGGGATGTCCAGTGCCCTCGCTGCTGACATTGATTCCGCCCTGGTGAGTGAGATTTTTAACAATATCAGTGTCAACTCCGGCGGAAGACAGAACCTGTTTCAGCCACCTTGACACCTTTTTTATGAGGATTTTTGTGCCTGATAATAAAATTATTCCAACAGAGTTCTGTCCTCACAAATCTGAGATTTTTGAAGATGTGACCATAAAGGTCGGTAAGGCAGAGGTGTAGATGTTGTCTACATGGACTTCAGTATCTCGTGTCTCCTCGGTACCCCGCACCTCCGCCCTTGTCCCCTCTCCCCCTAATCGCAACAGAGACAGAGTCCCCTAGTCATGACCTGCAAGAGATTGTGTGGCAGGGGGGGTGGGGTCTGGAACCCCTTCCCTCACCCACAACACCACACAGTGAGAGGCACGAATGATCAGAGATAATCCTGGGTCAGAGCAGGACAGGAGACGAGGGAGAGAGGGGGAGGGTAGGGGAGGGGGGAGATGAAGAAGAGTGAGGAAGGGGAATGAGGGGAGCGTGATGGAGGGGCAGTGAGGGGATACGGTGATGGAGGTGGTGTGAACGGAGTGAGGGGAGAGTGACGGTGGAGTGAAAGGAGAGTGAGGGAGCGTGAGGTGGAGATGAAGGGGGGGAGAGTGAGGGGTGAGGGAGAGTGAGGGAGTTGAGGGTGTGAGGGGAGTGAGGGTGTGAGGGGAGTGAGGGGGGTGAGAGGAGTGCGGGTAGTAAGGGGGAGTGAGGGGTGTGTGTGTGGGAATGGTGGAGAGTGAGGGGAGTGTGAGCGAATAGTGCGGGGGAGTAGGGAATGAAAGAGTGAGGGTTGTGAGGGAGAGTGGAAGGGAGTGGGGGAGTGAGGGGAATGAGCAAGATTTAGTTAGAGTGGGGGAGTGAGAGGGGAATAGGGAATGAAGAGAGTGAGGGGGAGTGAGGGAGATTGAGGAATGAGTGAGGGGAGTAGGTGGAGGGAGGGGAGTGTAGTTGGAGTGAGGGGAGTGAGTGTGATTGGTGGGAGAGCGAGGGAAGTAGGTGGAGTGAGGGTAGTGAGTTGTGGTGAGGGGAGTGAGCGAGATGCTGAGGAAGAGTTGGATGGAGTTGGTTTGAATGAGGTAGTGTGAGTTGGAGTGTGGGGAGTGGAGGGAGATTTGAGGGAGAGTGAGGGTATTAGGGGTAGTGAGGGGGAGGTAGGGGTTAGTGAGGGGATTGAAGGGAGATTGAGGAAGAATGAGGGGGGGGGAGTTAGGAGGGGAGAGGTGGAGTAGGGAAGATTTGAGAATGAATTGAGAGTGTTAGGGAATGAAAGAGAGGAGGGGATTGAGCGAGATTGAGGGAGAGTGAGGGGGAGTAGGGGTCGTGAGTTGGCATGAGGGGGAAGGGGAGATTGAGAGAGTGAGGGGAGTAGGATTGGATTGAAGAGATGAGGGGAAGAAGAGTGAGCGACGATTGAAAGATTGAGTTTGGGGAGTAGGGGGAGTGAGTTGGAGTGGTGAGGGGATTGAGGGAGATTGTGGGAGAGCTGAGGGAGTAGAGGGGAGTGAGGGAGTGAGGGATTGAGGAAGAGTGAGGGATTAGGGGGAGAGTGAGGGTTGTAGTGTAGGGGTGATCGATTGGTCGCCGTGGACGCGGTGGGCTGCAGGACTGTTTCCGCACTGAGTATCCATAACAGTTAAGGCGATGAGATAGTGAAGTGGTCGGGGGCTCCACATCACGGAGCAGCTGTAGACTGACACGTACTCGAGCGCGGTGAGAGAGCTCGGCTGATGGCACGGTCACCCAGATATCCCACCTGCAGGCTGACCTTCAACACTTTGCCATTAATCCAAGGAAGACAAGGAATTAGCTTCCGGTGGCGCTATGGAGCCCTTAGAGTATAGCGCCAGCCAGTCTCCGCAAAAAAAATTTGTAAAAAAACGGGGGTTTTAAAAGACTTACCGGCTCGCCTGCAACAAACTGCTTGCGGTTTGATTCTTTCACGATCGACTGTGCCCGAGTGACGTCATCAGGCGCGCGCAATCGAACTATGTCGGTCTCTACGCGAGCCCTACCCGACAAGGGTAAGTTCGACAAACCGGCAGAGACCGGTAGAAGGCCCAAGTGGAACCTCGAGTCGAGTAGGACTCGATCCCTGGAAATGTGTCCAAAAAACCAGGGACAAAAAATGGAAGGTGAGGAACTGAAATCTTTTATTTCTAATCGATGGTTAGTTACACCCCTTAAAGGAAGAAGTAAAGGGAGAAAATAAAAGATATAAAGGAAGAAGAAATAAATCAAATAAATAGTTTGATGGATACTCCAGCTGAATCAGATGAAAAATCAACTGAAAGAATTAAAAAACCCGAAACAAAGTTAAATATTGAAAAAAAGTTAAGAAAATGTCGGATGATTTAAAGGAGGACGAATTTATTGAAAATGTTTTCACGTCTGGAGAAAAAGATGGATAAAAAACTGGAAAAGTTTAAAAAAGACATTTATCCTATTAATGTCTTTTAATTACAATCCTATTGAAGAAATACAGAAACAACAGATGGCTGAAATAAAGAACCTTGAGCAAAACAGCTGAGCGAATGCTTTGACTACAGAGAAAACCTGTTTACAAAAACGAACGTCTGATGAGCATGCTGACTAAAACAGAGAGAGAAATGTACTGAGCTAGAAGGACATCAGAGAAGGCAAAATCTAGACTTTGTAGGATTCCTCGAGGGTCTAGAGAATATCGACGGCCCTCCGACGAGTTCACTGCTAAATTACTCAAAGAAGTTCTATTCTCTGGAAGAAATGCCTTATTAGCATTCGTGCCCACAGAGTCAGTAGACGTCAGACCAGACCAACGCTCTCCCAGACAAATGATTATATAAAGGTACAATTTGACTTTTGTTCTGGATGAGATTATGCGAAAAAGCTTCGAAAACTAGAAAAACTTGACAGTTGAAGGTTCAAAGGATTAGTATCTATCGAGGACTATCCACCAGGTCGCCAGGAAAACGAAAAGCATTCAATGAAGCCCAAAAGTATCTTATGCGTGGAGTAGAAAAAATGTGCGAATTCGGTTTGAATTCCCAGCGACTTTAAGTGTTTCTTATAAGAATGTGGGAATTCTTTTTCAAGACCCCAACCGCAGCATTGGAATTTGCTCAGCAGCTCAAGACTGAAGAGTACATACAAGCAAGTAATATACTGACTTTTTATTCTCAGATATTCAACATGGACTTTTTAATATTTACTGAGACTCTTCAAGATGATATTGGACTTGATGGAATAGACAATGTCGAACGGAAATGGAGAGGAATAAAACGAGATTCGAAAACGTTATCTGGATATCTGGACATTGATAATTAGTTCTAACATATAAAACTAATATAAATAATAAACACACACATTAAGATTATAACACGGGTTTTATTATTAGTTTTTCCCACCCTTTTTTTTTATTACAATTAGGAATGTTCACTATTATTAATCACTATTACTAATAATTAATAGAATAAAATTTATTCCTTTTGAATAGAATTAATTGTATGTTATTATTCTTCAGTTTTATATAGCATTTGTATTCTTTAGGTCTAATATTATTTTAGATTTTTTTTTTAACGTTTAGATATTAGATATTTTTAAAGGAAAATTTTTTTTTTCTTCCTCTTTTTTCTTTCTTTCTCCCCTTCTTGTTTTTTATTATCATTCCCCCTCCTTTTTTTAAATTATTATATATTATACCCCCCGTTAAAATATTGTTAAGGATTAATATAGTCCCTAATTCCAGGAGCTGGTCGCTAGGTTAATAACATCGATGACGGAAGGTAGTTAGATGTATAGCCATCTTAATATGGCTGGCATCAAACTACATCGATTTTAGATGTAGTTCTTTTTACTTCTACACACACAATACCTCTATTTATTTTTTAAAACTAGCTTTTATATCTATAGTAATCTTTGGTTTGATTAGGAGTAATATAATTGTACCAAGGGAGAGATATTTTCATGAGGGGCAAAAAAGAGATTTAAATTACATCCATTCAGGGTTCAGGTGTTTTAGGTTGGGTCTATCGCGCTGATCCTTAGATCCTGTAGATCCCATAAATCTAAAATGCAAGATTAAAAAGAAATACGGGGAATGAGGGATTAACATTCTGCAGTTGGAATGTTAAAGGTATTACTGAACCGTAAATAGAGGAAAAATTGACATATTTAAGGCAAGGGTCACGTATAAGCGGATGTAATTTACATTCAAGAGAACCCACCTAAAAAAAGAGGCGGAAAACAGGTTGAAAGCTAAATGGATAGATAATAATATATCATTCTCTTTTACACAAATCAAGAGGTGGTAGGCATATTATTTCGTAAAGGTACTTTATTTAAACATATATCAACATGATGAAAGATGGTAGATATATTATTGTGATAGGAGAATTAAATACAGAAAAAGTGATTCTTGTTAATATATATGACCAAATTTCGATAGTCCATTGTTTTTTAAAGTCAAAAGTATGTTAATAATATTGCCGGAATTAGTTAAACGCAATATAATTTTGATAATTGGTGTGAGATTTCAACCTGTACATTAGACCCTTACTTAGACAGATCTACAAAACAAAGAAAACAAAAATCACAATTCGAGTGATTTGCTAAATGCATATATGCAAAACGACCAATATTTAAAGATGTTTGGAGAACAGAAACCCTACAGGACGAGAATATTCTTGTTACTCCCCAGTGCATAAAACTTACTCAAAGAAAGAGATTATTGTGGTGAGGATGCAAAACTTATTTCACTTACTTATGAAGCGAAATATGAAAATATAATAATCTCAGATCATGCCCCGATTAACGTTTAAATTAAAATTAATAATAACATAGAAAATTTGGACAGTGGACATTTAATCCACAAATTTTAAAAAAAAACAAAGCCACTCAGGAATTTATCATAACTCAAATTAAAAAATTTCTTTGAAATAAATGATCAACCAGAGATATCGCGTTCCTTATTGTGGAAACATTTAAGGCATATCTTCGGGAATATGATTTCTTCACAGCATTTGACAATAAAAAAGATTTCGAAACAACAAACAAGATCTAGAAAAGGAGATTAAGGAATTAGATTACAGAATGCAAATAAAACCAGATACGATATTACATAATAAAATTGTCATTATATTGAAATATAAATTAAATAAAATAATACAGATCAAGTGATAAAATTTTACCAACATACTAAACAATTACAGTTTGAATTGGGGATAATGTCCCAAAAACTGCTGGCTCGACAATTAAGGAAAATTGAAGCGGGGAAAAAATTATACATAGGATTAAATCACAAAATGGTGACTTATTAATACAACCTAAAGATATTAATGAAAGATTATGCAATATTACAAAAATTTATACACTGCTAAAACAACAGTAAGTAAATAGAAATAGATGCATTATAAAAAAATGTAACTTGAAGGACTGGATTTTACAAAATAGAAAATTATTAAATGTGATATTTCAATAAATGAATCAAAGAATCTATTAGATCATGTAAAAAAAACGGTAAAACACAACGGGGACCTGATGGTATAGAAGGTTCGGAATTTTATAAAACATTTCATGAATATATAGTCCCATATCTAAAATCATTACTATGAACAGATATATACAGAACAAAGCTTCCAGATACAGTGAACGAATCTATTATAAAACACATCATACCTAAAATTAAATAAAGATTTGGACGAACCAGGAATCATATGAAGCAAATAGCTCTATTAAATACAGATCAAAAAGATATTAACAACAATATTAGCAAAAGATTGAGTTCAGTTGTAACAGAATTAATATACATCCGGATCTTTAACTGGATTTATACCAAAAAGATATTCTTCATATAATCTAAGACGATTGTTTAATATTATATATTCGAAAAGAAGTGATAAAAAAGATTTAGTAGTTATTTCGCTTGATGCAGAAAATGCTTTTGACCAAGTGGAATGGCCTTATTTATTTTCGGTGATGAACCTTAAACTAGGAGAGGATTTTATATTTCGTGGATTAAATTATTATAGCAAATCCAATAGCTAGAATAACAACAATCATTGTTATCAATTAAATTTAATTTATCACGATTTTGTACAAGTGCCCTTTATCACCTTTAGTGTGCTTTGAGAATAGAACCACTTGCTCAATGGTAGACACAACCCGGAAATATAAGGATATGATACATCGCAATACTAAAATAACATTCCTTATAGGCAATGATTATTACTTTATACACTCAACCCAAAAATAAGTATTCACGAAATATTTGTTAAAACAAGAACGAACTCGATCAATTTCAATACTTATTAATTGGACTAAAAAGTGAACTTAATGCCCAATAATACGAATCAAGTTACATTATATTTAAACATTGCCTTTAAATAACAAATGATAATATTTAAATATCTTGGGATTTTTGCGTTACAAAAGATATTTAACGCACTATTTGAAATCTAATTTCCCCCCACTACAAAATAAATTAAATAAGAAGAAGTCATCAATGGAAAAGGTGTACCTATCGCGAGATAGGGAAAAATTAATGCAATAAAAATGCCTTTTTCTCCCACAATTATTAAGTTATTTCATTTAAATCCCATATATCTCCAAAAATTTTTGGTTAAAAAGTAATTCTTTAATACAATTTTCATTTGGATTATAAACCCATAGATAATAAAAAACATGTAGTAAATCCTAAAATAAATTGAGGCTACGTTACCAATCTTGATGTTTATTACTGGGCAGTTAATATAAAAAATATACATTTTTTTGTTTAGAGAAATAGACACTAAACAATATATGGTTAAATATGAAAAAAAGCATGTTCTCCATTTTTGAAATGACAGCTCTAAAATATTTGCTAATATTTAAGTAGCTAAGAAAATTTATAGTAAAAATCCGATAATAAAAATGCATCCCAAATGGAAACAAATAAAGAAAGACATACAACTAAAATCCTATACACAAAGTTCCCGTAAGATTGTTAAAATTTATGTTTAAAACACTTCAATTTTGCGATAAGGGCTTTTTTACAATTGAAAAATACGGAATTTCTAAATGGTGATCTGTTAGAAGGAAAACAATTTTCTTGCATTTCAAATTGCAAACAAAGTTATTGCTACATAATATAGAATTTTTCGATATTTACAAATTAAAACCTAAGCCTCTGCACATATAGATCGATTTAGATAGAGAAAAAGTGATAATTCTTTAGATAATGTGTCAATAAACATCCAAATATGGTAAAAATGAATAGCATATAGAAATAAATGTTGGAAAATGTAGACCCATCAACAGAAATAACAGAGAGGCGGAAAAAATAGCCAAATAATAAGACCAGAATGTGGGATAGAAATTACAACATATACATATTGCTCAATAAACGCTAAACATTCTCTATAAAGTTTAAAATATTACATAAGATTCCATTCTAACATAAGTCTAAATTTAAATAATATTCTTTTTCTCAAAGAATCTCCAATAATGCTGACAAATGACTAATTTCAGAACATTTATCACACTCATTTACTAAACTCATAAATAAATTGTAGAATATTGAAGGAAAAAATCTTAAAAATAATTTTGACCGTGATCAATTAAATATAAAACCCCTGACCCAAAGTTAATTTATACTTGAAAAATTAAACACTGACCAATTAATACCAAGAATCAAAGAACTTATTGACATGGTTTAATAATTGGGAAAAAATTAATATTAAAATTTTTCGAACCCTGAATTCCAAAACTTTCAAAATGTGGAATATAACCATGTCGGAGACACTCCATTTGGAAGATTGCAGGCTTGTCCTTATGGATAGGTTAGATCATCTTCAATGGATTTGGTCTCCTCAGATATGAATAATTTACAGGGTCATAATGTCGCGCGAGAACCAGACTGAGGCTGGATATTTGGAATGGATTACGAAATTCATATAATACATCATAATATTATCTATAAGGACGATAATGACGTATATATATTTATGCTTCCATCAAACCTTTTCTTACTCTTTATTCTAATTTCTTCAAGCTTTTCTATTTCTTATATCTATATAAAACATTAGAAATACAAACAATAAGAACCACATAGCTTAATTCTCTAATATATACGAATATAATATTATTAGATTTCTAGGAGTTATTATAGTATTATATATTTATTAGTATTTTATATTATTTTACATTATATAAAATTATGTAATTTAAGGTACCAATAATTTTAAAATTTAAATTCAGACGATAACGACAAATATTTTAACACTAGAAGCCAACAAATTGAAATTAATAAGTTTTACTAATTTTGTATCAATAATGCATATAATTGTGCCGTATACCGTTTAAATTAGTGTATAAAATGTAATTACTTTAGTAGATATAGAAGCTAATATTATAAATGTATTACGTATATTATGACATCGCTATTATCAGAAAATATTTACACTGGGAAATTGGATAAATTAGGATAAGACAGTATAAATAATATTATTAGTTAATCAATGATTAAACTCTGATGTTTATTATTGAAATAGAATAACTGTTATTATGTTGGTTTCTTTAATAAATTAAGAAAAAAAAAAAAAAAAAAAAAAAAATCCAAAAGGATCTACATTGGCCAGAGGAAGACAGCATAACCGAGGAACTGAGACATTTAGAATTTAATAAGGAGCAAAGGTTAATTCACATGAAATAAGAAGACAAGAAGCCTTGCGAATATTAAAAGCTACGAGTAATGCTGTTCTTGTAGATAAGCAAAATGAAAAGAAGTGTAAGACAAATAAGTCCCTTCATCAGAAACAGTGAAAGTTATAATGGGAAACAAAATGGCAAGAAAAATAAAACCAAGGACTTTGGTTCTGTCTTCACTACGGAAACACAAACCATTCGCCAAACAAGTGATCAGGTCCATATGCCGTTGTAATATAATGGGGGATTAGAGACCAGAACCCAGGCAATTGTCGTCAGCAGTACTATTACACGGGAGCAGAACCTCCGACTGAGTACATTTTTCTTGAACTTGAAGATGTGGGGAAATGAAAATATATTAATGCTACGTCTATTGACAACTTAGTCATGCCAGAAGTGAACAGAGGCAGCAGTTGGGTGTATTGAGGAGACCAGCGTCGAACATCTTTCCCGTGGGGGTCCAAAAGCCCCGAAGAAGAAGTTTGGGAAGGGGGAGGTGGAGAGTCAGTACAGTGGGAGGACGGGGAGGACAAGTAATAACAACTTGTATTTTGTTCATATTTTGTAGTTTAATATGGACAAGCCGTTAGATATGTCACAATTGACCGCGACACTTCAAACACCAACCATGACACCATCTTCAAACTATCCCAATGTTTACACACAGGAAGGCTACCAACGTTCCTGACAACCAGCCCCAATGTTAATACACCAACAACATTGTGCGGCTGTGCCAAACTGACCCCCTCTACTGCGCTAATGCCAATACTAGTTACATAACGATGGGTAATTGTGGAACCTCTACCGGAAGCGCGGTAATTCGCTGCATCCCGATGTTCAAACGGCAGTATGAATTCAACCGCCTCCAGCTCCACACTTATAATCAGCAGCATTGCCTTACTCACATAATGCTAACTGAGTCTACCACGACTCCTGATCTCTCACTTGTCCTCACACCACGTACGCATGTTATTTCCCTAGCCAAACGTACACACTGATTAGACACTCTAACTACAGAATATTACCTCCCCACCCTATCGCGCATAATTACCGGAGTTGTCCTTGTGATTCGTAAGGGCACCATATGGGCCAGATTTTTAATCAGCTATTAACATCCGAACCGCTATATGACGCCGATGTATGGCGCTCCCTCCTGCTGTGTTATATGATAACTCACTTCTGTTTCTGAGTGTCTCCTGATGGCTCAGAGCCCTCCTGTGCGCGGGAGTCAGAATCACGGAGTTAAAGGCTCCTCGTAGCGCCAATTGACCAACTACATCAATGACTGATCAGGACACTTTAATATCACAAGTCCACTCCAACATGATCGCCTCTTCGTCACCTGCACTAGGCAGGTGCACCACGACTGAAGTTCGAGGGGGGGATCTAGCCACATGGCATAGAATTTATGCATCTATCCGCAGTAACATGTTAACAAATATGACTTGGATGGATAGGGCTGCTGTACTGTTTCCGAATGTTTGTTTACAAGATTACATAATCAGTTAGCAGGGTAGAAATCTCCGGCCGACGGCCCATCGAGTTGCGGGCTGACCCACCTTAAACTGGTTTGTCCGTTCCTCCACTCCGGACTGTTTGTTTGAATCAGGGTTGGGTTTTTGCCCTCACGTGACAACTAATTAAACATCTTTTGAGCTTGAACCTGGATACGGGGTTACTTGCGCTCCAAGTGACCTGCTTTCTGGAGCAATAACAAAATGAGCTCGTCCAAAACTTTAAGCAACCCATAGACGTTGTGTTTTTTTTGGTGGCTATCGGGCTGTGGAATCGTTTGTGAGAATTTTTTTTCTCTGTTTTGTGTCTCTAGTAACCTGTGGGTGGGGCGCGATTGTGTACAGTTTATAAGAAAATTGAAATTAAAGTGTAGAGTTGTGTTCGCGCCAGCCTAAGGTTAATCAATGTACTAAGGAAATTTAGTTGGCTGTTCAAAGCTTTGGCATTAATAGACAAAAAAAAAACACATAATTAAACGTGTTATAACTGCTGTGGTTACAAAGGGGTGTTGCCTAGTAATCCTGATAGTCTACAAGCCCCTATACACCAGTTCAAACATGGAGATGTGTCATAACTGAAGGAGATGCACGTAGTCACTGAAAGACTTGAGTCAAAAAAATGGCCCTTAAGAAAGGATGAGCGCATGCTCTTGAAATGAAACAGCTTGAGCAGCGGGAAAAGAAATAGATTATCCCCGTTCTCTCGTAAAGCATTGTGAATGTAAGCAGAACATAGTCGTTTTTTAGCCTCGTCATGTTTACACAGGGATAACAGAATTCACTGGGTTGACTTGGCAATACATTTAAAAGGCCGATGCTGACATTGCCCTTGCAATCGTCCTTCTTGCAAAGCGCGTGAGGTATATTTCGTCATATGTCTGTAGAACACATAAGCCTTGACTATGAAATGGGTAAAACCTGCCATTCTCAGAAGCGTAGAGTTGTTACCCGAAGCGTACCACCAAAAACTCCGGCGTTCAGAAATATGATAACCAAACATATTGGAATTGAGCACGAAAAGGAGGGCTCTGTTTGAACGCTGTTGTCTTCTCATGGGGTAACAAGATTTGGACCGTTAAAGTCCTTGAATAATAATGGAGATTTAAACAAAAACCTTCTTCCTGATGGTTACAACATAGCGTAATGAGCCAGAATGTCACAGACTGTCACCAAGGCTGCTTAATGGCGGATAATAGGGGTGGGTAAAAAAATTGGGACAAAGGTGACGCTGGTTTCCAGTGGGAGACCAGTATCCATGTAGGAGTTTTATGCTGGTACGCATTATAACAGCTTTATTTTTAATTATCTGTGCCAGTTATGATCTAAGCAGCAATACATCTTCAAGAAGTGGGAAGTTCAAACCGGATAAAACGACATGGATCATTAGTGCTAAGGACAGTTCCAATGTTTTTTCTACTGTAAGGAGAGAAGGCACATTTTGAAAACGTGTGCCCATTCTTAAAAAGAAAAAAGCGTAGCTGGATGACTTTGTCAAAACACAGAAGGCACATGAAATCCCTGTGGCGTCCTGAGACTGATTATTTGGTAGATTTCTTCGCCTTTGGTACATGAAGAGGTTTTGTGTCTATGGAGGATGGGGACGTAAGTACCGTACAATCTTGCGTAGATACGCGGCCAGGGTAATTAGGTGTATGAGGGGGTAGGGGCGGTTATTGATACGACTTTTTTGGAAAATTGATCACTGGGTGTGACTTATTTACTCGCTCTTGAAGTACTGAATTTAGGAGCTAACACATGAATAATGACCTAAAGCCGGTGAAAGCTCGTTCCAATTGCCACACAGTAGTAAATTTTCCCGCACAGCAACTATAATAGGTCCAGGAGTGTCACTATCGCCCAGCCCAATGCCCGACTGACATCTCCTCAACCCAATGCACAATCTCCGCCACCGGTTGCAGCGCGTGCGGGGAGCGGGCACGGGGGACAACCGCGCCCGGCAAGGACGAAAATCGCTTTTAAAACTTGGGTGGGGGAGGGGGCACAATGTGGTAGACCCTGGCGTCTACGGCAAGTGTCGACCCAACTTACTGCCCACCGATAAAATAACCTATAACGGTGTCGGCGCGTTCGCGTTAACGTGTTCA
>CM069160.1:35091889-35135296 GCA_035221665.1 Okamejei kenojei
TTTTTTTGTTTTCTATAATACGATCCCCCGAAGCTAAACTCAAGTAAATACAAGCTTAAGAATCTTTATTCCAGTTCTCTCTCATATGGCATGCACCGCTCATTCAGGTGGATCAATTTATTGAAACCTTACGTGAAACTACAGCGGCACGGCGCAATAACAAGAATGGACCTGTCGCAAAATTAATGACACAAAACTGTACGCAATAAGCCAGATGTGGTCTCTACACAGCCCTCTAACAATTCCTACCCCTGGTTGCCACAAATTGATGTGTCATCACACAGCAAGCATTCTAACAGACTAGCAAGGGGGATGATAAGTATTAATATCAACTAACCAACCATTCCTGCTTCTCTGACGATATGCTATATTGATGCCTCCAGCATAGCTACGCTGATTCAAGTCTCTACCCGAGCTTATATCACTAAGCATACGGTGCTAGGTCTTTAGAGCGTGCTTTTAAGCATGACTAGCAGCAGAATATAACTAGAGATCAAACGAGCCTATCATTCTTGGCTCAAAGCATAACCAGCGAGATCTAACAATAATTCCAGATGATATAGACGAAGCCTTGTATGAGCTCACACACTGCAAGCAAGGTCTCCTGTATTGTACTCTAAATAGCAAACTAGAATTTATATCAAATGCACTGAATATCGCTTAGAGTTATAAATCGTATCGAGTTCTTTCTCTTAATGATCACGAAACAAATTGAAGAAAGACGAAAAGAGACAGCAGATAGAGAAGAGATGACGCCTAACAGAGAAGAAGGAGAGAAGGAGACGGAGATAGCAAGAGAGAGAGAAGAGAAGAGACGAAGAGTGAGTGAGAGGGGGGGGGGGGGGAACGTGTGTGTGAAAGAAAGGAGCATTCACAAGCGCAACCACAGAATGGTTAAGTAATTTTATAAAATGTCAGTATCTTGGTTAACATGAATCGAAAAGATCCTCACATACATTCAGGTTACGGATCCTTTTCTCCAAACCTCCTCAAGTACGGTATCAGATCGGATTTGTTTCCCCAATTAATACTCGCGAAACCCTGCGATCTGCATCACTCCGGGACTAACGCAGTGTAAACTCTTTTTCAATAAGTGTGGAGACCTGCAACATACAACGACTGATCCCAGGCGGTCGCGGGGGCCAGGGGGTGTTGTCCCCACAATTTCAAACATGGGGGAACAGGTACACCCATCCCTCCGGCCGGGCACCCTCCCCACTCCTCCCCGATAACAGAGTGTTCAGCCCCCCATAGCACGGCGATAGGACTAGCCGGGGGCAGAAAAGGGAAACTACCATATGGAGCTGTCGGTCATAATGAGGGGGAAAGATATTTTAACGCATACATGCTAAAAGAACGGGAGCGGAGGGACAGTGAAGGGTCGCTGTTTCTATCCGCTAAAACCACGGAACCGCGTCTATCGCACTCACATTGACGTGTTCAAGGCTATGACGGTCCGGATGAAATCTGGTGGTGGCCGCATATGGCCCGCTGGAACATAGTTTGGAGACCCCACACCCCCTCCCCCTGCTCTAAACTAGCGTCAATATTGAATGTGAAACATCTTGCTGTTAATTCCACTTGACACTGCTTCAGAGGACATAGAACATCACTTTTTGTGTTGGGCGACGCTGACACTTTTGATCAAGCACAAAATGGCATCAAATATGTTTCTGAGATACCTCTTCTTGTCCACCTCGATTGAGCGCATATGCAGTTATCCATGGCACGCAACACAGAATACCCATACACTACATACATACATCATGCTACATACATACATATACCCATACATACATACACTTACTTACATACATTATGCACACATAGCTACATAGAATTATAAACCCACAGACACACATACATACGCAATCATAGATTGACTTACATACACGCAAATAAACACATACATATATACACAGATCACTAACTTACATACGAACAGAAATACCCACATACAAACATACACTCACACCACGCATACATATACGGCACACACACATACATACATACACATATACCAACATACATTCATACACACACACACACACACACACACACACACACACACACACACACACACACACAGCACACACACACACACACACACGCCACACACACACACACACACACACACTCACACATACACACAAACACACACACATACGCCCACAGACTTCCTGGAAGTTATTTTGCATGAACTGAACTGACAGCACCCACGATATGTTCCGTCGACATGACGGGTATCTGGATATGTGGTGTCAATGCTTTAAAAGCCCTACCTACAGTAGATTGGGCCTGTACTATGGGATTACGTAGCCCCTATTGCTTGTGGAGTTATAAACCATCCAACTCTTTTCCATCAGGATTCAATCCACCATTCCCAGGAAAGCGGTGGACTCAGGAGAGAGGTTGAAAACTCACTTATTTGTCTGCAATGCAGTTTTGCAAGATTCCCGCACCCTGATATCTGGCTGGGGAGTAATGAGCTGGAGAAATAAGCATCAGACTTCAGCATCATGGAAATAAGTGAATACAGATGGTAGATGCGATTTTGCCCTTTCAATGTGTCCAGTCACTGTCCAAGATGGTTTTCATATTCGGATGACTCTGACCAGTATCCTCCTGGTGTCCAGTGACAAGAGTTGTGCAACCCTTTACTACGCACCTCGCTGTTTCTTCCCTAACCCTGTACAAACAATTGAAAGTGACGTTAAGGATTATTCATGACCATCATCCCCTTTGGAGCAGATATCCATAAATTAAACCCCTTGACTGGTGGAATGCCGCACTGGACATTGGAAACCCGTGCTGGAGGCTCGTTAAGACCATTTATAAAATCATGCTATTATTATTGTATTCGCCGTTGTCCCATATATGTACTGTTCCAGCTATCACTATGCCTCATTTTCGAGCACACCCTCCTTGTCCGTCTCATGCTGAACCACAACAACATCCTGTTTCAATATGATCCTGATGACGCCATCATGCAACTAATGAATATCGTTGACAAAGGAGTCTCTCTCTAACTGCTAAGGTGCACGTAGAGAGCAATGCTGACCGGATGCATCGGGCTTCGTTTCGGCGACTTGAGCGCCCGGGAGAGAAAAGTCCTACAAAAAGTATGAAACACTGCCCAGTCCTCATACAGCGCAGACCACCTCCCACGAGGGGATCTTTCACAGTCGTTGCCTCAAGAAACGCTGGCAGCATCATCAAGGACCACACACCATCCTGGCCACAACACTCCTCCCCTATACATCAGGTAGAAGGTAACAGGACCTGAAGACTGCAACGTCCAGATTTTCAGAAATTGCCGCTTCCTCCACACCTCAGGCGATTAAACTCAACTGAAACAAGGATTGGAAACATTTAGAGCCCATGCACTATATCTGATTATATATATGTGGTGTTGTATAGATAATAAATAATATTGTAATTGACCATTACTGTTTAATTGGACTTTATCTGCTTATTATTGATGTGTGATATATTTGATAAATGGTATATATGACAACTGATATGAGATGTTCTTTTACCCTAATGCCTACTATATTACGTTTGTGCTATGCAAAGCAAGATTTTCATTCTCCTAATCCGGACACATGACAATAATCTCTCTTGACCTGTGGATAACACTGACTTAACAATTTTATTATTGACCTGTTTTTGGACAAGAGGGAAATTGTGGGAATTGTGGGATGAAATGAGCTTTCTTCCATCTTGTATTATCAACGTGGGCAGCACCTCACTCTGTGGAAATCGAACATTACTCCAGTGAATTGCTTAACTTCCAGCTGCAGTGAGTCAAAGATACAATTTTGCTAATACAAAAGAAGTGCATGTGAACTTAAGAGGCTTCACTGAGAAATCCCACACAGATACAGAAGCCTGTTGTGCAGTGAAAGGTAATAAATAATGGATCGAGCAAATGTTAACCCTATAAACAACGTGTAAACGAGACTAATCTTTGGGTATATGTTCAAACATGATATTTTAATATAATGCATGCTTTGTATCGTGAGGACAGTCTCGTGCTTGACAGTTCTCCGGTCGGACAAGTTATTGCTAATATGTAGAACAATTTTGAAAGCAACTCACGTCATGTGCAAACTATTCCCACATAGTTCAGTCTCACAAAAACCTGATTGAGAATATGAAGATGTGGACCATAAAGGTCGATAAGGCAGAGCCTGTAATGGGTCTACATGGACTTCAGTATCCTCGTGGTCTCTCGTACCACACACCTCCACCATCTCCTTGTCCCCACTTCCCCTAATTGCAAGGAGACAGAGTCCCCAGTCCATGACCACAAGAGATTGTGTGGGCAGGGGGGTGAAGGAGTATGCACCCTTCCCTCACCCACAACACCACACAGTGGAGTGACACGACTGGATCAGAGGGATAATCTGGGTCAGAGAAAGACAGGGAGCCGAGGAGGGGGGGGGGGTAGGGGAGGGGGAGATTAGGAAATGAAGAAGGGGAGTGAGGGAGTGTGATGGAGGGGCGTGAGGGATGGGCGGTAATGGAGGTGATGTGAGCAATAGTGAGGGGAGAGTGACGTGAGTGCAGAGGAGTGAAAGGGTGACGAGAGTGAGGGGTAAGGAAGTGCAGGCGGGTGAGGGGAGTACGTCGAGTGAGGGTAGTGAGTTTGAGTGAGGGGATTGAGGGGAGATTTGAGAGAGAGTGAGGGGAGTAGGTGGAGTGAGGTAGTGAGTTGGAGTGAGGGAGTGAGTTGGAGTGAGGGGAGTGAGGGAGATTGAGGAAGGTGAGGATAGGGGGAGTGAGGGTAGTGGTTGGAGTGAGGGGGAGTGAGGGCATTGAGGAAGAGTGAGGGGAGTAGTGGAGTGTAGGGTAGTGAGGGAGTTTAGGGGAGTGAGGGAGATTGAGAGGGAGGGGAGTGGGGGAGGGGAGTGAGTGAGGAGTGAGTTGGAGTGAGGGGGAGTGAGGGAAATTGAGGAAGAGTGAGGGAGATAAGGGTAGTGAGGGTATAGTTGAGTGAGGGGAGTGAGGGAGATTGAGGGAGAGTGAGGGGAGTAGGTAGTGAGGGTAGTAGTGGTTAGTGAGGAGATTGAGCGAGATAGAGGGAGAGTGAGGGGAGTAGGGAGGGGGTTGTATTGAGTTGGAGTGAGGGGCTGAGGGAAATTGAGGAGTGGGGGAGTAGGGGTAGTGAGTTGGAGTGAGGGAATGAGGGAGAGTTGAGGAAGAGTGAGGGAGCAGGGGAGTGAGGGGCAGTGAGTTGGAGTGAGGGGCGAGGGAGATTGAGGAAGAGTGAGGGAGCAGGGGGAGTGAGGGCAGTGAGTTGGAGTGAGGGGCTGAGGGAGATTGAGGAAAGAGTGAGGGAGGTAGGGGGAGTGAGGGTTAGTGCTAGTGTCCGGGGTGATCGATTGATCGCCGTGGACCGCGGTGGGGCTGCGGGGACTGTTTCCGCACTGTATCCCTAATGTAAAGAGATAGTTGAAGTGGTCGGGGGCTCCACATCACGGAGCAGCTGTAGACTGACAACGTACTCGAGGGGTGAGAGAGCTCGGCTGATGGGCACCGGGCACCCAGATATCCCACCTTGCAGGTGACCTTCAACACTTGCATTAAATCCAAGGAAGAGGAATCTTACATTGGCCAGAGGAAAGCAGCAAACCGGAGGTCTGGGAGACATTTAGAATTTAATAGCGGAGAGGACAAGGTTTAATTCAAGGGGAAAATAGAGCACGAAAAAAGCTTGCGGTGAATATAAAAACAAAACTGACGGTAAATGCTTCTTTAGATATGTGAAAAGAAAAAGATTAGTGAAAGACAATTTGTAGGTCCGTTACAGTCAGAAACAGGGGAATTTATAATGGGAAACAAGGAAATGGCAGAAACAGTTAAGCAAGTACTTTGGTTCTGTCTTTACTAAGGAAGACACAAACAATCTCCAAAACAAGTTGATCGTGTCCACGGTGCCTTTGTAAAATATTGCGAATTAAGAACCAGAAAAAACAGGCAAATTTGCTTCAGGGGGGGTTGTTCAGCACTATTTGTACACCGGGTGCTACCCGTCTGAAACAAATGTTCTGTGTAACTTGTAGAGTGGGATTTTAACGAAAGATATGTATTGATGTTCTGTCTATTTTAACAACATTGTCAGTGCCAGAATGAACAATGGCAGCAGTGTGTTAATGAGAAACCATACGTAGAGACATCTTCCCTGTGGGTCCTAAAGCGCCGAAGGGAAGAAAAGTGTTGGAAGGGGGAGGGGAAGAGTCAGGTCAGTGGAAGGGATGGGGACAAGTAATAATAAACTTGTTTTTCATTTGTGGTCAATATGGACACTGGGTTAGATACTGTCCGTACCGTGACACTTCAAACACCAACCAGGGACACCATCCCAATGTTTACACCAGGGGTCTCCAAACTAACCAGGGACACCATCCCAATGTTTTCACCTGGGGTCTCCAAACTAACCAGGGGCACCATCCCAATGTTTACACTAACAACATTGTGTGCTGTGCCACACTGACCCCCTCTACTTCTCACTGAGCAAGATGGTGAACCACATGACTGCAATCTTGTTATTAGACTCACCTCCACACCTTGAACGGATCTTGTAGATCATCCGCTGACAAATCCAGATTATTAATTTTACTTTAATGGATCCTCTACCAGAGCGCCTGAATGCTGGCTCCCTTCAAACGGGCTATGTGATGTCAACCTCCAGCTCCACACTTGGATCAGTAGCATTGCCTTCCAAATGGTCTGCTCAACTTCCTGATCTCTTTGCCCTCACCCGTGCATGTATTCTAGCCAAATCTAACACTGTTAATATTTACACACGTTCCCGCTATGCCTTTGGAGTTGTCCATGGTTTGCGCAAATTGTGGGAAGGCCGCGGATTTTTAACATCTTCCGGCACTCCTATAAGACACGAGATAATGATCCGTAAACCGTTGGAAGCTGTTCAATTGCCCACAGCTGTTACAGTAGTGAAATGTTCCGCACACACTAAAGGTCAGGATGACCTCTCTCAGGCAATGCCCGAGCTGACATCTCCTCACCCAATGAACAAACCCGCCCCGTGGTTGCAGCTTGTGCGGGGAGTGGAGAAGGGGAGACGCCGCGCCGGGCAAGGACGGAAATCACTTTTAAAGCATGGGGGTACACACAAGGAGCCCTGGCGTCTCGGGCAGGGGTCGTCAACCTACTGCCCACGAGTCGGATCCGGTTCGTAACCCAAAAGCATCCAGCCCGCAGGCGTATTTTTTTCCCCAATTAGTCTTCGCCACCTGCGATCTGCAGCCAGTCCCGGGGTACCAGGCATATTGTTTTTCAATTAGTTTTCGCGAGCTGGGAAATACAGAGAGCCTACCTGGGCGCTACAACCAATCCCGGGGCTGTTGAGCCAAGATCGCCAAGATCACATAACATGGGGGGGGGGGGGAAATATTGTCCCCCTCCTTTCAAAGCATTGGGGGGACATCCCTCCGCCAGGTACCCTCTCCCTCTCCTTCCCCGGATCCAGGATGCCCCTCCCCCCCCCCCCCCCCGACACAGGGCGGCGAAGGCCTGGAGATAAGACACGAGATAACGATCCGTAAACTTTTGAAAGCTATTCAATTGCCCACAAGTGAAACGTTCCACGCACACTAATTGTCAGGATGGTTTTACCTTAGGCAATGCCCGAGCTGATGTAGCAGCCCGAGCAGCAGCCACCCTCAAACTTAAATCAGTAATCCCCCAGTGTCTGGGAAATTGTGATTCCCCTGGGCCCTCTGTTAATGAAATAAAACAAATACAAGCGGCTGCCGATGTTTCTGAGCGCCCATGTTTGTGGATACATGCAAAATGTTTTCAATTGCCAAGTGATCTTTTGGGTCCCACAGTTAGAAACAAAACCATAGAAAATAAGTGCAGGAGGAGGCCATTTGGCACTTCGAACCAGCACCGCCATTCATTGCGATCATGGCTGATCGTCCCCAATCAATAACCCATGCCTGCCTTCTCCCCATATCCCTTGACTCCACAAGCTCCCAGAGGGCAGTGGAGGCCAAATCACTGCATGGATTTAAGATCCCCTATAGTTAGATAGAGCTCTGGGGGCTAGTGGAATCAGGGGATATGGGGAGAAGGCAGGCACGGGTTATTGATTGGTCAGCCATGATCACAATGAATGGCGGTGCTGGCTCGAAGTGCCGAATGGCCTCCTCCTGCACCTATTTTCTATGTTTCTAACAGTGGAGACCCAGAGATCACTTGGAAATTGAAAACATTGTGCATGTATCCACAAAAATGGGCGCTCAGGGCGGCGATGCATGGCCCGGGGGCAGAAAAGGAAATTTACCCGTGGAGCTGTCGGGTCAATGAGTGGGGAGGAAAGATTTTAATGCCAGTCATGTAAAGACTGCAGTGGAGGGACAAGTGAGGGCGCTGTTTTATCCGCTAGCACGGAGCCCGCCTAATAGCCCGCAGCATGGGACGTGTGAGGCTGATGCGGGCCGGATGAAATCTCGTGGTGGGCCGCATGTGGCCGCAGGCCATAGTTTGGAGACCCCCCCTGCTCTAAACCAGCATCGATATTGATGTTGAACTTCTTTTTCTGGTGTCGCTAATTCCCACTTGACACTGCCCAAGAGAAGTCTTATAAACATCACTTTGTGTTGGTGACGGCTGACACTTGATCACTTCATAAGCAGCAAAAAGCCACGCGCTATGAAATATGTAATTCACCCTTCATCAAACATCTAACACACACACACGAATCGCGCGCGCCGCACACACTCTATATATCCACATCGGCCACAGACTGTTCCTCTGGAAGTTATTTTTTTTGCCGGAACTGTCGAACTGAGTAGCACCCTACGATTGTTCAGCACGGGGTATTCTGGAATATGTGGTGACAATGCTTCTTTCTAAATCCCTACCTACTAATTAAATTGCGACCTGTACTATGGGATTACGTCGCCCCTCGTAATGCTTGGGGAGTTAAAAAACCATCCAGACTCATAGGTTGAGATTATCAGTTTCAGAGTCCCATGATCCCATGAACAATAAAAACTCTTTTGAGACCGCTTGACTTGGACTTAAGCTCTCAAAAAAAGGGAGAGACTTCTTGGGCTAAAAAAATACTATGAGCATAGATTAAATGTAATTGCATCTGGATTTGTAACAAACTATGGTAGGGTCGAAAGATATCCCATACTTCGATAATTGTGCCGGGGGAACTCTAATGGAGCAGCCAGCAAAAACCTGCATGGATATTACGAATGCTTCAAATTGGGGTGACTGTTTCGGTGGAGACCCTTTCTTTAGATTCCCTCTCTGGTGAGTTTAGTGAGAGGTTAGGTTTTTAATTTAAAGATACAGCATGGAAACGCTAGGCCCTTCGGCTATCCTCCCTAGAGTCCACGCCAATACCACACCGATCACCCTATACCACTAGCACGTTCTTTATCCCACACATTAGTGATGTAAGTCAAGCTCGCGAGTCAAATATGAGTGTTTCATTCTCTCACGTCCCAGTTACGAACACAATGACGTCAATCCTACTTCTCGAGGCAAGCTACGACACACATAATAAGGTAAATATAGTTTTCTGTAAACAATGTTATAAAACGAGAAAACAAAACGGTGTATATTTTAAATATTCATGAATATATAACTATAAATAAACATGAGCGTGGGGTGTGGTGTAATATATATACCCCCACCCCCCCCCCACTCCCCCCCCCCCCCCCCCCCCCCCCCACACACACACAAAGTCCCTCCTGGGATTAATGAAGTTCTATCGTATAGTATTGTGTGTGTAGGAAGGAACTGCAGATGCTAGTTTAAAACTGAAGATAGACACAAAAAGCTGGAGTAACTCAACAGGTCAGACAGAATCTCTGGACAAAAGGAAAATGTTACGTTATGGGTTGGGTCTGAAATAGGTTCCTGCACACCTTTGGAATGTGGAAGGAAACAAGAGCACCCGGAGAAAACCCATGCGATCAAAGGGAAAAGGAGCAAACTCCATACAGACAGCACCCATATTCAGGATCAATTCCGGGTCTCTGGCACTTTTAGGGAGCAACTTTATGGCCAATATACTGCCCCATAGTCTTGAACGGAATTAAAAACATACAGTAGCTGTAAAAGGGGACATAGCATCACTTGGAGATTTAAGACTGAAAATTGATATTTTTATTTCTTTTAGTAACCAAAGTTATCAACGTATAAGTTGTTTGTGTGTTGGAAAAAATATATCGTCGCACAGCCTCACACAGCAGAGATCTGTGTTCGATCCTGTCCTCGGGCACTGTCTGTGTTGAATTTGCACATTCTCCCTGCAAGCTGGTGGGTTTCCTCCCACATCCCAGACTCATTGGCTTTGTAGGTTAACTTGTCTCTGTAAAATTGGCCCTAACGTGTAGGGAGTGGGTGAGGAAAGTGGGATAACAGAACTTGTGTGAATGGGTAGACAAAAATGCTGGCAAAACTCAGCAGGTGAGGCAGCATCTATGGAGTGAAGGAAATAGGCAACGTTTCGGGTCGAGACCCTTCTTCAGACTGATGTGAGGTTGGAGGGACGGGAAGAAGAAAGGAAGAGGCGGAGACAGTGGGATGAGGGGGAACTGGGAATGGGAGGAGAAAGCAAGGGCTACCTGAAATTGGAGAAGTCAATGTTCATACCGCTTGGGTATAAATTGTCCAAGCGAAATATGAGGTGCTGCTTCTCAAATTTAGAGTGCGCCTCACTCTAGGACGGAAAGGTCAGATACGGAATGGAGGGGGGAGTTGAAGTGCTGAGCCGACCGGGAGATAGGGTTTTGTTGTTGTTATTGCGAACGAGCGGAGGTGAGTTGGACAATTGCGATCGGCAAGCCTGCGCTTTGAGCAGCTGACACCTAGAGCAGCGGATGCAATAGATGAGGTTGGATGAGGTGCAGGTGAACCTCTGCCACACCTGGAAAGACTGCTTGGGTCCTTGAATGGATCAAGGGGGGAGGTAAAGCGACAAGTGTAGTATTTTCCTACGGTAACAAGGGAACGTGCCAGGAGTAGGGGGTGGTTTGGGTGGGAAGGGACGAATTGACCAGGGAGTTACAGAAGGAGTGGTCTCTGTGGAAAGCCAACAGGGGAGGAGATGGGAAAATGTGGCCAATGGTGGGATCCCATTGGTAGATCAAAAAAGCTGGAGAAAAATCAGTGGGTTAGGCAGCATCTATGGAGCGAAGGAATAGGTGATGTTTCGGGTCAAGACCCTTCTTCAGATTGAGGTCGTGGTGGGGGACATGAAAAAGAGAGGAAAGGTGGGGACAGTAGGCTGTGGGAGAGCTAGGAATGGGAGGGGAAAGAGGGAGAAAGCAAGGACTACCTGAAATTAGAGAAGCCACTGTTCATACCGCTGGGGTGTAAACTACCCAAGCAAATATGAGGTGCTGCTCCTCCAAAATGCGGTGGGCCGAACTCTGGCCATGGAGGAGGCCCAGGACAGAAAGGTTGGATTCGGAATTGGAGGGGGAGTTGAAATGTTGAGCCACCGGGAGATCAGGTTTGGTTATTGCAAACTGAATGAAGGCACTTGGTCTCACCGAGGTTGATCATACGCTGAATAATCCAACCACATTTTTGTTTGGAAGTGGAAAGAAATAATAGAAATTGCATTCATTGCAACGTGTAAAAAAAGTTGAGATACTGTATTATAATTTTGCTACATGTCATTGTTGTGTATATCATGTTTTGGTTGGTGAATATGTTTAGTTTGTGACTTTATTTGAAGCAGAAATAATTATTATGTGAATGCGCTTCATTGAGCATAATCCGACTGGTAACTACGCACTTCGTCCCTTGCTACATTATCGCAGGCGTCATGCAAGCCGTCTTAAATGACCACCTGAACTGTCATTTGCATCTTAAAAAAGCTGCTGAGGTTGCCCAGCTTTAAACAACAGAGAAAAAAAATTAACGGAGAGCCCTGCAAGGAGATGTGTAATATTTTGACACTGTCATAGGCCTTTCTTACATATGTTGTCACAAAGCACTGTAGTCTAAACAACCCTTCAGTAATTTTCCTTGCCCTCCATTTCAGAATAATAGTGTTTTAAGCCAGTAACTCGACACTAGCACTGGCAATAAATGAAGAAATAAATAAATAGCACAGCTTTTCAGCCCCTTATCTCATTGGCCACGCTTGACTGCAAATTGGTGTCAATCTGGTGGACTCATCTTCCTCTAGTCATGTCAACTCCTCCGGGGTGGGGGGGGATTGGTTGGTGGTTTGGGGGTGAGTGTTGTAGGGGGTTCGTGTGTTGGGGGTGAGGAGGCCAAGCAGTCGCTCACAAGTGGAAAGACAGCCTAGGCCTGCCCTCTTCATCTAAAGCGCAGGTCTGAGCTCAGGATAACGTGTGCGGTACATTGTAATACTGTGGGATGTCGAGACTGATTCCTGGGAACCAGACTGATTCTTCCTGGGTTGTGTCAGGACTGTCTTATGAAGAGGAAGACTGGATATGACTCGGTTTATACTCTCTGAATTTAGGAGATCCCCCCGTCCCCCCCCAGGGGCCACCCGCCCCCCCCCCTCATCTGATAGAATTACAAAATTCTTAAGGGGTTGGACAGGCTAGAGATGCAGGAAGATTCCCCCCGTCCCGATGTTGGGGCGGAGTCCAGGGGGGGACAAGGGGTCACAGCTTCCCTAAGGATAAGGGGGAAGGGCCATAATCCTTTCCCTAAGACCGAGTGAGAAAGAACTTTCATTCACACAAGAGAGTGGTCTCCCCTTCCGAGTCTCTGGAACTCTCTGCCACAGGGCCTCAATCCTCGTAGTTGAGGCCAGTTCCCGTTCGTATTACCCCCGGTATATTTAAGAGAGAGTTGGATGTGGCCCTTGTGGCTAAGGGATCAGAGGGCTATGGAGAGAAGGCAGGTACGGGATACTGAGTTGGATGATCAGCCATGATCATATTGAATTGGCGCAGGCACAAGGGCTGAATGGGGTGCCTACTCCTGCACGATAATTTCTATGTTTTCCTAATGTTTCTATGTTAATGCTGGGGATGTACAACAGCGTGATAATGCAGCGGTTGACAGATTTCAGGCACGTTTTGGCGGGCAGCGTGCTCCCTCAAAGGTAGACAGGATCAAGTTGGACGCTGTATTAGGCCATAGGTCGAGGTCTCATTACCATGGTGTTGAGTTAGGACTGATTGCGAAAACCCCCGGTTCTCAGTAGTGAAGAGGTGAAAACAAAATTAATGGGAAGGAAAGCTTGAGAATGGAAAACAGAGTGAGGTCAGGGCCAATTGCGAGGGGGGAAGTGAATATGGAGGTCAAATTACTGTATAGGAATGCGTATAAAGTACAAGGAATAAAGTGGACGAGCTTGAAGCTCAGTTAGAATCTGGCAAATATGATGTGGGGATTACTGAGACATGGCTGCAAGAGGGCCAGGGATAGGAACTGCATATTCAAGGGTATACCTCCTATCAAAAAGGCAGACAGCAGCCCCCCCCCGGGCAGAGGGGGTGGGGTTGCCCTGTTGGTGAGGAATGAAATTTCAGTCCCTTGCAACGGTGTGACATTGAAACAGGAGATGTGGAGGTCAGTTGGATAGACTAAGGTAAGGAATTTTACTTCGGAGTCACGTGAGTGACTCTGTGAAGAAGGCTCGCCAGGTGCATGCGCGTCATTACGTCCGCGCATGTCGCACTGAACGGGCTGGAGGGCACAGCTCCACCAGAGGGTAAGTAGGAACTTCTAAGGTAAGTGTTTTTACAAAACTTTCCTTCGAAGTATTTCCACTCCGTAAGCTGGCTTCAGCAGTCAGTAGGAGTGGGCAGTTGGAGCTGTCTTTTCAGAAGATCTGTCTTAGCGTGGTCCAGGGATTCACCAATTTGATCGGGTCGGGAGATAAACGCAGCAACGCCGGCTCCGATGCCGGGGTGCCGTTTTACCGGCAGCAGTTCAAATAGCGCGCTAAATTTCTACACTAGCTCCATTCATAAAAGGCAGGCCAACTGCAATTTCATTGAAAATAAGCTTGGTTCATCTCTTTATATCCAGGGTACTAAGCAGACTAAGACTGCTCCTAGCCATGCACAGGCAAATATAAAGTCACTGACTTGGGTTCTCTGAAGTTACTCTTCCCCTGATCATACAAAACTGTAGGGGAGGTTGGAAACATGCAGCTGATGCTCCAACATTCATTACATAAGGGTCCCAGGGCCAGTAATGTCCAAGAGGGCCATACCAAGACCAACATATGGTGGGTCAATTGTTGGGGTTCCTTCCAACGCCTGTTTAGGACTGGAGGATGCCTCCCTACTATATGATTTGGGAGAAGCGGGCAGATTGCAGCTGACCCTGATGCTGGTGTCCCTGCCTATGTGCAAACACCAGCGCGCACAAGAGCCACGCTCCTGGTGTCTTGGAAATGGCACTGAGTTGCCATTTCCGGGGGGGGGGGGGGGGGAAACTGGTGAGTCAATGGAACAATCCCTTGCCAGCGGTATCCATTATGTACTACCTCACCAGCTCCAGCAAGATATGATGCAAGTGACTGCAAACAAATACGAGACACCTGGTTAATGTGCATTACTGAAAGTGCCTATGGTGACCCAGGTTCTGGGCACCCATGAGTCCTTCTTTGACTGGACAGGGGGTTCAGTGCTAACACGTTCTCCAACTGATGGCTTCAGCAATTACTGCATTTGGCACTATGGTCCAAGGGACAATCATTCCTCAAACTCACACATATATGTTGGGTATTTTATGCAATGCATTTTTCAGGGAATTGCATCAGGGAATATCGCCATCAGGCCAACAATAAACCAAAAAATTGCTACTCGATGTAGGGCAACTGCTGTACAAATGCCTGAAATATGGTTGGAATGGACCTTGTCATGAACATTCGTGCAATTTATGATGAGGCCAAAGCAATTGGCTTCATGTAGTCAAGCATTCGAGACCACCAATTCACAACTCTGGGTTAATACTGCAAGTCAGATCCAGGGGCTGAGTTCAGCAGAGGCAGGCCAGTAGGGCAACGAGGGTACCCACCGAGACTGAGCGGGTACAATCCCAATATGAGCAGACAACAGCTTTACAGGTCAACTGTACAGGTACAGGGACTTTTCTTAATGATAAAGTTCTGGGGGCCAATCTCCTATTGGAGGTTGATTACAAATGTTTTCTAATCAAGGATGCTGTATAATGTATGATATGTTATACTAAATACTGTCTCAAGTCTCCCATTGATTTTATCTCAGGGATAGATCCACCTCAACAGCACAAGCCCAATACAATGTGCGTGTTTTCTGCTCCAGAGCCTGAACATATAGATATGGTCATTGATACAGCCATTAATCATCCTCCACAATTGTTTCTAAAATTCCCCAGATCTCAAAAAGATGGGTGTTGTGGAGTAATTTTCGTCCTCACTTACTTAAATTCGTTACTGCTTAACACCTGCTATCACAGGGCTGTTATGTGGTAACTATTGGTTTGCAAGATGTGTATTATTCACTGCCAATCATGCTCATTATCGCAGGTGCTTGAAATTTAATTGGATGGCACAGCTGTGTCAATACAAAGCATTGACTCCTGAATTAAGTTCAGCACCCAGGCTATTTATTAAATTGTTAAAACCTGTGCTGGGGCTATTCAGCCCATCATCACATTGTAATGGGTTATTTAGCTGATATCTTAATTATCAGCAACACTAATAAGTCAGCTGAAGAATTGGTGCTTGAGTCATTAGGGGTTGCTCCATCCAACTAAGTTCAAGTTCCAGCCAACCCAAAATATTGAGTATTTGGGGTTTCTTATTAATTTGGTTGCTATAACAGTAACATTACCAACAGACAAGGTTGTCGATGATGATGTCTGTACTTGCCTCCCACAAATCTTTATCCATCCTTCTGAGAAGACGCTAAGGACATTGGTAAATGGGGAGCAGGTTCCTACAGTACAATCGGGCCTTTGCATTATCAACCTTTGCAGAGAGCACGTGAACTAGCACTAAAATCGAATGCAGGCCATTTTCATCGAGTTCACCGGTTACCAACCACAGCTCTCGCAGAATCCAGTGGTGCATTGTTAATGTTCATCTAGCTACCAATAACATTTTGGGTACTAGACCCTTCACTAATCTTCCAGACTGATGTCAGCGCTCTCGGATGGGGGGGGGGGGGAGGGGCGGAGGCTACGGACACCGAGTCCAGCTGTGGGGGTCACTAGCATGAACACGAATGGTTGATTCGCCTCACACATGGGATAAATTCTTTCGCATTCTTGGGGGCATTTTCTGGGTAAAATCATATTGCTCCTCAATGAAGGATTTCCACATTCAACTCCAGATTGATAACATCACAGCAGTGCAATATATTACTCATATGGGAAGAGCACGGTTGTTATCATGTGTTAACTGAGTCCGTCATGTGGCATTGGGGTATGTCACGGCATATCTGCGTTTCAGCCATTTATTCACCACTTATAGCTAATGTGGTCGCCGACCATAGGTTGAGTACGTTTCATGCCACTATAGTGTCGCTGTTCAATTCTAAACTTTGTCACACAATTCTCACTCGATTTGGGTTGCCAGCCATTGATCTGTTCCATCCAGATTACATCACCGGTTGCCTAAATATTTTTCATGGGAGCCAGATGCAGGTGAAGTTGCCGTGGATGCAGTCTCGTTACATTGGGGGCACTAAAATCTTATGCAACTTCTAAAATTTTCCATCCTGAACTGTCTCACCACAATAGAGCGAGTCTTGCTACAGGTGTTTTGGTGGTCCCAGATTGCCCAATGCAACCATGGTTCCACTTCGTGTTTTCAATGATGGTTCAGTCATTCATGATGATTCCCAGCTGCAGTAATTCTTGGTGCATCCGGTTACACGAGAAAGTCACCCTTTACATGACCGCACTAATTGTTGGTCTGCAGGTTCTGGCCAGACAATTCCAAGAACTTGGATTGTCGAACAGGACTATGGTGGTTCTCACTGCAGCTTGGCGAAATAGCACTCATACTATATGGTTCACCTAAAGAAATGGGAACTGTTTCTGTGTACAATCCAATATTTCTTCTCATAATGCAAGCATATGTGATGTGTTGGAGTTCCTTGCTAAGTTGCATTTTGATGAGCACCTGCGTTATAGTGACATTACCAGCGCTCGGAGTGCATTGCCCTCTTATTGGATGCAGTCTTCAGAACAACATACTCTAGGGTCTCATCCGTTAGTATCCCGATTTATGCGGAATTTTCATAAAAATCCTCCGAAACCTCGCTGTACCGAAATCTGGGACATCACTCCTGTTCTCACAATGCTTCGGCAATGGGCTCCAATTACTTCATTATTTACGCGGCAATTAACTCTTGCTGTGGTTATGCTAATAGCGGTGGTTTCAGCACAACGTGTACAAACATTGCAATTCTTACAAATACCTTGTATGCATTTGTCTGTCAATGACATTACCTTCTATGTTTATGATTTAATCAAACAAAGCAGGCCGGTCTCGCTGGAATCAAGGTGACGTTTAAAGCCTATCTTGTTGACCAACTGTTATATGTAGTTACCCCATATAACTTAAGCCAATATATTAAGGTAACAAGGAGTCTCAGAGATTCTGAGACAGGACTGATCATTAGTCACAAAAAGACATATACAAGAGTGTCAGCACAAACTATTTCTACATGCTTGAAACAGGTTTCAATTATGCTGGAGTCAAACATTCTGTCTTTAACTTTCACTCCACCAGGGCGGCATCAATCTCCACGGCGAAGGCTCAGGACGTGCCGCTAGACCAAATCTTCGAGGTCGAAGGATGGTCTAGGGCAGCAACATTTTCTCAATTTTCTGACAAACCTGTACAGACCGTGCCATGGTTTGGGCATGCTGTTTTGGGTCACATTTAATTCATTTGCTTTGTTTTCTATCATTGTTTGTAAATTTCTCTGAGACAGAGGGGTTATTTCTGGCTTTAGTATTATTACCAATAGTTATTGAATAATTCGAAGCAATGTTCAATATATTATTTCCCTACTGTGTCAACCGAAGCAGATTGTCGTGTGGTGTGGTGTGCATTGAGGGACTACGTGAATAGAAGCCCGTACAGCCGTTGGTGCGTCAATCTTCAAAGCAGCGGAATTAATTCACAGCTAACAATGACCGAAGTATAACGGTAAGATGATAAAACTAGAACTACCAGATGAGATCTATGAGGGTGGGAGCGGAGGGCACGTAGTCCCTCAACTCGACTCCTCATAAAATAAAGATCAAACTTCAAACTGGTAAGTTCTCGTTTAATCTTACTATTTTACTTCGGAGTCACGTGAGTGACTACGTGAAGACTTCAAAGCACTGTGAATTCACGCCGCAGACTGAAATCCGCCGTTCACACTGCCTGGATTGACTCAAAAGTCGTTAACAATCAGTATCATGCATCAGTAATACATTCGTTAAATGGAATAACAGTTTATGTACAAACAAATCATAACAAACCCCTCTAACTCAGGGGAAAAGTGTAACAGTACTGACACCAGAATCAGCAAACACCCCGAACCTTGAAATCGGCTTGTGATAAAACCTCTGAAAATTAGCTCACTGAACCATCCTGCGGCCGCGAGGACCTTGAAATCGTTTGCACCGACACCTTACTGTGTGGTTTTTTTTTTTGTGACTAATAAACAAACCAACACTGTTTCTCTCAGAGGTTTAGTAATCTCAATGTAACGAGATAAATGTGAGACTATACAGAAGCGATCATCTGCGGAGTATGCTGAAAAACAGAATCTTACATCCTGTCATGCCTCTTTTATTATGTTTAAGCAAATCATAGACATAAAATATAATGGCATCAGCCGACACATGCATTCTATCTAGCCGTAGCTTTTGCAAACATTTATACACGTTGAACTGAAACCTACGCCATAGCATGACCACCTTCATAGATAATTTGGCTACTGATAGGCTTGTAACAGGAGCCCACTGGCGACGAGCCATTAAAAACTTCACTCAAATTCCAAATACCGGCATACCTGGGTTTAGGAGGATTAAATTGAAAAAAACTCCCTTCATGAATTGTGAAACTAACGGATGTCCCTACTGTATGCAATTCTGCATGGTCATAGATAAATAAGACAGAGCACTTCTGGCTGAATTAATCACACTGTAACTTAATTATTTTTTTTTTCGGTCAATTAAAGAGTTGACAAACTCCAATACATCCGTGATCCTGCAGTGTGATATACAATATCCTGCTGTAGGCAGAATTGCTCCCACTTGCTTATATAGGTGATATATTGCTGCTGTATACTATCCCTGCAGGCCGACGTGAGAAACATCCACAGTCCGATTGAAACAGTCCTCTCCCCAGGTATGGCCTCCTTAAAATCTGCAATTAACAGATCATACGATCCTATAAAGGATGTTGATCCCAGTGACTGGATTTACCAGTAGATTTTTATTTCTTGGCATAAGCATGTAAGGCTCCCTAGCCATTTGTAATACAACGGGAAATCCATGCCGTGTAGGCCAACCTGACACTACCAATACCCCTGAAGCGGAAGTCCTCCTTGCTCTTTTGCAAACATCTGCTGATGAGACAGAATGGAGGAAATACATACACAAACATTCCTCCCCAATGCAGCGAAAATGCATCCACTGCTACTGCCCCAGCATTTCTGGTTACCATGAACATATCTAGGTAACTGATGATTTAATTGAGATGCCAACAAGTCAATATCTGGCAATGCATACTGATCAATCATTTTGTTAAATACATCCTGATTTAACATCCATTCAATGTTGTCATTAAACTGACGTGACCTCTTCCTGGCAAATAAAGTGCTGAAAGCCAGATATTTTGGTCAATACACCAGCTCCAAATCTGGTTAGCCAGTCTATTCACAAGACTGTGACTTAACTCCACCCATGTGGTTTACATATGCCACTGCTGTGGTGTTGTCAATTGACCTGCACATGCATATCCCTCCTTGTAGAACAATAAACTTTGAGCCCATACCAGGTGCCCAACAACTCTAAATAATTAATCCCTCTTACTTGAGGAAGCGATGTCTCATCATCCACATTCCATCCGCCCTCCACAACTAGAAGACATATCTGTTGCACCCAACCCAGTGCACTTACATCAGTCTGTAATATCAGTGACGGTGATTCCACCAAAACCTTCCTTAAATTTTTGAAAACATGTACTATCCACCATTGTATGTCAGCAATCGCCCCAGCTGACAACGGCATAGGCCTATCAAAAATGGCCCCTTTGTATTCTCAGTGCCTGTTCCTTTGATAGTTGTATTGTTGATAATGCAGAGGACCATACTGCACAGCTGGAAAAGGCTGCAACAACTTCCCAATAAAGCTGGCTATTTGTCTAATCGAAGGCCGTTGTTCTCCAACGAGATTAACACAGTCCTCAATTAACTGATTCAATTTAGCCCTGGGCAAAGTTACCAACATTGTGATTGGAATTAAATGGTAAATACCCCAGATAATCAATAATTTGGACTGGTGATAATTTAGATTTATCTGGGTGAATAACAAATCCCATTTGTTCAAAAGTGATTTTAACACTGAAACTGATGATTGAGTTTCAGCATGTGTCTTTCCAACTATCAGAATAGTCATCTAAATAGGCCATTACCACATGCCCTGAGCTCTAAGTAATGCTAACACAGGTTTTACCAATTTAATAAATAATCTAGGAGCTGAAGTTAATCCATTCGGCAATGTCCTGAATTGCCACAGCTCAGTCATCCAAATAAATTTCAAATATCTTCTATCATCACCATGAATAGACACTGCGTAATACGCATTCTTTAAGCAATGGTTACCATATAATACCCTTCACACAGGACACCAGATGTTTGCCCGTGGTAAAGGTCTCCATTTTGAAATGCCTATAACAAACAAATTTGTTCAAATTGGATAAGTCCAGAATAGTTCTACATCCCCCAGTCTTTCTAGATCTGGGAAATATACTTGACAGAAATTGTTGACTTTGATATACAGAAGGCTCAATTACCCCTTTCTTACGTAACGACTGAATTCTGCTTGAAATAGCACATTTCCTCATCTGAAAATAAGTTTACGACTAGGAAAATGTTGACTAGGTAGACTGTCCTTCTAGTAAAATCCAATTTTTCACCCCTTCAACACACTAAGTATGAACAAATCTGATGTCAACTGCTGCCATTGTTTGAGAAACAATTTTTAACCTTCCCCAATTTGAACAGGAACATCAGTTAATTCATTGTCTGTCAATGGTATATTCCTTACCAGCATCTTTCCTTGCGGCCTTGTTGTCCTCGACTTCTTGTAGAGAACCTTTTTTGCCTTGCTTCGGCTGGCTTAATGAGGGCCATGGTTATAACAACCTCATAACAGTCTTTGACCCCTTTTTGCAAGGTTACCACCAAACAACAGATTTCGTGGTGGTACACTGGTTTCAAAATGCATTACAAAGGAGTTCCAGTTCATCCTGCTGTGCTTCAACCATATCATTTGTATCAATAACTTTCACCACAGCTGTAATACCTGCTGACAAACAGTTTAAGCACTTTTTAAAACTTCATCTCCTGGGCCCTAGCAGGCAAACCCATCTATACCAAATTTGGTGATTAACCACCGGTACCTTCAGGAGATCACAATTAACAGGAGCTTTATAGTTTTTTTGATACTTCATCCATTAGCTAGGTCCTGTAACTGGTGGGAGAGCATATACTGAATGGCTTCAGCCAATTCTACATCAATCGCCTTTCCTGCCTCTCTACACTCAGCAAACTTCCCAGCAATGTTCGGAATTACCTCCAACCGAACACCTTTACTGCTCTCCCCCAGCATAGAAAACAGTGTCAGCAAACTGCCCTGATAGAACATCCTCCTCACAGGCAGGATAGTTCTGCAGCCCTGAAACAGGTGCTGCTAGCACAAGCTCTCCATCAGCCTGGCTTGGGCATCACTCCTCCTCACGGAGCTGGAACATCCTCCTCACAGGCAGGATAGTTCTGCAGCCCTGAAACAGGTGCTGCTAGCACAAGCTCTCCATCAGCCTGGCTTGGGCACCACTCCTCCCCATGGAGCTGGTCCCTGTCGAGCATTCTTTTGAAATAGAATCTCGATGTGGGAGAGCCGTGAGCAAACGGACTCTCCTATGGAGGGTATAACCTCCAGGCCCGACTCATTTACTGGCCACAGAGACTTGCCAGTGGCCTTCCCCCTACTGACAAGCCTCCACTGCCCCCCGGCAGTGGGTCCGCAACCACTGCCTGCTGCACCTGCATGCCTACTTTCAATGACTGGTGTACCATGACACCCAGGTCTCGCTGCATCTCCCCTGTTCCTAATCGGCCACCATTTAGGTAATAGTCTGCTTTCCTGTTTTTGCCACCAAAGTGGATAACTTCACATTTTTCCACATTATACTGCATCTGCCAAACATTTGCCCACTCACCCAACCTATCCAAGTCACCTTGCAGTCTCCTAGCATTCTCCTCACAGCTAACACAGCCCCCCAGCTTAGTGTCTCCGCAAACCTGGAGATATTGCCTTCAATTCCCTCATCCAGATCATTAATATATACTGTAAATAGCTGGGGTCCCAGCACTGAGCCTTGCGGTACCCCACTAGTCACTTCCTGCCATTGTGAAAGGACCCGTTTACTCCTACTCTTTGCTTCCTGTTTGCCAGCCAGTTCTCTATCCATATCAATACTGAACCCCCAATGCCGTATGCTTTAAGTTTGTATACCAATCTCTTATGTGGGACCTTGTCGAAAGCCTTCTGGAAGTCCAGATACATCACATCCACTGGTTCTCCCCTATCCACGCTACTAGTTACATCCTCGAAAAATTCCACAAGATTCGTCAGACATGATTTACCTTTCGTAAATCCATGCTGACTATCCAATGATTTCACCACTTTCCAAATATGCTGCTATCCAATCTTTAATAACTGACTCTAGCAGTTTCCCCACTACCGATGTTAGACTAACTGGTCTGTAATTCCCCATTTTCTCTCTCCGTCCCTTCTTAAAAAGAGTGGTTACGTTTGCAAAACACCAATCCTCATGAACTACTCCAGAATCTAAAGAGTTTTGAAAGATTATCACTAATGCATCCACTATTTCTGGAGCTACTTCCTTAAGTACTCTGGGATGCAGCCTATCTGGCCCTGGGGATTTATCGGCCTTTAATCCATTCAATTTACCCAACACCACTTCCCGACTAACCTGGATTTCACTCAATTCCTCCTTTGACCCGCGATTCCCTGCTATTTCCGGCAGATTATTTATGTCTTCCTTAGTGAAGACGGAACCAAGTTATTCAATTTGTCCGTCATATCCTTGTTCCCCATGATCAACTCACCTGTTTCTAACTGCAAGGGATCTAAATTTGTTTTAACTAATCTCTTTCTCTTCACATATCTATAAAAACATTTGCAGTCAGTTTTTCTGTTCCCTGTCAATTTCCTTTCATAATCTATTATTGCTTTCCTAATTAAGCCTTTTGTCCTCCTCTGCTGGTCTCTGAATTTCTCCCAGTCCTCTGGTATGCTGCTTTTTCTGGCTACTTTGTACGCATCATCCTTTGTTTTGATACTTCCCTGACTTCCCTTGTTATCCATGGATGCACTACCTTCCCTGATTTATTCTTTTGCCAAGCTGGGATGAACAATTTTTGTAGTTTATCCATGCAGTCTTTAAATGTCTTCCATTGCATATCCACCGTCAACCCTTTTAGAATTAATTGCCAGTCAATCTTGGCCAATTCACGTCTCATACCTTTCTCTCTATCCCTCCTGAATATCGAATATCCTTGGATGTCAATCTACAATTGGAGAGGGGAAAGAGTAGATCAGAGGTGTCAGTGTTGCAGTTGAATAAAGGGGACTATGGGGCCATGAGGGAGGAGCTGGCCAAAGTTGACTGGAAAGATACACTAGCAGGGATGACAGTGGAACAAAAATGGCAGGTGTTTCTAGGAATACACAGAAGTTGCAGGATCAGTTCATTCCTAGGAGGAAGAAAGATTCCAAGGGGAGAAAGGGATGACCATGGCTGACAAGGGACATCAGGGACAGTATAAAAATTAAAGTGAAGAAGTACAACATAGCAAAGATGAGCGGGAAGCAAGAGGATTGGGTAATGTTTAAAAAACAACAGAAGATAACCAAAAAGGCAATACGGGGAGAAAAGATGAGGTACGGCAGTAAGCTAGCCGAGAATATAAAGCAGGATAGTAAAAGCTTCTTTAGTTATGTGAAGAGGAAAATATTAGTTAAGAACAAAGTTGGAGCTTTGAAGACCGAAAAAGGTGAATTTATAATGGGGAACTAGGAAATGGCAGATGAGTTGAACAGGTACTTTGGATCTGTCTTAACTAAGGAGGACACAAATAATCTTTCCGATATACTAGTGGCCAGAGGATCTGGGGTGACAGAGGAACTGAAGGAAATCCACATTAGGAAGGAAATGGTGTTGGATAGACTGATGGGACTGAAGGCTGATAAATCCCCAGGGGCTGATGGCGGCATCCCAAGGTACTTTCGAAAGAGGCTTTAGAAATTGTGCATTGGTGATAGTTTTCCAATGTTCTCTAGACTCGGGATCAGTTCCTGTGGATTGGAGGGTAGCTAGTAGTTATCCCACTTTTTAAGAAAGGCGGGAGAGAGAAAACAGGGAATTATAGACCAGCTAGCCTGACATCGGTGGTGGGGAAGATGCTGGAGTCAATTATAAATGATGAGATTGGCGCACTTGGATAGCAGTAATATAATCGGTCCGAATCAGCATGGATTTACGAAGGGGAAATCATGCTTGACTAATCTACTTGAATTTTTTGAAGATGTAACTAGGAAAATGGACAAGGGAGAGCCAGTGGATGTAGTGTACCTGGATTTTCAGAAAGCATTTGATAAGGTCCCACATAGGAGATTAGTGGGCAAAATTAGGGCACATGGTATTGGGGGTAGAGTGCTGACATGGATAGAGAAGTGGTTGGCAGACAGGAAACAAAGAGTAGGGGTTAAAGGGTCCCTTTCAGATTGGCAGGCAGTGACCAGTGGGGTACCGCAAGGCTCGGTGCTGGGACCGCAGCTATTTACAATATACATTAATGATTTAAATGAAGGGATTTAAAGTAACATTGGCAGATTTGCAGATGACATAAGGCTGGGTGGCAGTGTGAGCTGTGAGGAGGATGCTATGAGAATGCAGGGTGACTTGGACAGGTTGGGGGAGTGGGCAGATGCATGGTAGATGAAGTTTAATATGGATAAATGTGAGGTTATCCACTTTGGTAGCAATAACGGGCAGGCAGATTACTATCTAAATGGCGTCAAGTTGGGAAAATGAGAAGTACAACGGGATCTGGGGGTCCTTGTACATCAGTCTATGAAAGTAAGCATGCAGGTACAGCAGGCAATGAAGAAAGCAAATGGTATGTTGACCTTTATAACAAGAGGAATCGAATATAGGAGTGCAGAGGTCCTTCTGCACTTGTACCGAGCCCTGGTGAGACAACACCTGGAGTATTGTGTGCAGTTTTGGTCCCCTAATTTGAGGAAGGACATTCTTGCTATTGAGGGAGTGCAGCGGAGGTTTACAAGGTTAATACCCAGGATGGCGGGACTGTCGTATGCTGAGAAAATGGCGTAGTTGGGCTTATACACTCTGGAGTTTAGGATGAGAGAGGATCTCATTGAAACACATAAGATTGTTAAGGGCTTGGACATGCTAGAGGCAGGAAACATGTTCCAGATGTTCGGGGAGTCCAGAACCAGGGGCCACAGTTTAAGAATAAGGAGCAAGCCATTTAGAACGGAGACAAGGAAACACTTTTTCTCACAGAGAGTGGCGAGGTTGTGGAATTCTCTGCCTCGGCGGTGGAGGCAGGTTCTCTGGATGCTTTCAAGAGAGAACTAGATAGGGCTCTTAAAAATAGCGGAGTCAGGCGATATGGGGAGAAGGCAGGAACGGGGAACTGTTTGGGGATGATCAGCCATAATCACATTGAATGGCGGTGCTGGCTTGAAGGGTCAAATGACCTACTCCTGCACCTATTGTCTATTGTCTATTGAATGGCTTTGTGTAATCCGGTAAGCTGAGTGCAGGAGCAGATGCTAATGTGGACATTAGTGCGTCAAAGCTGCGTTAGTGCTGTCGGTCCATACAAGGCACTCTGGTGTTTCTGGCAAAACTAAACCCTGAAGGGGGTGGGTAAGTTCTGCATAGCTGGCAATCCACTGCCTACAGTAACCCACCATCCCCAGGAAGTGCACAAGTTCCTTGTTCAATATTGCTTTAGGAATTTTAAGATTGGCTGTGACTTTCTGTTGTGAAATTAATCTTGATCCCTCGGAGAGTATGTGGCCAAGTCTTATCACTTACTTGCTTCTTCTCTCACGGTCAGGCAGTCAAAACTGCTGCATTGGGGCGATAGAGGCTCCTGATGATGAAGCTCCCGCCGGGCGATTGGATATCCCGCAGTTGTAGTAAGCCGTGTGGGGCGATCTCTGTGAATTGGGCAGGAGTCTGGTGAAGGGTGATTGTGCACTGACAAAGGAAATGCTAAAGAGATTTGTGCTGCTGGGCACAACATGCTGAGCCTGACTTACACAATACAAAGTAATCATCAGTGTTTGTGCTGTTCACATCAGCATCAATACTCACTGTTGTAATGTGCTCTGTAAATTGGTGCAGCTGCAATCAACATTGACAGGACTCCATAGACCAGGAAAACATAACGATGTTCTGTCAAAGAGATTCCATTAGAGGCCGTGACGCAGGTAGATGCACGCACATGCACATATACCCCACAACCCAAAACATATTTCAGTGGTACTTCAGTAATGGATCTTTATGAATGTCTGTGCATTTGTCTGTTTATTGTCCAACCAAGATGGCGGCGCGACCGGTGTTTGCAGCGGCCTCTCCCAATGAAATTTCGGCGATTTTGCGGGTGTTTGGAGCGAGTGGTGTGTATGAAGAGTGAGTGTCGGAGGAGTGTGTGTGTGTATATAAGTACGAGCGGCAGGTTCTTTTAAAAATCGGCAACAAGGCTTGGTGCAACAAGTGGTGCAACATTACCTTACGGAGCGTCCTGGTGGAGCTGAGACTTAAGCGTTGCGCAGGCCCACGGAGGTGCGCAGGCCCATGGAGAGCTGCGGCTGCACCAGCACTGGGAACAACGCTGGTGGGGAGGTGCGCAAGCCCACGGAGGTGCGCAGGCCCACGGAGAGCTGCGGCTGCACCAGCACCAGGAACAACGCTGATGGGGAGGTGCGCAGGCCCACGGAGGTGCGCAGGCCGATGGAGAACCGCGGCTGCACCCGCACCGGGAACAATGCTGGTGGGGAAACATCGCAAGCGGCGTAGCAGGAGGCAGAAGCGGGGGAAGTGCGGAGGAGCCTACGCTAGGCTAAACGCGAACCCTCACAAACCGGCAGTGCCTACAGTCATGTTGGCAAATATCCGCTCCCTCGACAACAAGATGGACTACATCAGAGCGTGGAGAGCCTCCCAATGAAGCGTGAAGAACTGCTGTGTCTACGTCCTAATGGAGACCTGGCTGAATCAGAACATCACAGATGCCACGATCCAGTTGGAGGGACTTATGCTATACAGAGCTGATAGAGTAACTTCACTAGCAGGTAAGGCAAGAGGAGGGGGACTGGCTGTGTATGTGAACAGATCGTGGTGCCGGGATGCTGTGGTGTTTTCCACTTACTGCTCACCCCATGTGGAGCTAATGACTGTGAAATGCCGACCCTTCTACTTACCCAGGGAGTTAACGGCAGTCTTCATAACGGCCGTCTGTGTACCACCGAGTGCGGGTGTGAAGGATGCTATGACACAGCTCTACAACAACATCAGTGAGCAGCAGAGAACATCCAGATGCTTTCTTCATGGCAGCTGGGGATTTCAACCAGGCAAGTCTTACTTCTGTCCTGACTAAATTATACCAGCACGTAAACATTGCAACCAGGGGAAAGAACAAACTAGATCTGGTGTACACAAACATTAAAGATGCATATAAAGCAGCCCCCCTCCCCCATATTGGCAACTCTGACCACCTAGCGGTTATGCTCACACCTGCATACAGACCCAGGGTGAAACAGGACAGGCCAACGGTCAAAGAAGTCAGAACATGGCCACAGGGAGCTACCGAGGCACCACAGAACTGTTTCAAAACCACGCAGTGGGCCATCTTCAGAGAGGCAGCAACAGATGACAGTGGCATCAACCTCCAAGAATATACAGAATCCGTCATCGGATACATCAATAAATGCATTGAGGATATAACCGTGGTAAAAACCGTCAGGAGGCGTGCCAATCAGAAACCCTGGCTAACTGGGGAAGTGTGTTCCCTACTGAGAATCCGGAATGCTGCATTTAAATCTGGAGACAACGCAGCATACAAACTGGCAAGGAGTAACCTATCCCGGGGGATCAGGGAAGCGAAGAGGCTGTATGGACAAAATCTTAATAGTCACTTCAAAAATGACAAAGACACACATCGCTTGTGGCAGGGATTTCATACCATCACTGACTGCAAGCCCCCCCCCCCCCCCCCCCCCCCCCCCCCCCCCCCCCCCCCCCCCCCCCCCCCCCCACTGCGGATATGCCAAAACGACCCCTCTCTACCAGATGAACTGAATGAGTTCTACGCGCGGTTTGAGGTTAAAAACAACACCCAGACATGTGCACTACTGCCATCTCCCAGTGACCAGTCGCTCAGGCTGTCTGCAGCCGGAGTTAAAAAGGCCTTTACCAGCATCAACCCATGCAAAGCCACAGGGCCGGACAACATTCCTGGATGTGTTCTAAGAGACTGTGCCGAGCAACTGAAAGATGTCTTCACAGACATTGTTAACACCTCGCTCAGCCAGGCAGTAGTGCCCAACTGTCTTAAAAGTGCCACCATCGTTCCTGTCCCGGAATGACTTTCGACCAGTGGCTCTAACACCCATAGTAATGAAGTGTTTTGAGCGACTGGTTATGCAGCATATCATAAATAGCCTACCTGTCGACCTAGACCCACTGCAGTTTGCTTACAGAGCCAAGCGATCCACAGAGGATGCAGTCTCAACAACACTGAACCTCGTACTGCCACACCTTGATCAGAAAAATACTTATGGCAGGATCCTCTTCATAGACTTCAGCTCTGCTTTTAACACAATCATTCCGCAGCAGCTGGTGGAGAAGTTGGTGTTATTGGGGGTTGATGCTGGCACATGTAACTGGGTCCTGATCTTTCTATCGCAACGGCAGCAGACAGTCAGGGTGGGAAGTAGGACATCAAAACCATAGCCGTGAGCACTGGCTCACCCCAAGGCTGTGTCCTAAGCCCCCTGCTGTTTAGTCTGTTTACACATGACAGTACTGCTAGACTCAACAACAACTTCATCAACAAGTTCACTGATGACACAACAGTGGTGGGTCTCATCAGTGACAATGATGAGTCGGCATACAGGATGGAGGTGGAGCTGCTCACAGGATGGTGCAAATCCCACAATCTCATTCTCAACGTGGGAAAAATGAAGGAGATGGTGGTTGACTTCAGGAGGGCGGGAAAGCAATGCCATACACCTCTGCACATCGATGGAGCTGATGTGGAAAGGGTCAGTAGTGTGAAGTTCCTAGGACTCCACCTGTCAGATGACCTGACGTCCACGACTAACACCACAGCACTGGTCAAGAGAGCCCAGCAACGACTACACCCTCTCCATAGACTACGGAAAGCAGGTCTCCCCACTGCACACCTACGAACTTTTTATAGGGGGACAATCGAGAGCATATTAACCTACGGCATCACTTCCTGGTTCGGGAGCTGCAAGGTGTACGAACGGCACCAACTGGACAGGATTGTGAAGACCGCCAGCAGGATTATTGGTGCTCCACTCCCTTTCCTGCTGGACATATACAGGAAGAGATGTATCAGCAGAGCCATCTCCATCATCAAAGAGCCCTACCACCCATCGCATCACATATTCTCCATCATGCCATCTGGGAAGAGGTACAGGAGCATCAGCTGCAAAACCAGCAGATGCTCCTCAGCTTCTTCCCGCAGGCTATAAGACTGATAAACGGACTTTGCCCCCTGCCAAAGTATCGCGCACCAACCACCAACCTGGACACACTGAAGCAGAGCCATTGTCGTGCCGCTGCCGATTGGAACTCATGATATGTGTATTCTTATTTTTATTTCTATTTATTTTTTACCGCACACTGAATGGATGCTGGTTAAGCAACGTTTTTCCGTTTCCTCTGGGTATGGAAGTACTCAGGAAAAATGATAATAAAGATATACAATACAATACAATTGTTGTCATTCCACTGACATATAGTCACAGAATCAGTGAAACAACCCCATCAGCACACCACAGCCATGCCTGTCTTTTGGCCCAAATACACTCATCCCATTTGATGCCTATTAATTTTGAATGCTTCTATGCCTCACCTATATAAGTGCAGCGTGTCGGAGAAAGTGAATGAAAACGGATAAAGCATTAGTGCTGCCGTAGTGGGATAGTACGTTGGAGGCACAAGAGACTGTAGATGCTGGAATCAGGAGCAACAAAACAAAATTACTGGATGAACTCAGAGAATCAATTGACAGTTGATGTTTTGGGGTGAGGATCAACTGGATTACACGTTGGCCTTGCTCTGGACAAAACTGTAAATGTAATTCATGTAGATTCAGATTTCCATGATATTGTCCACACCCTTCGTAGGAGGCCAGCAAAGAGGACAATTGTAAATGCTTGGAAGTCATCAGGCTTAGACATTCAGCAGTGGAGTGGATGTCCATCCCTCCCAGATCACCCTACTGCAATATTCAGCCGACTATGCAATATTACAATAATCATCAGCTCTACTATGGAGAAAGACAAGAACAGGGATGTAATGCTGAGGGGCTATAAGGCGCTGGTCAGGCAGCATTTGGAGAATTGTGAACAATTTTGGGCACCATATTGGAGGAAGGGTGTACTGGCTCTGGAGAGGGTCCAGAGAAGCTTTACCAGCATAATCCCAGAAATGAGTGGGTTAACCTATGATGAGCATTTGACAGCACTGGGCCTGCACTCGCTGGCGTTTAGAAGGATGATGGGGTCCTCATTGAAACCTATTGAGTAGTGAAAGGCTTGAATTGAGTGGGTGTGGAGATGAATTATTAACTAGAGAGTGTGTCTAGGATTAGTGGTCATAGCCTCAGAATTAAAGGATGTTCCTTTAAGAAGGAGGTGAGGAGGAATTTATGTCGTCAGAGGGTGGTGAATCTGTGGAATTCTTTGCCACAGTAGGCCATGGAAACCAAGTCAATTGATATGTTTATGGCAGAGATAGATAGATTCTTGATTAGTACAATATCAGAGGTTATGGGGAGAAGTTATTGCTCAATGTTTGACATTGGTGATCCACAATATCCTGATATGACTGATCAAAATAATAAAATCCAAGGATTACTCCAAACTCGTATAGCCAATTAAATATTTCATCCAAGAACAATGAGGTCATCGAAAATGTTGGGCCCCAGCCTGCAATTTCAGAAACAGTATATTCCATCATAATGGAAGTTGGAGAGAGTATCTACAAAAATATTCAAACATAATTGTTTATACTTACTCCTCTTAATCAAAAACGATTTTTGGAGTTTCGTTTCAGGATGCAAATGAACCACGAGAATATAAACGATCATTGCTACCACCATTAAAAATCCAAAGCCTTCAATAATCCTGTACGCGATGGGAGACTCTAGAAAAGGAATTCAAAACATGTGCTAAAAAATTAGAACTACATGCCAGAACAGAGTTTGCTTTTCAAGATCAATGCATCGCAGTTGTTTCAGCTCTTCCCTGATATTGAGCATGACATGGGACGGATATGAGCATTTTAATATCGGCACTCTTGTAATTTATTTGCAGGTAAAATAAGTCTATGGAGATTTAGTTCCCACGAACTAGTACAGATGCACGACAGAAAGTATTCTAACGGGATGCATCGCAGCCTGGAGTATCAACTGCTCTGCTATTCACCGCTTGAACCGGCAGAAGGCAGTGTTCACAGCCCAGTCTAACACAGGCTTGGCACTTCATCTTCATGGTACGTTGCTTTAGTAACACAGGAAATATTACCAAGGATCCTGTCACCTTGACTATTCCTTTTTCTCTTTTCTACCTTCCGAAAATACAGAAGCTTGAAAGCCCAGATATCCAGACTTAAATACAGCTTCTTCTCCCGTCTATCAGACTCCTGAACTTATTGTTCCTACAGGGCTGCCGCGTACTCTTACTCACAACTTTACCTCTTCTGTTTATTGTCAATCTTTTTTTGTGCACCATTCTGCTCTATTGAGCGTGTATTTATTGTTGTAATATCTTCATGACTGTATGGACATTGCCCCCTGGTGTATCTGACAATAAACAGATCCAAATGTGAATTGGGATTTTGACCTGGATCAGAAATACAGAAGAGTGATGCAGACAACAAAGTGATAAGGCTGAGTAGCTGGAAGAATACAAAGAAAGCCGTCAGCTGTACATGCCGCTTGTGCACTGGAGAGACAGACGGACACTCATTCACTGTCGGGTACAGATGCATAATACACAAACTCATGATATAATGACTTACACAATACAAGTGTGATCTCTGTATGTCCCCAGAGCGGGGTGGGAGATTGCAACCTTCACGGGGCCGCCATGTTTCGACGAATGCAATAAACCTGGCGTGCACAAATAAGATCAAATAGAACAAGTTGTCCGACAACTTTAGGCTGTGCACGACATACGCAAGAAGAAGTCCCCAGAGCATAGAAAATAGTGAAGGCAGATGCAGCAAAAGATGTTGTAGTGCTCACCAGAGCAATTATGGATGAGATAAAAGAGTACTGATTGAGTAGCACCAATCCTGAAACAGGAAACTGAAAACCTTTGTAAATACAACATGCAGAAATTAATAACAACTCCATGTAATGTGAAAGCAGCAAGTAACACGTCACGCCACGACAAATATTCATTAAACAGTGGCGACACATACAGCATGGAAACTGGCCCTTTGATTCTGACCAAGATGCTCCATCAGTGCTAGTCCAACCTGCCCGTGTTTGGCTCAAATCCCTCTAACACTTTCCTATCCATGTACCTGTAGGATCCATTTAGCTTAAGCTGGTATTAAAATCGTCTGATATTTTTTAAAATGCCAAATTACCTTTTAAATGTTGCATTAGTACCTGCCTCAACTTTCTCCTCCAGCAGCTCATTCCATATACCCACCATCCTCTGTGTGGGAAAAGTTGCCCCTCGGATTTCTAAGACATTTTTGACATCTCACATTAAACCTAACTCTATGTGCAACTACCCAATCTATTCCCCTCATGATACATCTCTATAAGATCACCTCTCATCCTCTCCACATTACGTTGCATTAGTAAGACTGGAAATATAGTTAAGGATCCCACCACCTTGACCATTCACTTTTCTCTCTTCTACCTGAAAATACAAGGGCTTGAAAGCCCAGTTATCCAGACATAAAACAGCTTCCTCTCACATCTACCAGACTCCTGAACTAATCGTTCCCAGATCAGGTATACAGTCCCAGCCTGCTCAAACTCCCTATAGCGCAGGCTCTCAAGTGCGGGCAACATCCTTGTAAATCCTCTATGCACACTTTCCAGTTTAACAAAAGGGTTACCAAAGCTGAACACAATACTCTAAGTGCGGTCTCACCAATGTCTTGTTCAACTGTAACACAACAGCCGAACCTTTATATTCAATACCCTGTAGATGAAGGCCAATGACCATTTTCAGGGATCGATCTCACTGCACTCCTAAATCCCTCTGCCCTGCAACACTGCTCAAGGCCTTCCCATTCGTGTGCAGAACGTGCCCTGCCCAGCGGGGGGGGATGGGGGGGGGGGATGGGGGTGTTGTCCCCACCTTTCAAAACATGGTCCCTCCAATCCCCCCGCCTGGTACCCTCGCCCTCTCCCTCCCCCAGATCCAGGATACTCGCAACCAACTACCCCCCACCCCCCCCCCCAACGCAGGGCGGCGATGGACTGGCCCGGGTGAAAAAAAGGAAACTTACTTGTGGAGCTGTCGGGTCAATGGGGGGGGGGGGGGGGAGATTTTAATGCCAGTCGTGTCAAGACGGGAGGGGAGGGGCAAGTTAGGACGCTGTTACCATGGAACCCGCCTAATAGCCCGCAGCATAGGACGTGTTAAGAGGCTGATGTGGGCCGGATGAAATATCGTGGTGGGCGGCATGTGGCCCGCGGTTCATGGTTTGGAGACCCCCCCTGCTCTAAACTGGCATCGATATTGATATTAAACATCTTGGTGTTAATTCCACTGCCACAGAACTTATAACATCACTTTGTATTGGTCGACGGCTGACACTTTTATCAAGCAGCAAAATGGCATGAAATAGTAAGATTAAATGAGAGCTTACCAGTTTGAAGTTTGAAATTTATTTTATGAGGAATTACGATGAGAGATTACGTGAAGAAGCCCGCCAGCCCGCATGCACACCAACCTTCAAAGCAGCGGTGTGAAATCACAGAATAACAGTTGTTGAACTGAATATAGTAAGATTCGAGAAACTAGAACTACCAGCTGACCTTTAAGAGAGATGGGAGCAGAGGGCACGTAATTCCTCTTCGTAACTCCTCATAAAATAAAGATCAAACTTCAATCTGGTAAACTCTCGTTTAATCTTACTATGTCAGTATCTACTCCTGCATAAGCCAGAACCCATTTTACCCACCTGGAGATGGTCTGTACTGAACCCTTTTTATGAGGTTTCTTGAAACCAACAAGTAGTGCTAGATCCGAGCCCCTGACGCTCTTAGTGACCTTGATATATTGTTGGAGGTGTGTGACTACACATAACCGAAGGTCTAAGGGGTATGCCAAAAAATGTAGTTTGAGGCCGGAAGTACCTGGTCTACTCTGCTTGACTAGATCATGCACATAAAAGGTGATACTATTAGCAGACATAATCATGTTATCCTACTTAAGAATATCCTATATTGGATAACATTACCTATTTCAATGCTAGGTAGAATTAATGCGATAAAAATGATTTTTCTTCCACAATTATTATACCTGTTTCAACTGATCCCGATATATCTTCCTAAAAAAAATTTTAAGAAGGTGGACTCTATAGTTACCAATTTTATTTGGGATTATAAGAGCCATAGAATTAATAAATAACATCTATGTAAATCAAAAATAAATGGAGGTTTTGCACTGCCTCATTTTATGTTTTACTGCTGGGCAGTTAATATTAATAAATATGAATTTTTGGTTGGAAGAATTAGATAAACAGCCAAACAGGTTAAAAATGGAAAAGGAAGATTATTCACCTTTCGAAATTAGCTCGATTTCTATTTGCCAATACTAAAATACGTAACAAAAACTTATAGAGGAAGTTCAATAATAGAAAGTGGGATACGTATCTGGAAACAATTGAAGAAAACAATAAAGTTGGAAAGTATACCACTGGCTCTTCCACATAGTAAACAATGATACTTTTAAACCTCATGATGGACAAGGTTTTTACATTGGAAAAACTATGGAATTAATAAGATTGGTGATCTCTACAAGGGAAAATCTCTTTCTTTCATTTTCAGGAATTACAACAAAATTATGGATTACACTCAAAAGAGTACTTTAGGTAGTTACAAATTAGAGACTATGTTAAATCAAACACACAGGAACATAGAAATAGAAAGACAGAAATTTTAGATGAATGTCTAAATAAATATCCGAACACACAGAAAAATAATATCATATAATTTTAAATATTTTATTGGAAAATGATGTATCAATGTCGGAAATATATAGGCAAGTATGGAAAATGAATAGGTCAAACAATTAGTCCAGAAGTATGGAATGAAAGTTTACAACGTATACACACACACTACTCATTAAATGCCAGACACTCTTCGATATAATTTGAAGTTTTACATAGATTACACTTTTCAAAATCCAAATTAACAGAATTTTCTCAAATGTTTTCTGCTATATGTGATAAATGTCAGCATTAGAAGCTAATCTAATGCACTCATTTACAAAATGTATAAAAATTACTAACTTTTGGACGAGAAACTTTTAAGATAATTTCGAATGTAGTTAGTACAAATTTGACTCCAGACTCAAAAAAATGATATTAGGAATATTAGAAACAGATCAATTCTAACAACACAACAAAGAATTTTTATCGATTATAAGTTTAAATAATTGGTAAAAAATTAATATTTAGATTTTGGAAAGGTCCTACATCCGTCCACAATCAAAATGTGGATGACAGAAATGTCGAGACACTTCATTTGGAAAGATTAAGACTTGTCCATTTGGACAAGCTAGATCAGTTCAGAGAATATGGTCTCCATTTATTGAATATTAAAGGGTCAAGGTGGTTCTGGTTCGAGGCCTGACTGAAACCTGAATGAAGGAATAGATGAAGAACTATATACACTGATATATCTCCAATGAAGTATAGCCTACTTAATATAATACTCCACTCATTTTATTGATTTTCTACTTTTATTTTACTTCTCTTTATTATTATTTTTCTCTATTATTCTTCTTTCTGTAACAAAATAATAAAAAACATAGAAGTACAAATAAGAATGATTGTAAATTTTAAAAATATTAAGACTGTATGTGACGAATAATATCCTTTTCTTTTTTTTCTCATTTTTATTCCTTCTTAATATGTATTTACTTCTAATAAAAATATTTTACAAAAAAAAAAAATTAATCAATGTTATCCAGCCGCAGCTTTTGCAACGACTGACCCGTTGTGCTGACAAAACCATGCCATGAGCATAACACCTCCTTGAAGTGAGCTGGACCAGGGACAGAAATGTTGCCGGTGCCCATCTGTGAAGCAGTGTTAGTACTGTTCCAACATCCCATATATCCGAGTATCTGGGCCTGGGAGGATTCGAGTTGAAGACAACCCTTCATTTACCGGTATACCAGAGGGGTGAGACCCAACAGAGTGGTGTCCCGATCCTGGCCACAAATATGCCGACAGTACACTTTTAGCACAATTTAAAGCACTATAACTCAACTTCTCATCAAAATACAGTTTTGAGAGGAACTCCTATACATTGGTTTATATGGTGTGTCGTACGGAATAATTAGATTGTGAACAGAACTTTCCCACTTCTTAATATAGGAAATGTACTGTTTCTTCCTACTGTCTCTCCAGGCCACTGCAGGTACTCCACCATGCGATCAGACTGTTCGACGATGCCCCCCAGAAAGGTTTTCTCAGAATCTGCAAATCAATAATTGATTTGGTCATGAGTGGATGTTTCTCCCCCGTTACAGGTGGACTAGCAGATTACTGCCTTTGGGAACTGCCATAAAAGGCTCTGTGATCAATTGTCCCAGTATGATTGTGAACCAAAGGCTGTGTAGGCCATTAAGCACTACCAGAATGCCTGAGGCAAAGTCTTGCTTGATCTTCAGCAATCAACGACAGACAGGCAGAATGGGTGGGATGCATAAAAGAACATTCCTCCCAAATGTAGCGAGAATGCATCCACCGCCACTGCCCCTGGGGTCTGGTTCCCATGCAACATACTTTGGTAACTGGTGACTGAGTCTTGATGCAAACAAATCGACATATCCGGTGTTCCATACCGATTGCTAATATCATGAAATATGTTATGATTCAACAATCCATAACTGTGTTGTCATTGAATTTCTGTGACTTGGTGTCCGCCACCATATGAGCCTACCTGGCAAGTAGGTAGCTGAAATCCAAATATTTCTTTGCAATGCACCAGTGCCAAATGAGGTTAGCCAATTTATCACAGGATACTGCCTTGATTCCACCCATGTAATTAATGTAGCCACCACTAAGGTGTTATAAATTTGAAGTCGAACATGCAGATGATGCATGTTCCTGCAATAACCCTTTAACGCCTTTAACCCATAGAGTGCTCCAACAACTCTAAGTAGTTAATGCCATAACAAATGGAGAATCAATGACTCAGCCATATATTCCATCTGCCACCACAGCTAGAGATGGTATCAGTAGCTCCCATCCCAGAGCACTAAGATCAGTTTGTAATATCATTGAAGGAACTGTTGACCAAAATATTGCTGGAGCAATGCCGAAATTGGATGTCCACCATTGTAACTTGGAAATGGCTTCAGCTGGTAAATGCATAGGTCTATCTACGTGAACCTGCATGGAATTTGAGTGCCTGCTCCTTTGCACATTGTACATTTTGAAAATGCAAAGGCCCAAACTGTGCAGCTGAAAAGTAGCCAATAATTTTCCAATTATACTGGCTAATTGTCGAATAGAAGGTTGCTGTTTTACAATGAGATAATTACAAGCTTCTATTAATTCCAATCTCTTGCCCAAAGGCAGAATCACAGACATGTGATTGAGTTCATGGTAAATCCCAAATAATCAATCACCCGAGATGGTGTCAACTGGATTTAATTGGATGGATGAGAAACCCCAATCTCTCAAACAAGAGTCTGGTGGCTGAAATAAGCTAATTTAGCTATTTTAGAGTTTTACCTATGATCAGGATATCATCCAAATAAGCCATCCCAATATGCCTTGTGCTCGTAATAACGCATGAGCTGGTTTAAACAATTTTGTAAATAATCTGGGAGCTGAGGTTAACCCATTAGGCAATGCTTTAAACTGCCATAGTTGCCCCCACTCCCGCTAAAGTTCAAATATTTCCGTGATCCCTATGAATGGGCACTGAATTTTTTGAGGTCGATGCACGCCTGTAACAACCCTTTGGAAACCAGTTGTTTGGCAGTAACAAGGAATTTCCATTTTGAAATGTCCTATACTGCACAATGGGTTAAGTCGAGTCCAAGTCAAGGATGATTCGGCATCCATCCATCCTTCTTTGGTCTAGCAAAAAATTGGATACAAATTGGTGAGGTTCATGACTCGACTTCTCAATTACCCCTTTTGTATATAACGACTCAATTCTGCTTGTACATCCAAACCCTTCTGTTGTGAAGAATAAAGGACTGACTTGTGTATGCTGTGAGGGTGGCAACGAATCAGAAAGAATTCAATTTGGAACCCGTTGTACACTGTGCAGTATAAACAAATCTGATGTTATCCAACGCCATCATTCAAAAACCCAGCGTAATCTTCCCCCAACTAGTGAGTGACCCACACACACCTTATGTTGCAGAAAAGAACCAGACACCACCTACCTCCATGGTAACGGTTGATTCATGGTGTTTATTTCCGCTCTCCACGAGATTTGGGGTAAAGCTGCTGGGGTGCGCGAACCGTGCATTCGTTGATGTGGGCCGGCTGGGCCATGCCCTTAAAAAATCTTGGCCCAAAACGTTCGGCCTTCATGCTGCTACAGCTTTCACAGGGAACCCCTTGCTGCTGGTAGAGGGCGTAGGGGTGTTGCCCGCCGGAAAGACAAGCTCTGCTTGTTTGGTGAGTGCTCGATTGACACCAGCGGCTTTTGCCTCGTGCATCTAGGTCTTTGACCTGCTTCGACAGATCTTCCCCAAACAGTAATTTGGCGGCTGCGCATTTGCTGGGCCCTGACATAAGCCCGCAAACTTTGGGGATTCAGGGCCGGTGAGATGGCGTTTTAGCAGTAGCAATTTTATTTCAAGTGCGCATTGCAATAACAATGCCAGCGCATCTTGTTGCCCATCCGACTAGAGGACCTACATCCACTGACCCAGCAAAGGCCATGAAGATGAAGCCAGCAGGCTCAGAATTCTCGGAGTTCACCCCCTGGTTTCTGATGCCTCCCCCGATATAATCCATATTGAGCTGTTTTACAGCCGGCACTTTTAGAGTTGCTGTTGTCACCCAAAATATGTAATGTTCCCAGCTGTCACGTGCCCTCATTTGAGCTCTCCTGCTTATCCCGTCTCAGTGCTGATCTACAACACACCCTGATTCAATTGATCCTGATGAGGCACATGCAACTCATGAATATCGGTATGTCAAGGAGGACTCTCTCTAACTTCTACAGGTGCCACAGTAAAGAGCATGCTGACCGGTTGCATGAGGCTTGTTCGACAAATTGATCGCCCAAGAGCGGAAAAGTCTACAAAAAGAAGTAAAACACTGCCCGTCCATCATCCGCTCTGACCTACCTACCATCAAGGGATCTATCGCTGTCGCATGCCTTCAAAAACCGCTGGCAGCATCATCAAGGACCCACACCATCTCTGCCACACACCATCTCCCCCGCTACCTTTAGTATAAGGTACAAATGGCCTGAACGTCTGCAAAGTCCAGGTTCAGAAATAGCTACTAAAACAAATCTTGACCATTAAGAGCCCATTGCACTTTATTTTTCCTGCATCTAGCTTGACCGTCATTTTAATAATTTTACTTAACTTCGGAGTCACATGAGTGACTTCGGATCGCATGCGCGACAATATTTAAACACAGCATTGGCGTCTCTACGGAAAACAAAGCATATTGCATGGCATAATCTTGATGCCATCCTAACGTGGGGAAAACCTTGGAACTGGCTAAATGGCTGTGACAGCCACCAAGCCTCTATTTCAAAAAACTACTGGGATTTATCAACCATCCAGACAAATCCAAGTTAATGTCCTCATGAAATAATGGATTATCTCGGTTTCACGATTGAAATGGTTCACATGACTGTCACCCTTGCTCAAAAACAAAACAAGGCGACAGACTTAATAGAGGCATGCAATAGCCTCGTTCGCGCCAGTAACCCAACCATACGGCACGCTGCCAGAGTACTCGGGAAACTTGTGGCCTACATTCCAGCTACACAATATGGACCAATTACACAAGGACGTTACATTACCAAAAATTTACAAAGAGACACAATTTCAGCACTCAAATCCCACACTGTAATTTTGAGAAGCCTATGCATATACCAGCCAAAGCAAAAATCGAAACTGGTTGGTGGGATTACCAATATTTGAACCATTGCTTTAATCTCATCACAATTACAAACCCTTTGGTTGTGTACAAACTGATGCAGCGCTCACGCTGGGATCTTCCGATATCACCTTCATTGTGTGTAGATGAAATACACAAATCTACCTTTCCTTTCTTCGGACACAAGTTAAAATAACTATTTTAGAAATTTGGTATGAATTTCATGGACTGAGGGAGGCCTACTGTACAGATATGCACCATCTGCATGTTTCGCCACAAATAGATAACACCACAGTGGTGGCTATATATTAATCATATTGGTGGTATCAAGTCGATATCTTGTGGATGAATTGCAAATTCAAATCTGGCACTGCTGTAAGCAAGACAACATTTGATAATCAGTTACCTACCTCTGGTAAGCTCAATACAGTGGCGGACACCAGGTCATGCCAACGCATGACAACACCGGGCAAATGATGTTGAACCACCAGGTATTTACCGACATTATAGCTCGGTATGGAACGCCAGATATCGACTTTTTGCATCTAGACTTACCATCAGTTACCAAACATAGTCGCATGGAACCAGACCCTGGGGCATAGGATGGACACTTTCATCGCTACATTGGGGGCATTTGTTTTTCTATGCATTTTTCCCCCTTACTGCCTTAGCATCGTATTGCAGAATATTCAATTCGATCCGCATTCAGGATTCTGATAGTACCCGAACTGGCCATGCCGCCATGTTTCCCGTGGTCCTCGAGCCGCTGGTGAAAGAACACATGTCTCCCGATTTCCCAAATGTCCGAATCATCCTGGTACATCCCATGACAGGGAAAATCATCCGTTCCATGATTACATGATCCTCTTGCTTGCAGGGCTGAATAGACCGCTCCTGGAATTCGGCTGACAGACAGGACCATGAACATCATACGCGTCGTGCAGGGGAGTCCACCAGTAGACAATCCTCACCCATGTTAAAAAATGGGAGGTATTTTGTTCAGGACTGGTACCAACGTACAACACTGCTACATTCGGGACGTAGTGGAAATTCCTGCTACCTTCACTACATGAGGGCCTCAGTTATAGTGCCATCAACAGCGTGAGAGTGCTTATTCATCCTACCTCGGGCTTGGAGTGGGATCGAAATCCCCTGGTGTCTAAACTTATGAGGGTATTTTTATTCTAACCCTCCCAGGCCTCGTGAATATTCGCAAACCTGGACAATCGGACTAGTCCGTGTCCCTGTTCAGGGGTTTGGGCACCAGTCCACATCACTCTCATTGACAAAGCTCACCTACAAGGTGGTGATGCGATGGCACTTGTTATTGCACAGTGGGGTTCATCCCCTGCATAAATTAAAATTGGATACCGTGGTATCAACTCTAACAAGTGACCTTTCATGTAAATGAGTTACTAAACATAACAGACCATTGTCATCTGGTCTAAATTGGAGTTTCCTGGCCTATCCATTGATAGACGCCTTTGTATAACTACCCACCCTTCTTCACAACTTAGATTACTAAAAAACTCAGGGTATGGAAATGGGCGCTATTAATCAGGTTTAAATACCTGCACCATAGGGTAACTGTTCAGACCATTCCAAGGTGGCCTCAGGGAGGGTTAAGGTGCAGCAGGGGGTAGACACGATGTTTTCAAATCTCATTCTACCAGGGCTTCATCTATCATTCACGGACGAGGATGATGGAAGTTCCCATGGACCACATCCTCGCAATGGCGGGTGGGTTGGTAGTTTTGGTTCGGGTTTGGTTCTGGTTCGTTAGTGTTGTGTAGTGTCCAATGAGTCAACTTTTCAACAGTTTTATAACAAACCTGTGACCACAACCTGCAAACTTTTTCAGATACATTTTAAGTTCCGTTTCTAAATTACCTTTCCCGAAGTTAGGGGTTATTATTTGTTGTTAATAAATACATTATTGTTTTTTCAGCTTCTGATTCAATCTTGAAATACGTTAACCATACTTCCTTTCCTCCCTTATTCATTTATGGCCAGTGTGTGAGCATGGACTAGTTTCCAGGGCATGAAATCACAGAGCTTTGAAATTTACATGAAGTCACTCACGTACATATTTAAAATATTAAGATTAAACAAGAATTTACCATTTCGATGTTTGATCCTTAATGTATGAAGAGTTACGATGAGGATTTTCGAGCCCTCCACTCCCAACCCTCTATTATAAGCTCATCCTGTACATTAGTTCTCTCGCCTACTATATCTTCATCAACTCTGCTATCCGTGATTTCACAAACACCGCTGCATTGAAGAATGTCGCGCATGCGTGCTGCGGGTCCTTCACAAAACCCCTCAACGTAACTTCTCATAAAAATAACGGATCAAACATCGAACTGGCGCAAGGTTCTCGTTAATCATTCAGAGTGAGCAAGTTTACGAATTTAAAATGAATTAAGAGTGAGGAGGGGGGCGAACATAAATTAAACCTACTCTATAACCACGTGCAGGTTAGTTCCTTGCGTAGAGTGGGAACTAACACCACACTCTCC